>JAABOM020000084.1:12472611-12489900 GCA_011800125.2 Solanum clarkiae | reverse complement strand
AGTTAGGCTGCGTACATCCGACCCCCCCTTACCCCGCAATAGGCGGGAGCCTTTGAGGCATTGGGGTAATGTTGTTGAATGTCTTCTTTGTAGATATGGCATATACCTCCATTTTCTAAAAACTAGGAAAATCACCAAACTTGACTAATTTAACTGACAGACGATCTTAATATGCTAAAAGAGTGATATCTCATAATAGATAGTCACGTAATGTCATAGATTAGATCCCATATACAAACTACTACATGCTTTTTTCGAATATTATTTTTTCACTTTGTTTTGAATTTTTGTAGTTGAAGATGGAGTTTTGGTTGGTTATAACATTTGCAAATAATATTTGGTTGTTTGAATGTACTTTTCCTAAAAAATATGTAATATGATTTAAACGTGATATATAATTTAAATCGGGGCGTTTTTAAATAAATAAAAGATTTAGGGAAATTTGAAAAAGAAAAATATAGTGGAGTGAAAGTGAAATAGGATTTTGGGTGTTTTCCGAATTCCAAATATAACTTCAATATGTATTTGGGATTTTCATGGACAAATGCTGATTTTCAAATAAAGTGAAAAATATTTCCCAAAAAAGTGAAATACTCATTGCCAAATGAATATATTTCATTTTATCATATTGGATTCCTTCATCTTTTTTCATTTTTAACACCGTTGGCGTTGTATGCATGAAAATGTTGTCTCCTCAATTGATTCTCAATTAGTATAGTATTTCTAGGGGTAGAAAATTCTCATAGATGTTTGAAGTGACTTCAGAATACATTTGGGCATTCTTCTGATTGCAATAAATAAAGTTAGTAAAGTAATACAACAAACAAAAAAGTTTTGAAATCAATTAACTAACGGAGAATTTGTTGTCTCTTAATTTTGGTTCATATTTCATTTGCACGAACTAATCAGTAACGTTGAGATGAATTTGCTGTTTAATTCATGCTAAGTGTTTCAAACGGCAATTTTTCTGACTTACTCCTTTCTGCTAAGTACAGAGGTGCAAGTAAGTGTCTGAGTCTCACCATGAGTATTCTGAAGGCATTATATCTAAACAACATTGCTAGCTGTAGTCCATCTAGGCACTCCTTTCAACTATTATAATCCCAAATAAATGTCTTCTCTTAAAAAAAAAAAAGAACACAATAATATCATCTCATATGAATCCGTCCTTTGGTATTCCTTAGATCTTTCTATTTTTGCTTCCTTATTTGGGAGTCAAAAGATCTAAAGATGCTTGCATTTTTGTTGGTTGTGAGGGAAGGGTGAACTTGCCTGTTGAATATCATTTTATTTGACACGAAAATGATTCTACTGATTAAACCTTTGAACTGAAAGGCTGAGTGGACAATCTCTTGATTTAAGTTGGATGCATTCACAATTAGACACCATGGGTAACTCTGATCAATGATTTTTGTATTTTATTTATTAATCTCTTTAGTGTGCAATACCCATATCTCCTTGCCAGAAGTTTTCACTCTATATCAAACTCTAATTTAAAATTAACTCCTAATCATCTACATTTCATCAATACTTTTCCTTGGGGAATAGGGAGCTTTTTCTTCTAATAGGATCCAGTCTGGTTTCCCTCTGTTTGACACCAATCCTCCAAGTAAAGAAAGGGGAGACTCTACTTCTTGTCCAGTGAAAGGGCAGTTCGTTAGACTAATTTGACGAGTTTTCATTTAATCTCGTGAGTTTAAGAGACTCAAGATGGTTTTTCTAGGCTTGGATTTATCAAAGTTTGTTTTCTAACCTCTGGTTGATCAAGGCTACACTAAAGACTTTGTAGAGACTCAAGATGGTTTGTCTAAGATTGGACTTATCAAAGTTTGTTTTCTAGCCTCTGTTTGGTTGTTCAAGGCTACACTAAAGTGGTATACAACAACATACCCAGTGAAAATCCCCCAAGTGGGGTCTGGGGAGGGAAAATGTACGTAGACCTTACCACTACCTCATAGAGATAGAGAGGTTGTTTCCGAAAGACCCTCATCTCAAGAGATCATCCCAGAGGCAGAAAATCCTAGATATGAAACGACTAGAATGGAAAACAAATAAAAATATATAGAGTCAGTAAAAGTAACGACACAAATGACTGAGAATAACAACACAATATATAACAACATGACTACTAACCTACTATAACCCAAGGCCTGACATCAACCTACCCCGACAAGCCATCTAACCTTCTTCCCTAATACGCGACCTCCACTCCTTCCCGTCTAAGGTTATGTCCTCGATGAGACAAAGCTACACCATATCCTGTCTAATTACCTCCCTCCAAATACTTTTTCGGTCTACCTCTACCCCTCCTTGTAACCCCAAAATCCATCCTCTCGCACCTTCTCTGCACTTACCCAAACAATCACAGTCTTGCTTTTCTCATTTTGTCTGCCACAGAGGCCACCCCTAACTTCCCCGAATGATCTCATTCCTAATCTTATTCCCACTAGTGTGTCCACATATCCATCTCAACATCCTCATCTTCGTGACTTGCATCTCCTGAACATGTGAGTTTTTGATTGGCCAGCACTTCACCCGATATAGCAGAGACGATCTAACCACCATTCTGTAAAACTTGCCTTTAAGTTTTAAATGATTCCTGATCTAGTCAGTAGCTCAGTGAGATTGTAGAAGCTGCCAATGTGATAATGGTATAGGCTTGCGCCTTTGGTGGATGCTATCCTTTTTGGCTGCTACAGACTGGTTTTACCACATGAAGATCATCACATTTCTAGCTCAGTAGGAAAAAAATTTTGAAGAGACCTTTTCTGCTTCAATTTTGTGGCTATCATATGATCAAAAAAATAGTTTTGTTATGAGCTTCCCAGTTAACTGAGATTTTTCTGCAGCATGTCTGATCTGCTTGATTGTTTGATGTTTTTCATGCTGATGAAACTTGTAATTGTTTTTGGTAATAATCTTGTTACCAGATAGAAAGCAATATTGTCCGATGCCCTGATACGGAATATGCAGAGAAGATGATTGCTGCTATTGATGCTGTACGAGTGAGAGGGGACTCTGTTGGTGGTGTTGTAACTTGCATTGTTAGAAATCTCCCACGGGTAAGCTGTCTCTCTGTGTTTGTAAGCTATGCTGCTCAGGCTCTCCAAAAATGTTGCTGCACCCATGTCGGATCCTCCAAAAATGCACCACTTTGGAAGTATCTGCCACACATTCTTGACATTATTGAAGAGTCTGAGCAACATAGTTTGTCAGTGTGATATATATCTCTGCACCTCTTTGGTAACTAACATATAATTTAACCTCAAATCGTAAAATACTTGCCTGATAGTTTGTTAATGTTTATTAGGGTCTTGGTACGCCAGTCTTTGATAAGCTTGAAGCTGAGCTAGCTAAAGCTTGCATGTCATTACCTGCGACAAAGGGTTTTGAGTTCGGAAGTGGCTTCGCAGGTACATCATCTTTACTTCACCGTTTCTACGAGATGTAGCTTAATTTGATATAGCTAGTCCTAAGCAGATATACATTTCTCAAGATGTTCTTAAAATGGGTGCTTTTTTTCAGCTGACCTGAATTCCTTCAAGAATTATATTATAAAACTAGTAGCACAGTAGTAATCATTTAGCTGTTGCTGTCAAAATGTCCAATTATGGACTTTTGACATGGAAAGTTCTTGCTCTAAGTATATGATATGGGCCAGTGACTTCTATCGAAGTTCGCTAGTTTCTGTACCCTCAAGCTTAAGTTGTTTGACAAAAGATGTGGACAAGCATCTTAAGGACTTGTGCTTTTGAATGATGGCTAGGTGATAGTGAAATAGCTTTTGTGATTGTCAATAAAAAAAGGAAGGATATTGCTTTTAGGCTTGAAGTAGGTAATTGTGACTTCAAACAGTGTTTTGGATCCTCAAAGCATGCTGTATTCAAGTTAGGTCTACTCTGCCTAGATTGTGTTGGTTGCTGCTTTGGCCATGGGGGGAGGCAGATAATGGTATCACCGAATTTCTTTTTTTTTTCTCACTGTACTTATGGGTTGGCGGGGATCACATTAATGGTTGGCATATCAGCTCTGAATCATAGATTTTTTTTAAAAAAAAAATCATATATTTGAAGGGTTCGTTTGGCTGCTAGTTAGAGTTATGTAGGGATTAATTTTCTAGGGTTTGATTATGTAGGAATGAGTAATGAAAGTAATAGTTATGCAGAGATTACAATGTATGAATTATTTCTTTGGATATTTGGTTTGTTGTATTAGAAATTTATGATTTTATATAATTTTTAAAATAAAATGTTTGTTTATGATGCATGATAAATATAGCTGGCAGTTGGCACGTGAAAGCATGGCAATCAAAGCCATAAATTTTAAGTGTGGAGTGATAGAGGGTAAATTTGTTATTTAGGTTATTTTATTGATGTATTAGTAATCCCTGTATTGGTTATTCCATTTCCTATCAAACTCCTTACTTTCTGTGCTGAATTTAATATGAAGCAACTAAAATGCTACTAAATATGGTATTAGCTATGTTAGTTTTAATACATGAATAACTCCCTACCTAACTAATAACCAAATGACGCCAAGTACTTCTGACCTATTTCAATAACTTATAAACACCGTTAAATGTTACGTTCTCTGATGGGATTCTAATGAAAATATTTGCTTCTGGTGAAAATAAAGGCACATTCATGACCGGTAGCGAGCATAATGACGAATTCTATATGGATGAGCATGGCCGAATAAGGACAAGAACCAACAGATCTGGTGGTATCCAGGTACACTTTGTCCAGTATTCTTTAGGTAATAATCTGTTGACAGCAGCAGAATGTTTATTGTCTAGCTTCTAATTTGCAGGGCGGTATATCAAATGGAGAAGTTATCAATATGAGAATAGCTTTCAAGCCAACTTCAACTATTGCTGTGAGAACTCTCTTCCTGTCTTCAATCCATTCATTTCTTATTAGTCCTTCACTGTGTAGGATGATGTAATTGTGCTGCTGTAGCATCTTTGCTTTGTGATTTAGTTGAAGTAAACTACTAAATGTTTTTGTCAAACTGAGCTTCTTGTTTACCACTTTCTTGCAGAAATTCTAGTCCTTCCAAAAGTTGATATTTGATTTACTTGACTATATTTAATTATTTATATTCAGGACTATGTTTAATAAGCAATTTAATTATCTCATTTGAATTCTCATGCAGAGGAAGCAGCAAACTGTGACGAGAGACAAACACGACACAGAACTCATCGCTAGGGGTCGCCATGATCCTTGTGTGGTTCCCCGAGGTTTGTCTGTGAAATAATACTTGCATTTTACTCTTTGTTTTGGTAGTTCTTTGAAGTCTGCTGTTATCTTGTCTAGTCAGAGAAGCCATCTAGACTTTCCTGTTAATCTGGGCAATTTATCCCTGTCCTTGGTTAGGACAAGCTGAAACACTTTAGTTTTATAACTTATTGATAAACATAACCATAAAAAGGACACCTGCTATCCTGTCCACTTCCAAGCCTGCTCCTTTTTCTATTCTGTTTTCTTTTTTACCCTGAAAATGACAAATAGTTTGATTTCTGTGATGCTACAGCTGTTCCAATGGTTGAAGCAATGGTATCCCTGGTGCTTGTTGATCAGTTAATGGCTCAGTATGCACAGTGTATGATGTTCCCAATTAATCCCGAACTACAGGAACCTTTGCAGTCATCGACACCTGAGTCAGCTGAGGTTACCCTCTGAATGGATTAGAGCAGCTTTATACCTTTAAAATGTCTTGCTAAATTGCCTTGCCTTAAAAATTTGAGAAGCTTTTTTCCTTCCTGAATAGTCTACTTGCGTTTTTTTTTTTAAAAAAAACAATTTTGTTGATCAATCCGTACGAGGTACTGTGTAGCAGAGATAGATATCTCCTGTTTGCCTCTTTATCTCTCGCGGATAGGTAATGATCTTAAGGGGGATTTACAGAGTTAATGCAATGTATAAGTTGTGTGTCATGAATTAGGTAATCATAGGTTCTTGGTCCCCACCTGCTTGTCTTTCAGTCGGGAGTTAAAAGAATTGTGATTACTGAATCCAGGAAAAGTTGTTATTGTTGTCTGTGTTGTATGAATATGTTGATTCATGATATTTCAAATTTAATGAAATAAATTTATTGTGTCAGTGTAATTCTTTGTTTAAATTCACTTCTCAGTACATTTCAGGTTTGCTGTTTAAAATACAATCATTATTTTATAAAGGTTTAAACCTGAATCACTTTTCAATAGGATCCATCGAGACAGGATACAACTCAAACATGACCATATTTTGAGATGTCTGGGATTCTATTTCCTCTAATTTACTACCACCTATCTTAGCCATATTAATGGCTTAAAGGGGTGAAAATCACGGAAGCTGTTACTACCAAATTATGCTATAAACTCCCCACTTATCCACAATCATAAGCATCCATATTCACTGTTACCATGCTTGCTACTAAAATTGTTCCCGTCAACTTCGTTATTGATCATTATTCACACTTCCACCGGCATGAAAATATAATAAGAATCTCTTTACTTCTTTTATGAACAATTTCAAATCTTTATTCCAATTACATGTACCTTTGCAAGGATAAACACGATTTGGATTAACTATGCTGCTTGTTCACCTCATCAATAAATTAGCAATTGACATAATAAACAATTTCTAGGAGCAGTTGTCATTATTCCAAAGCACTGCTAATCCCTCATTGATTTTTTTTTTTATGATGAAGAACGTCATCTGCCCAAGTCCATAGGCAGACGGAGTCCAGAATGTAAGAATCCAAAATATAGATGAGGTACAAAACACAAATAAAGTCCAAAATTCGAATGGAATAGGATGAGAGGACCAAGAAAAAATATGTTAAAAGAACAAGGCAGGTCATAAACTTCATGATCTACTATGATCCCTTTCCGAGCAGTTGGGCATGTCAAGTCCAAGAAAGTGTTTCCTCACAAACGCCTAAGAGCCTGTTTGGATTGATTTATTTTAGACAATTTTAAGCACTTTACATTGATTGGGTACTCAGCAAGAGGAAAGTGATCATCCCGGCTCCTTTTTGAAGTTAAGCATACATGCCCATAACATGTCTTCAAGCTTCTATGTAATACTCTGGAAATTAGAAAGTCGAAATAAGGAGGAAAAGTTGCAGAAAGTTTTTCTGGTGAAGGTTCCACAAGACTTGTTTACGGGTCATAGATGTAATACCACATAAGTTGAAAAGTCGGAGTAAGGAAGAAAATGCAGAGTTCAGGTCTGGTGCAGGGACTATGAGCCAATCTATGGCTCGTACTGATGTAAGGGTCGTAGATGGGTCCTCAGAGTGGCTTAGTACGGATCGTAGTTGGTTATATGGCTCGTAGATTGATCCTGTTAGATTCAAAAAGTGTGGAAAAATGGGCTTGATAGGACGAGGCCATTATACGGGTCATGATCGTGTTGACGAGTCATGAATTGTGTTCATATAACCCTCAGACAATTTGTTTTGGGATTTTGGACAACCTACGATAATGAATTCACACCGTCAATTGATCTACGGATTGTGGTGTTCAGTTGTTGGTTGGGGCACAAATTTAAGGTTTCAGGAAATGATCTATGGACCAACCCAATGGGCCTATAGAATTATTTACGAGTATTAATAGTTGGTCATGGTTTGGACTAATGGACCTAGAAATTTGACCAAGTATTATCAAGGACTATAAATGTAATTACAACTGATGAAGGAATCACAAGCCGTAGGAAGGGGTTTTAAAGTCTGCTTCAGAAACCCTGATTTTGGACTTGATTTTGATGAAATCGTTTCCATGGGTCATACAAGGGTCAATGACCCGTATAACCCTCTCGTGGTTCACTCTGGCAAAATTTTAATGAAGGGTATCTTTAACATTTTCCACTCTCCTAACCCCTACACTATGTTGTTTTGGTCCTATAATTGACCCATAACCGTCCCAACCCCTTCAATTTCACTTCATTTTCACCTACATCTCAAAATACACAAATTCTCTCAAGTTTCTTCCACCTCAGCCTTCAATTGACAAATTCAAGCTAGGGTTTCAAGGTCTACCAATCAATTTCTATTTTTCTTCAAGTAATTTCGTCCAATGTATGTGGGTATTCATCTATGGAGCCCAAATGATCTTTAATTTTTCAATTGATTTCAAATATGAACTTTATGAATTTTGATAAATTCCCTTTCAGTTGCATAAATTAAGTTTCAATAATTGTTTATATACTCAATTATGCATGAATCACTCTCAGTTGCATGATTTTTTTTAAAAATGATTTACAAGTAATTTCTCTATAAGGCTACCTAGGGTTCATGAACTTTATGGTGATTTCTTTTAATTATGATTCAAATTGATGAATTTCTTGTAATTATGCATGATTTCATTGAATTGCATATTTTGAAGTTAATTTGATATTGAACCCACAAAATACCCTTGTTTTCAATGAACCATGACCATGAATGAAAATGGATTCTCTCAAGGTTAATGAAAGTTATTTAATTATGATTTATGAAGTACTTTGAAGAGTAAAGGAATGAAGGAAAGATGGTGAAAGAAACTTCTCACCTAATGAATGAAGGAAAGATGATGAAAGGAATTTCTCACCTAATCATGGAATCAAAGCGTGATATGAACAATTCTCACATCAATGGATCACCATGATTTTAAGAGCTACTCAATATATAAATGATGACTAAATGACTTCAAGGCTTATGGATGATTATTACTTTATGATTTACTATTTTCATTGGGACTTGACTTAGTACCAAGAAGGTTTGAGTTGGGGTTCAGTTTGGAAGACGTTAAGGTTATCTTCCCAAGAAAATTCTAGTTGCAACCTCTTTCCTAAAACTACATGACATTATAGGTTTGCTTAGAGGCTTAGTGAATGGATCTAAATATAGTTCATGATTGATTGATCGTACCATCGTAGAGTCTATCTTGACAAAGTAGACTCTTTCTTCTTGATGTGGGAGTTCATTAGATTTCATGTTATAACTCGCATGGTCCTATTGTCGGTTAAAATTGACATCCCATAAATGAACAAAGTTTACTTTTATGTTTGTTGTGATATTTTGATACATTGACCATATAATTCACTTATATTTTTCCTCATGCTTTTACTATTGTGGTCTTGCATCTCATAACTCATGCTCTATTATACTCTTATTTATTCATGCATATTACCACATACGTAGTACATTCAAATGTACTAACTCATGCTTTTTGCCTATATTATTTTATAATATAAGGGTGGACATTCACCCTACATCACACTCTTCTATTTTTCTTGGAGTTTGCTCGAAGATTGATTGATTGGTGAGTCTTCATGATCCATTGGTAACTCTTTCACGGCTTGATTGATTTGCTAGTTTTGCACTATGTTGAGACTAATCCTTTACTTTACTTGAGGGTGAGCTAGGAACATGTCCTATGGCCTCACCCATGAGTATTAGAGACATGTTTAGACATCATTGAAGTATAAGTCCATTTAATCAGACATGCTGCTTTTGCTTTCTTTTATTATTGAATCTTTTATTAAGATTTATTTTCCACTTACCTTGGTTGCTTGACGCTTTACTACTTTTGTATGCTAAGATGGCTTGGTTGGAGTCACTCGGGTTTCTGATCACCATGTCACACCTTAGGCCTAACTTAGGTCATGACAAACTTAGCATCAGAGCACAAGGTTTAAAGTATCCTTGGGAGTCTAACATGCCACGTGACCTAGAGTTTTATTCATGGGTGTGAAACATGCCACATGTATGAGTAGGAGAATATGAGGCATTTTAGGAAGTCCTGACTTCTTTCATGATCTTTGTCGTGTAATAAAGTGTACTCTAAGGCTTTCCCCTCTAATACTTGTTCTTTGCTATTTTTGAAAAAGTGGCTCCAAGAATAGCACCATTGAAAAAGGGAAACAACGTCAATGAGGAACAAGCTACTCTGATTTCTCAAGCTCCACATACCCTATGGTCAATTTGATCACCAATACAGAGTTCTGAATCGTGATTCAAATGCTAGCACAAGTTTTTAAGACACAAGCCAATCAAGGTAGAGTGGTTCAAAATGTTGACACACCGGTAACTAGAGTCGGGAATTTTATGAGGATGAATACACTCAAATTTCATGGATCCAAGATGAATGAAGATCTACAAGAATTATTGATAAGGTATACAAGATTTTTGCCATCATATGTGTATGTCTGGGAGAGAATGCAGATATACCTGATGTCGCTCAAGCATATCCTAAAACAATTAAGAGATACAACGATCTTCATCAGTATACCCAACTCGAGTTGGGGTCGAATCCCACAGAAAATGATTTATTACTTGTAGTTTGAAGTAGTAAATTGAACTAATGATTTGTAGAGTGAATAAAAATAGGTGTGGATTGCATGCATTAATATATAGTAAAAATATGATCGCTCAATTTAGTGTTAACTTAATAAGAGAAAGGACATTCTAGGGGTGTGCACATTTGGGTCAAGAAGTAAATATTTGCATCTCATACATTGAATAAGTACATTAATTGGACATGGGTAGGCTAGATTGCTAGTAACCGCAATCTCTAATCAGACAAAAGTAGTGTTCCAAATGAAATCGATAAGGTTTCATATGCCAAATCACACTAGGAACTCATTGGAACCTATGCAATCAAATAGCAAACCTTCTGCAACCTTAGCCGATTGAATCCCAACTAGGCATTCAATCAAATCCACAAATATCCAAACTATCATGCAACAAGTAAAGCTAATTACCAACTTCAATTACTCAAGGATACTTACCATACTTAAAAATCAAGATAAAATCCTAAGTTTGCAATCTCAGGTTTTCAATTAAACATGGTAATAAATATGAACCTACATCAATTAATTGAAATTTATTCAAATTACAAAGATCCATAACATAAATTGAAAGACCCAAGTCATGACACATCCCCAACATGAGGGTTTTTAGCCTAACATAGATGAAAAAGTAAAGAAATTATCATAAACATTATCCATGACTTCAATACAAACTTTCCAAGATGAAATTCAAATCAAAATACTCAACCTCAATTTTAATCTCCAACTACAAAATGTAGATCTTGCCTAGAGAAAAGTATATTAGAAGAGTACAAAGTTGGAACCCCCAAAAATCTCAAAAGTTTGGCTTAAATACATCCCTAAATTTTAGCTTGCAAAATCAATCAGCAGCGTAAGTCATCACCAACCCATTCGGTGATGCGCTAAATGCTCTCTTTGACCACATTTAGTGTTCCTTCATGACATTTTGGTGAAGCACTGTTGACCACCAAATTGATTCGATGGTTCACCGAATTTCCTTTGACATGGCTAATTCATCCTGTGTCTCAAGTCTTCTTTTATCTAATTCGGGCCCTCTTGCTGTAGCAATTTAGACTGTCTTTTTTATTTGGTAGTGCATCAATTTATAATTTTCATGCTGAAGATGCCAACACATTTTGGAATTGTCCAAGGACATTTGGCTATGCTTTTCCCTTTCGACGGTGTGCCGATTTCATTTGGTGATGCCGTCTTTGATCGTATTTTTATCAATTTTGCTCAATTCACCTTGTTTTTCCTTACACCTTTCTTGGGCACAAAACTTGACATTTAAGTATAATGTGGTTAATTCAGAAGATAAAATATGGTTGAGGACACGACTTTGCACTATTTATTGCCCAAATAAGAATCCAATCTGGGACTCATTAACACCCCCAATTTAACTTTTTACTGTCCCTTAAGCAATTCAATCATCAAAATCATCAACTCCATTTCTTCGCATATGGCCACAAGAGAGAAATATGCACATGAAATTTAATTTGTCTTTCAACAAAGCTTTCATAAACCACTTACGCAATTTTGAAGCCTCACAAAGTGACTAATGAGTGTCTATGCCAAGGCATGCTCACAATTGCTCACAAGGTTGCAAGCTCATGTTTAACCCCAATTCATGCATCCTCACAACAAAGAATTTCTCATTCACACAATCTATCAACGTATTCATCTATTAAGAGGAATGCACAACACTCACATTCTCAAAAAAAGAATAGCATGCATGATTTTCCCCATAGGCTTACCCTTATTTGCACTCAACCAAAAGCCTAAAGACACCTAACTAGGATCACAAAAGACTTGCTACGGATTCTCAATGAAGGCTTGGGGACGAATATGGGACGTTTGTGGGTAAAAGTGACTTGGCCCCTCCAAAGATTTGCCTAGGCACTACTTTTACTCTATTTCGTCACATGTTCACAATCCCATCCACTTCTTTTTTATCCTTTGCCCTACTTCTTCAACTTCCCCACTCAAAGCTTTATTCCTTTCTTACTCTTTTATTTCATAACATCATTTTGTTCTCACCAAACTATTTACAACTAGATATCTATATTTTTTTAATTACTAGGCTTATTGTACGTGCGTTGCACGTGGATGTCTAGTCTAAAGAAGCTTATCGCACGTGCGTTGCACATGAACAAAACTATAATTTTTAATAAATATAGTGGAATGAACTGAATTTTTCACACAAGAAAGCACCAGTCAAAATTAGTATTTACTGGACTCATGAAATTGTATTGTAACATGTCGTTGCTCTTCCGTGTCATTGAAGAACAACTAAGAAGAAAACAAGTAGTTGTTTGAAAAAAAAAAAAAGCAACAGGGAATGCCAAGTGAAGGCAAAATATATTAGAGTAATGACTACTTACCTCTTTAAAAAAAAAGGACTCTTGGCAGCCAATATGGGAGAACTAATATATACAGTTCTCACGCGAAGAGGATTATTTTTGGTCATTACAATGCCACAAGGAGCCGATTCCTCCATCCATACTATAGCTTCTTCTTCTTGTTTGTCATCAGCATCATCTGAAAGTGAAAGAGTTTCACTGTAATTAATAGTACAGAACTCCCAAATAAAAATTTCAAGTTACAGGTCATTAGTTTCAACATCAAATATAGGCATATCAAAAACAAATTTAAATGCTCATCCATTCTACCTTTTATTTTAATAGAGAAAGTAAATTCTAAATTGAAGATGAAAATTTCCACAGTTGTATTTGCAAAGAAAAAGCAACACATTCCAACAAGGGGAAAAAAGCCCTAAATCCATGAACTAAGTTTTGCATAACAAGTACTTACATAATTCAGCTCCAAACAAATTCAGCTATAAATATTGTCACTGGAGAATGAAATAGAGTATAATTTTTTTTCTTTCGCATGACATGGAGTGAACAACAGTTATACAATTTCTTCCGATTAGCTAAAAATTTATTTTTTGTTTTCATCATGAAGCTCTAAAGAATAGCTGTTACAAACAAATTGAATACTGATAACACCATGGATAATTTCATATCTCATTTCCGAGAAGAGAAAACACAAAACTTGTTTACAATTTTTTTTATACTTATACCCAATCGATTACAAATTGTTGACTTTTGTCACGTTTTTTTGTACTGATTCTTATCTTTCTTGTCGTCTTCTTTGAATTGTAGATAAAAATTGCGCATAAATTTTTTAATGCTCCAACTCTCTAATTTTTATCAAAATTTTCAAAAGCAATCATTTCATGACTTTTTTTTTGCTTTCTGCCATGGAAGTTCTTCAGAGTAGCCAGGTCGGATTAAGAAAATAGGGTCAAAATTTAACCCATACATATATTATTCCTACGCTCACTGCACGTGCGTTGCACGTAAATGTCTAGTTGAAAGAGGCACATTACTGAAAAATATACTCCCTCTATTTATAAAAGAATGAGTTATTATTCTTTTTTGTCTATTTAAAAAAGAATGAACCCTTTTTTTTTATTTTGAAAATAACTTTAATTTCAACTTTTCACGTGATATATTTAAGATCACAAGATTAAATGCCACAAACTTAGATTATTTTTTTCTCCAGGTGTTTGCCTATGTACCAAAAGGTAGAGACAAAGGAGTTTTTCGTACGGATAAATTAAGAAGTAAAAATAATGTTGGAATAGATAAACATACATATTTCTTGGATTGAAAAATATTGAACAATATTATACAGTAACTATTTTTCAATAGAGGTAAGCTTGCCATTAGACCCATAGTTGGGGAATAAATACTTCTGGAGTTTTTTCTTATTGACGTTATTCTAAAATTGGTTTCTTGAATCTATGTTTTACTTTCTTCTTTGACCTATCCTCTTCTTAATATATTAGAGAGCTTGACATTGATGCTTCCACAACACTTAAAATGAGTGATCTTTCACTTAATGTCGCCATCTTTGATTATGAACTGAGAAATTCGATATTGATGGAGAGTGTGCATTGATGGAATATGTTGGTCAATTTGGTGTTATTGATGGTGAAAATCCTATCCCTCTATATGCTGAAACAGAGTTCGAGACCTAAGCTATAGTTCAAGAGTCATCTTCACTCTCAACTGATATTAACTATAGTTCAAGGGGTTAATATATTCAATAAAATTTTATACAATTAGAAATTCAATTTAAGAAACAAATATCATGTCTTTTAAGTCTTTTAAGTACTTTGTTAATGTAAATCTTTCATCTTATATTTTTGCATTGCTCTGGATGCCTCAAGCTAATTCATTTTGTACAAGGTTAAACAATCCTAGGATAACTTTAAAATATATAGGCAAACACATAAAAATGACCTATAAAATATTAGAACCATTTCAATAGAAACATTTGAGGTAAAATAAGCATCCTCTAAATCACATACTACAATCCTCTATGCTTTCCTAACTTTCAATAGATTTTACAATATATTTTACATATACAAGCTTTAATCTTGATCACAAAAATAAATTCAAACAAATCTCAACAAAAATAGTATATGAGTTAGGTAAAACAAACCATTTATTACAGTGAAACCAAATTATATGGAAACATAATTAACATCGGTAATTAGCTTGGAATAGTCTCCTCACTCATCTTGTTGTCTCTACTCTTCCTTCTTCCATGAGATTTACTGTGTTGTTGCATAGAAGAAATGTTTGCATTCCTATCCAACATTTGGTTCTCCTCCCCATCCTCAAACACTTCTTCACCTTGTCAAGTATTTGGAGAGACAATACTTGTTCCACCAACTTGTATTTATTTATTAATAGTTAATAGAGTTAAGAGACTTCAATATATCTGCATTCGAACATACACCTGCATCTAGAGGTTGTTTATCCAATTTATCTATATATAGTAAGATATTTATTCTGGGAAGAACATTAATGCATATACAGGGTGAGTGTCTTAGTGGAAACTTTAAAATAGTGGTGTGTGTATAGTAGACATTGTAAACTCGAGAGTTAAGTGTGTGCAATGACTTCCATTCATAAGAATATTTTTTGATAATGCTCGTACCTCGATAGCCGTCCTCCTTATTTTGGACATGATTCTGTTGAATGACCGAAGTTAATGACTATTTGTGCATGTTAATTTGCCATCAACAATTTGGCTGGAATATGTTTCCAACTGACTATGTAAATTATATATTTTAGTTTCTAGTTAATGTGATAAATTGTAAGGAATGATGAATCAATATTAATGTAAAAATGTAAAATTGATTACTGGCCAAGTACAATAGAAAATTAATTAATAGTGGCAGGCTTCTCGAACTGACAAAGCTACCATTTGGCAACGCGAACGTAACAATAAAAAAGACAAGTAAAGGAATCAGGAATAATACATTAGAATAGAGGCTTATGTAGGTTAACATGTGTAAGTTTCCAATCTTTGAAGGGATTTCTCCAGTAAGGTATTGTAGTAAAGATTCAAGTACTCAAGAAGAGTGCCATTTGTGAGCAGAGAAGGAATGGAACCAGAGAAAGCATTATCCCCCAAATCTATGCTGCACATGTCATGCTCCGGATCTAGGGTCTAGGAGTGACATGGCGAATGAGAACCCATGAGTTCCCAAAAATGCCTCAAAGTACCCAAATTCACATCATCGGTTTGGAGGTGTATTCAATTAGTAATCACATAATTCTAAGAGACGGGAAAATAGAACTCATGCTATGGGGGCGTTATAGGGAAAAAGGGGTAACATGAATTCACATAGCATATATAACACATAAAGTCTAAGGGACGGGTAAGTATGACTTACTCTATATGGTAATTCGGGACTTAAGATCTTTTGCACTATATCATGTATTCATGTCATAAAGCTCACAACCAAATCACGTAAAGATATCCAAAAGGTAACCAAGCCATAACATAATCTCCAATCATAACATTTAGCATATAAACATAAACGAGTTTATAAGATGTCCAACAATGCCTCTAAACATAAGATAGGTCGGGTGGCCAAGACATACCCTGGGCTCACCCTCAAAGTAAGTAAAATAGATAGAAACACCATAAGTAGAAGGATGGTGGGTTGTCCTCAGAAGATAGGATTCACCATAACAAGCAAAACTTGAAATCCGAGCTAAACGTCGCACGGTGGATGATCGTAGTCCTCGGTACCTACATGGTGAGATCATATAGACAAAAGTATGCGTAAGTACGTTTGAATATACTAAGTATACGGGATGCAATGCATATAACTTACCAAACCTGCATTCAATGTTAGATGACAAATGCACATAGTATAGGAAGAGATGTATAGAAAGAGATATAGTATACAATATGCCGTAAAACCAATTATACATGATATGCGTAATGCTCATATATAGTGGGGATGAGACCTCAACCGACATGAATAAGACCAAGCGAGCTATTACTTGGAATCCCGATGAAATTCCCTCACGGGTAAAGATGTGGTCCACTTGTCAAAAGTAAACCATACTTCACCTTATGGGCACTCCTATTTCATATGAAGTAACCTTCCTTACGAGCACTCCCATTTCGGATAGGATTTTCACATAATATCATATCAAATTATACTTTACCTTACGGGCACTCCCATTTCATATGAAGTAACCTTCCTTACGGGCACTCCCATTTCGGATAGGATTCTCATAATCTATGTTAGGCACATAGCTCAAGGAAAAAAAGGGAAACCTCAATCTATCGGTGTTAAGTTGTCATCCCACAAGAATACTTATAAATATATATAGTTTCTAAAGAGGAAATAGTTATTTCAAATCCGTTTGATGCACATTTTGTCCCAAAAGTCAAACACTATTCATATTAAACCTTACTTAGGCTCAAATGTCAAGTCATAGTTCATAATTCATATCATAATACTCATTTATATGAATAGCTTATTCATCATATATAGCTAAAAATGGGAAGGTGCTAGGCTCAAAGTTGGATTACCCTTTTTCCCTTATGCAATTACTTATTTACCCTTATACCACTACTTATTAAATATTAGATTTAATTAATTATGCATTAGATTAAA
>JAABOM020000084.1:12452826-12466729 GCA_011800125.2 Solanum clarkiae | reverse complement strand
TATAGAGGTCTGTGGATACACGTGGGTGGGGAATGATGTCTGTGATATGATTATGTATGTATGAGATGTTTGTTGGGTGGTTGTACCGCAACGGTGACCTTGTCGGCCCGCTTATGTATATATATGTATGTTGTTTGTTCTGAGCTTCTGTTTGCAGGTGAGGTTAGTCAGTAAAACAGAGGAAACTCTATCGAAATTTTGGTAAATTTCTTGTCTGTAATAGTCGAGTTTTCGGGTTAGTGTGTGTCTGAGTGCCCTATCGGTACTAGTCACGTGCCCCTGGGTTGGGTCGTGACAATTGTCGTTTTTCCATTTTGAGTTAGACACCTTATCAATAGCTAACCTCTTATTTGGAGCATCAAAGGACTCTTGAGCTTGGAACCTACCATCAAATCGAGCCCTCTTGAACTCCTCGCTTCTCTTCTTTCAAATCTTCTCCCCCTCAAGTTGCTCGGCATAAGTCATTAGCCGATATAAATTCATATAACTTACTAGCGTGGCGGTGCGACACTCCTTATTAACCAAGTCGGAAACCCTTACACAAACTTGTTCATTCGAAACCTCGGATCGGCATCCAATTGTGGGTTATACTTACAGAGTTGGTTGAACTTGAGGGCGTACTCCCTCACACTCATAGAACCTTATTTAAGATTCATAAACTCTATCTTTTTATCCTCCCTTAGCTCGATAGGAAAGAACCAGTTGAGGAATGCGGCTTTGAACTCCTTCCAAGGAATGGCATTGTTATTTCCCCTTTCTATCTTCCATTGAGTGAACCAAACTTGAGTCACCCCATTGAGTTGGTAGGCGGCCAACTCTGCTTTTTCCTTCGAATTCACCCCTATGATAGACAATACCTTGTACACCTCATCAATGAACTCTTGGGGATCCTCATCCACCTTAGATCCATGGAACTTCAGTGAATTCATTCTAGTGAAGTCTCTTACTCTTGAGGCCGGAGTGAGAGCAT
This sequence comes from Solanum clarkiae, assembly GCA_011800125.2. Taxonomy (NCBI): domain Eukaryota; kingdom Viridiplantae; phylum Streptophyta; class Magnoliopsida; order Solanales; family Solanaceae; genus Solanum; species Solanum clarkiae. Next base: position 12,465,759 of record JAABOM020000084.1, on the reverse strand, counting down.
GAGTAGCTTGGGTCCCTTGGTTTAATTGGTGGGTCATTGCATGTTCTAACATGGTGATAGCATTCCGGAACTCAATCTTGGTAGCCTCTCCATCTTGAGGAGTTTGAGGGGCGGGACAAGTCAGTTGTCCTATAGGTGTATGGACCCTCTTTGGTTTTCCTCTTTGTAGCAGTATGATCAACAACTAGAAGAGAAAAGAACATTCGTTAGGGGGAAAAGCCTTACCTTACAACTAAGGCTCGATATAGACCATGAAGAAGTGAAACATCTCCTAAAACGCCTCATAGCCTCCCATTCATAGTTGTGGCACGCTTCACAACCATGAATAAGACTCTAAGCGATGTGGTGTGTTAGATTCCGAGTACCATTAACAACCTAATGCTCTGATACTAAGTTTGTCAGGACCCAAGCCTAGGGCCTAGACGTGACACGGCAAATGGGAATCCAAAAGGGCCCCAAATAAGCCTCTTATCATATCATCCACACATCCTTAGTCGTGGAAGAAAAGTAAACAACAATGAGAGATATAAACAAGGGAGTTCAGGGCTAAGGGAAAGAGTTTAATAACCATATCGTATAAAAAAGTCAAGGCTCAAAACATAAGTACATTAATTGTTCCAACAATACCTCTAAACATAGATTGGAGCGGGGGCCAAGATACTTTCTGGGCTCACCCTCTTAGTCTTAAGTGTTCAACATAAAGAAAGGACAATAAATAGTAAGAGTGGCATAGCTAATGTCCCCGGACTTGAGGACTCACCAAAGCTTGTCTTTCGGAAGGCAATTTAGCCACGTGGAGAATGATCAATAGGTGCTACGGTTCCTACATGGTAACATCATGTACGCATAAAGTATGCATTAGTACGTTTGAATGTACTAAGTATGTAGGATGCAATGCAACAATATATAGACAACATAGACAAGATACATAATCATAAGCAAAGGACAATTAAAGTATCAATATGATATGCATGATCAATGCTTGAGGTAAAACATGCTTGTAAATCATATGGCTTGCAAATATAGTTATATGCGTAGGAAGAGACCATACCACATAATCCAAGCATACCATTACTTGAACTCCAAAGCATAGTATCCCCTTGGAAGGTGGTTGAGGTACATACTTCTCAACGTGGTAGTATGGGCATACCACCCCCTAACAAGGTGATTGAGACTTGGCACCCTCTCAATAAGGTGATTGAGGCTTTGTACCCCCTCCACAAGGTCATCGAGGCATGATAACCCCTCGACAAAGCGATTGAGGCATGACACCCTCTCAACAAGGTGATCGAGACATGACACCCTCTCCACAAGGTGATTGAGGCATGACACCCCCTCAACATGGTGAGACCGACCTTGCAACACCGAAGACACTTTTCATGAATTCAACACATATATACATTTCTTTCATTGTCATAAAGTAATTTGACTCATAAGCCATGCAATAGACAATAAACCGCTTAAAAATCCTTAATAAGATATTTTATCAAACACTTGGAGGGTGTGTAATGGTACTTTAAAATCATGCAATTCAAGAGTGAAAACATGTGAAAAGCTTAATGTAAAACAACCCACCAATACTTAGTAATACCCTCATGCAAGATACATCAAGATCCCTCATTAAATCAACCAATAGATCGTAATTTCATAGCTTAAAACAAGCATACTTAATCATCACTTCATAAAACCCCAACATAGTTTATAGTCATAATTCATAAATAATAGTACCCATAAGTAATACAACTTGAAAAGTATATATATATATATATATATATATATATATATATACAAAAGGAAGATTGGGCACCACGGGTGAAAGGACCCAATGGTTGAAACCTATATACCTCAAACTTGGGTTTTCTTGGAGAAGTCTTGAAGGAGACTTGAAGCTTGAAGAGAATCCTTGAGATCCAAAAGTTAGGCTTGAGACCCTTGAAATTTGAATAGAATATTTGGATAAATGTTGGAGAGGGTTTTGATAGTGTCTTGAATGATATAGAGCTGAACAATGGCTAAGTATAGATGTTTTTATGCATAGATGGACATGGGCTATGACCCCAATGCCCATGACACAGACCCTCTCTGGTTTTTGCAAATTTGTGAAAACTAATTTTCTCTATGGGTCCTCTAAAATCCGGATTATACCCATTTCCTAGTCAAATTTTTTTCCCAGATCACGAATATGAAGTTGGATTTTCGATACCAAATACGGATTTTGAGATATATAGAAATTACGATTATGGGCATTTTCGAAGCACATTTTCGGGCATTTTTGGGGCGTTTCAAGTACTATACATAAGGATTCTATGTGCCAACATATAAATTTGTTCATTAGTAAAAATAATAAATAATTCATAAAGTTTTGTTCCACTGAAACTATTGGAAATATAATATTCTTGTTTCTCTAGAAGAATATCTTGAAGAGTTGGCTTAGGATAATAGTACATCCTTTGGACGGGCTTTGTAGAATATTTTTCTAAGATCTTATTAACCTCATTAGGAATATTATTACGAATATTATCCCTATTATCAATTGTATCTATATCAAGATGAAGATGTTTGAGATGTAAATTATGAAATTTTTCTAGTACAAATCTTTTGATGTTATCTAATTTTGACAATTTAAAATCTTTTACCTTAGGAGGAGGTTGGATTTTAAGAATAGCTTTTTCTTTTTTCTTAGCAGGGAGTTTAGAATTTTCGACAATTGAATGTAAATTACTGATTTTATCATGTAATGAGAGCATAGTTCTCCAAGAATACCCACATAAACATTGGTGTAATTATTTTGTCTTATCAAACTTTTTACATATTTAGAAGTAATTAAAGCAGTATCATTGTCGTCAAACAAATCTGTAAATACAGTGAAATTCATAATCTTATCATCCTTCTCTATCTAGAAAGATTGTTGGGAAGACAAACTTGATATAGTAATCGTGTCATCCGATAATTTATAATCATGTTCTCACATAGAAATATAATTATAAACATTTTTTTTCATAAACCATGGCGCAAACGCTATAGCCTTGTTTGCTTTTGAAAGATCTTTATAAAAATTTTCTTCTAAAAACTTTCGTTAAGTGCTATTAAAATTTTTGAAAATCCAATGTCTAAATGGTTTCCATTTGGGTTGGAGAAATTCAAAGAAAATTTTTCTCTAACCGACGATCCAGGTTCAAAATCAAGGAATGTCCATTTCATCAACTCTTTTTACTTCCTTCATATAAGAAGTAGATGGCATAGAATTGTCTTCATCTCTAATATGAGATGTAGATGCTCTAGATGGCATATTAATAACATAATCAACTGGAGAAATATAAGATGAATTGGATCTTAGCATTCTTGAAGGAAAACCTATATTATCAGCATAACTTATTAACAAATTTTAATTAGTAAATTTTGATCTTTATCGTACCATCAGGTGTTTGTTCAATATCAGAGATTGGTGTTTGTTCAATATCAGAAATCTCAGGATTTATATTATTTTTTAGTGGGGCCGCTTCTTCAATTACCTATTCTCTAGGAAAATCAATCTCATCCCATTTTATGGGCCTTCTAGTTATGAACTTAGATTTGCTAAAGTTTGTTTCTATTAAAATTGTCTCATTTTTTAAATACATAATTTTACACATAAGATTTAGAGTATACAATGATTTATAATAAATTCGATAACAAATACATATAACTTCAGTACCAGATAATAGTTATAGCCGTGAAATTTTATGCTCAATATTAGAGTATTTAAAAAAAAAATTCATCATTCAAAGAAACTTGCAAATTTGGATAAATATTAAAATAAAAGAGGTCATAAGCCAAACTAGTTTGTATTGTCCCTATTAGGGATTTTTTTTCAATTTTGATTTCTGTCATCCCTTAGAGCTACTATAAAGCTCTCAGGTAATCCTCTTAATATGAGGGGCTTAGAAGTAACTTAGGTCAAACCAATATGCATGAGTATATAAGCTTCTTTATAAAGGGCAAAATCACTTCCAAACAATAATCTAAAATACCTTGATCAAAATCAACAGTAACACTTTCTTCTATTGCTTTAACAACCTGCTTGAATCTCATTTTTCAAAGGTACCCATTGATATATAACCTTAGGCTGGATTTAGGAATAGTCCATTTATTAAGAAGGTCCAATTGTTGGGGCCTATCATATTTCTCTTTTCTACTTTTTTTAACAATAGTATGTTTCTTGATGATATTCATATTTGTCAACTGTGTTGGACTAACATCGCCTATTCCTATTATTAACTTAGCTCTGATAACAAAGGGAGGCCGGATAGCTTCGATGTAATTGCAATTTTATTTATGTTTCATGCAATCTAGGGATGGAAAGATCTTTCACAATTCCATCATAGCCCAAACAACACATCTTCATCATGGCTTAACATGCACTTCTACAAGAACTCTGGACTATACCTAGATCTTCTCATTCTTGGACTGTACTAATTCGATCTGAAGAACATCGGAACACTCCTTTTCATTACCATGTCTCTAATAGTTTAGATTACTGCTAATTTAACACGCGGTGTTTAGCCTTTCATTAGACTAATATAATACTTGAAATAAATTTTCAACAGAAATAATTAAGAAGGATACCTTAAAAATAAGAAAACTTCTAAAAGCCTCAAGTATTGAAAGCAACCTTACTTTTATTTAATAGGAAATTTTTATAAAAGAGAAAAAGATACAAGGAGTGATTGGCCAAAGTCTGCCCTCCATACTAAAGAAATGATCCTTTTATAGAGAGGATCCAAAGGAAAATCCAAATTATATGACGTAAGCACTTACATCATCCTACATAATTAGACCGACATTGGGTCCCTCACTTTATAAAAGTTTAATAATTTTAAGCAATTTTATCAAAGTTGATATAATGTTTTGTCTTGTCTCATCTTCAAGTTTCTTTTGCCTTAATTCTTCCGCTTGAATTTTGGATTGTTGTAGAAATACTTCTAGGTCCATTTCTTTTGAGCTATGAACACTTTGTGCTTCAACAACAACAACAACAACAACAATAATTTCAACTCAAATTAAGCGACAAAGATATTTAAATTGAATTTGAAGAGAAAGATAAACTTATTTATATTTTCTATTCAAAGGAGATTAGCCATAAAAACACATATCAATTACTCATAAAAAAATATATCAATTCTTTTTTTAATTGTAAAAACACATATCAATTACTCATAAAAAAATATATCAATTTTTTTTTAATTGTAACTAAACGTATAATTTTTTTTTAATTTAAATAAACAATAGAATTTGCTACACATATAAAATATCCAAAATATATAAAAACTTTTTACATCCCATAATAGTTCTTGTATAAAATAATTTTAGTTGTTCAATGAGTTTGGAAAATAGAAAAAGGTTGTTGCATTTATGAGTATGATTTGGAGGGAAAATTATTATTGAGGAAAGCATGGTAAACCTAAAATAAGGTTATTTAAGTGTTTTCACAGTTGTGGTCAAGTTTGGATTAAATTTTTTTACTTTATATAAAATAGATTTTTGAAAAAGTGGTAATTTCATTACACAGTTGAATTTGTACAAAAATAAATAAAATTAAAGATAAGTGGAATGGAGATTTTTGTAAAAGAGAATTATTTGAGAAAACAACTTAAATTATACATGGCAACTTAATGGAAAGGGAGGGAGTAGTTTGTTTTGTTTTGTGGGAAGAAAGGGATGTTTGAGCAGTGATATTTGGGAAGTTGAGTGACGATAAGTGGCCCCAAAGTTAATTTGAACCTCAGCGCCCACATGTGCTAGAATGGACTGCAAACATTTTCAGAAATTCTTCCTCTTCCAAGATACTTGGGAATCTTGCTCATGGCTATTCATTCCCTACCCTCTTCACCTTCCTTCACTAATGGAAAGATCACAACATCACATTGTCAATGGGCAAAATTATCATTATGGCATCGACGAAAGAAGAGAATTTTGTCGAAATTCAGAATGTATGATGTCACTCTCATCTCTCTGGCTATAACTGTTACTTGTACTTCAATTCTCATACATAATCTGACACTAATCTTTCAATTGAGCAGTTCATATAATCAGCAAAGTCAAGTGTGGGCACCAAATTCTTTGAACATTTCAGCAACAAAGGGAGGGAAAGAATGTTCCAAGAAAATTTACAAGAGAAAAGGCACAGTAGCGGGTGCTGTTGCTCTAATCATTGGAACAAGTATTGGTTCTGGGATTCTTGCTCTTCCCCGAAAAACTTCTCCTGCGGTAACTATTTTTGTTATTAGACCATCATATTAACTCACTCCTACTGTTAAGCTGCATATGTTGCAAGTTGAAACTAGAAATAATGGGCAATGATGGTATCTGTTCTTTTCTTTAGCTCATAATAAGTGTTTTTCTAAGTTCCCTGTAATCTTCCACCGAAGCAGATGTACTAAGTATATGCAATGTGAACAGATTTATATTCGTGGATGTAAATCAAACCTCTATAATTGTTATGCTAGTGAAAAAATTGATGATAGTTTGTTAATAGAATAGCGGATCTGATGAGCAGGTCAACTTTACAGCATTGTTTGTGTTGTGAATTGCAGGGAATAATCCCAAGTTCAATAGCCATGACAATATGTTGGGCATTTCTACTAATTGAAGCACTTGTGCTAGTTGAAATCAATGTGGGCTTACTCAAAAAGAACAAAGTGAAATTTGAAGCCGGTGAACTAGAGATCATTTCAATTAGAACAATGGCTGAAGAAACACTAGGAGAATGGGGTGGAGCATTGGCTACAGTAACCTGTCTTCTTAGGATACACTTCATTGATTGCTTACATTTCCAAGTCTGGTGAAATCCTCTCCATTTGATCAACCTCCCGGAATCAGTTTTGGGCTTGATCTTCACTTCCCTTTTCACAATTCTCATCTCTGTAGGTGGGACAAAAGCCACTGATCAAGTCAACCAGTGGCTCACTGCTCTTATGATAGGTAATTATGATGAATGTTTACCTTTCAATTTGATCAATGAAGGAAAAAGAGTCATCTGAACAAAATTCCAAACAGGATTGCTTGTCGCGTTCGAGGTTCTAACCATTCTATTTGGCGGGTGGTCAGGAGATGAAGGAAGCAGTGACTGGGGAAAAGTTTCATCAACCATACCTGCATTAATATTCTCTTCAGTGTACCATGATATAGCTCCTGGCGAACAAACACAAACAAAATTTTACAAGTGTTCTCTCCTTTCGTTTTTTTTTTCTTACCAATTTGTGATTGTTGCAGTTCTGTGTGCTTACCTGGAAGGTGATGTAAAACGAATTAAGGGCTTCAGTGTTGATTGGTAGTCTGGCTCCACTCCTAGCATAACTTGTTTGGGATGCAATTGCCTTTGGCCTTTCATCCCAGGGTGATCAAGTTATTGACCCTGTTGAACTGCTCCTTAGGTCATTTTGCACTCCATTCTTGATCAACTTTTTGATGAGTGTCTTGACTTGCCAATAAGATGTATGCAGAATGACAGTGCATTTTCAGGGTGAAATGGAGTGGAGTGTCATACATGGTACAAGCATTCTCTCTTCTAGCTGTGGGAACATCTCTTATTGGTACTCTCCTAAGTTTTTCTGAGTTTCTCAAGGAGCAACCCAATAACCTAAATTAGATTTACAGGTAACATTTGGCTTTTTGGTGTAAATTTGATAGCGTCTCTTTTTCGAAGAGACGGTATCTAACAACCTTTATCTTATTTAAACCTAGCAGAGATCAAATTCTCAGCTCCGTCTAAGAAAAGGGTGGATAAGAAACAATTTAGGTTTCATAGCAACAGCAATTGCCATTGCTCCCCCTCTTCTTTTGTCGACAACAATTCCAGATGCATTTTCTGCAGCTACAGATATAGCAGTGAGCTTAAATTCACCTTTCATATTCAATAAAACTAGAAAGCCATTTGGACACCGATGCTTCATTATAATGTTTGTCTGCAGGGCGGTTACTGCATGACAATGCTATATGGCATCCTACCACCAGCAATGGCATGGGCGATGCATAATACCAACGGAAAGGACAGTGAAACGAAAATATCAATGGCAAGACCCACCCTCGTCTCTGTAGGTCTAATTGCATGTGGTATAGTTGCAGTGCAAATTCTTCAAAACCTCTCTCCATTTTGCATCCTTAAGTGTATCAATCTGATGCTAATTATAGATATATAATTACAGTATGAAAAATCTTCTCAAGATCATAGAAAGGATAAGCATCTTGAAACTGAAAACTAATCAACAGAAAGACAGTCACACTCCTGTTTACAGCTGCATCGCATCTTGAAACTGAAAACTAATCAACAGAAAGACAGTCACACTCCTGTTTACAGCTGCATCACTTAATACAACACAATACATGCAGTGACAAGTTCATAACATAACTCCTCGGAATCTAGATACATAAGACACCGACATGCCTAGATGCTGAACCTTGTTTCTGATCTTTAGTTTACAAAACATAGATAGAAAGGAGCTCAAATGAGTTGCTTTATTCAACAGACCAAGACAATAAATAATGATAACAAACACACAATACAAATGGTGAACATCCACTGGACTGATCAAGAAAGAGAACATAAATGAGGGAGCATAAATCTGTAAAATGACATTAAGTGTGACCCACTAATCCACAGAAGATTTTAGTTCTTCACTGTGGTTACATGCCTCAGAAGCATTTGGACGACATCAGCAGAGACTCTTGACGCTTCAGTCTTCAGGTGCTCGATCTTTTCATCAGTTTCAATCTCAAGACGTTTGACATTAGCACCTGAGTCACCACTAGTCTGTAAATGAGAGAAATCAGGCATCATGCTTAGTCAATTACAGAGAAAACAAGTCAGACCCATTGCCCAAAACATCTCCTTTCTCCCACACTCCCACAAAGACAGAGTTGTTGAAAAATTGGTGCAGTTCTGAGTGAGCCTATTTTTAGTGTCAGCCATTGAGGATTAAATTTGGACCGACTTTTGTTACATCACTTAGGAACATGCTAGAGGAGAAGAGGAACCATATTTAAGGATCCAAAGGAGTCATTTGGTAGAGTGCATTAGAAAAAATAATTCATGCATTAACTTTATGTATTACTAAAATACCTTGTTTGGTACGTTTTTTCAACCTATGTATAAATATAACTACTGCAAGTATTACTACACTCTATTTGGTATTAAGACTTGTATAACTAACTAATACATGAAAATTCATGATATTAGTAATGCAAGGGGTTTTAATGCATGCATTACTATGGCTAAAAATACAATTGCTCCTCAAAACATTTTCCACATCCTTTTTACCATGTTTGTGGAGGGTGTTTTTATAAACAAATATTTCTTTTAGAAATTATGCATACATGCTATTTTTAGTACACCAAATCAAACATTACATAAGAAATAATCTCAAGATAACTAATACATGAAATTCTTGATATTAGTAATGTAAGGGTTTTTGATGCATAAATTAGCATCGGTAAAGACACAATTCCCCTTAAAATATTTTCCACATCCTTTACACCATATTTGTGGAAGGTATTTTTAAAACAAATTTGTTCTTATAGAAATTATACAATACATATTTTTTTAATACACGTGGCCAAACACTTCATAAGAAATAACAACCATAACTAATACCAACATTGTTAATGTAAGTAATACTAATACACCATATTAGTAATATTCTTATACACTCAACCAGACACCCCCGTAGAGGACAAGAAAACCTATAGATGGGTTTGCTCATAATGCAACACTATGATACCTTTGTTATCCTTTTGGCTGAGATCAAGTTTAAAATGTAAAGCATTTAAAAGGAGGACAAGATCTGGTAGAAGTCATTATTTTCTGCCAGCATACAAGTTGATACCGTTCTTGTGCGATAGATTTTTCTAGAAACGATTTGTGTCCTAGTTACCTGTTCGAGCTTTCTCTGAAATTCAGCCTCCATGTAAGCACGGAATTCAGCTATCTCCTTCTCAGCTTCCTCCTTGGCCTGCTTCAATCTAGCTTGTTTAGCTGCACATGAAACTCAAGTTAGCACACGTGCCCCTTTTATAAACCTACTCCCAAACATTCATAGTGTTCTAAAAAGATAAGGTCAAGAAGACCAGAGGCACAGCTTATACTTAAAGTTGGACAAAAGAATTCAATATACTAAAATATAACATTTCATTTTGGTTTTGATCAGTAAAGAGAAAGATACAGAAATATAAGCTTTTGATTTACCCAAAACTGCAAACACAACTAGCATATGCTACATCTAGGTTCAAAAAATATGAAAGCATTCAAAGACAACAAGCATGCACACTATGACAGGAGAAATATATGTGTACTGTAATAGAGACTTAGTATCATAGCGCTAGGAATTTGCAGCAAAGGAGACAAAAACTTGCAAATAGCTCGTGTTATATTGGTCAATATTTCCACTAAATTGCTAAGTGACAGCATAGTTAAAGCGACGAAGATCCAGGTCAAAAGGTAAGAAAACTGGATGCCCAAAGGAGTTAAAAGCAATTACCGGTCCTGGCAACATTGACAATGCGCTGAGCTTCCTGCTCGGCAGCTAAAAGGAGTTGAATTCCATTCTGGCCACCCCTGCTTGATTCCATTCTCGTCGATTAAATTAAAACAACAGCAATGAAGAATGAAATGTATCTCTCTAAGATTCTGGAAAACATAAGAGATATAACTGATTATTAGAAGATAACATGAATTACCATGCATTAATATGTAGCAAGAAAGAAAAGTAAGTTTTTATTGTTACATTATGATTCACTATGTAAAGACGAAATTTATAAGCAATGACGATAGTAGTATCGTAAGCTTAATAACATTCTGAGCCAAATACAAAAATCACAAGCAGTTAATCTACACCACTATGAGATTCCAAGAGTAGAATAACATGTATATTTTATATGTATGTGTGCAGGAGAAGCTTAATAGTGTTTTGGCACCAGTTCTTGACTTCTTGTAGTTTATTACCTAATTTTCCACTCCTATTTAAATGACCAAGAATTTGCAGTCCAATATTTACTAGTTCCAAAAACCTAACCAATCTAGAATAACCAACATGGAACTAACAGAATAAGAGATTATGTGGTCAATAGTAAATAAGACAGGAAAGCTATTATCACTCTCTTCTCAAACCACAATCTTTTCCACACAAGCTGCTATTTTCTAATCTTACATGAGGATTCATCCAGGTTTTCTTCCTTTCTTTTCATCTTTTCTCTTCTTCATCTGCTCTTTGGTCAGAGCCCAACTACCTAATATTGGTAAGCCAGATTCTAAACATAACACCAAAAACCTGAATCAACATTATGTAATTCAACATGAGGCTTGTATACTTTCAACTATATTCCCATCTGAATCTCAGTTCTACCCTAGACAAAAACTACCATGCTCTCTATCTTTCTCACAATCTCTTCAATTTAATAGTATGAAACCTTGATATCAAGTACACATATAGGGTGAGCAATCAACTGGTTGATCCATTCGGTCCATGATGTATAACTTAATGTAAACTTAATGTAATTGGATTAAAAGAACTTGAATAACAGGATTCCAAGAGTTACATAACTGATTTTTCCTAGTCTAATAAGAAATTGGAACCATAATGCAGAACACAGGTTTTTTTTTTTTTTTAAAAAATAATTAAACTGTTTACATAAGAATTAAAGAAACAAAAACTTTATCTTTAAGAGTTTATTGTGGACGGAAAATTCTTTTCAAACTCCAAAGTGAACTACAAGATCCATGTCATCCACTAATACTATTTACTTCATTCATCAGATCATAATTAAAGCAGCAGCTAATGGAAATAGACCACCACCACACAATAAAAGAACAGAAATTCAAATCTGGATCACAGGGACAGTAAAAAAAAGTAGAGTAATTATTATCCTAAAATCACTTCAACACGAACTATATATTCGTCGTTATGTAACAAGTCATACAAGTAGATCAGAAGAAAAATCAAGTTGACTTGAACAAAAGGCCAGAACTAAATTGAGAGGAAAACTGGTCAAAACAAGTCAAATTACAACCGTATCCAGATCTAGTCCATTGAAGCCCGAAATCAGCAGAAAATTCAACAGCCAGATTGCTAATGCTGATAAGCACATTTTGATGTCTACTTTTACAAGATTAATACAGAACCTGTGTGGAATCCGAGTTAAGAATATTATTAGAGAGAAGAAGAGGAAAGAAGAAAAGGAAAGTACCTCTGTGGAATAGAATATGACAATCGGTTGCGGAGAAAGTTCTGGCCTTTGTTTCGATTTTGTTCAGAATAGGCCCTTATATTTGGACTAATTTTTTTTTCTTTTGCCCTCTTCGATCTCCCTATTTTTGGGACATATGACAAAAGATGGACCAATAGAGCAAGAGATATCAATGACGAAAGATAAATCTACATAGGAAATATTACTCATCTATATATCTTTATTTATTATATTTTCTATCACTCTCTCCCGTTTTAAAAATCATCCTTTTTTCCACCAAAATCCCACTTATTCCATACATTATTAAAATGATGTTTGACACTCAATCGATTCCCAAGAAAGAAAGTTTTAAGGGTGATTGAATTAAGGGTGGCAAAAAGATTTCAAAATTTAAAAAAAATGACACAAGTTTAAGAATTAGATGTAGGTGATAAGTTATAATTAAAGAATCGTTTGGTACAAAAATAAATAATGCAGGGATTAGTAATGCTGACATTACTTTTTATCTCATGTTTGGTCTATTATTTTTCATTTAATTTTGTACTTGATTTAAAATTATATAAAAAGTTTCTTTCCAATGATGCTCTTGAACTATTATAAGATTTTCTATTTCATTCATGTAATTAAATCCAAGTAGATTATTTTTTTGTGGTTTCTAACTAGTTAGGAAAATAATCATTTGCCATTATATTTGCTATTTTCTCATTTGATTTTTTT
>JAABOM020000084.1:12387667-12425641 GCA_011800125.2 Solanum clarkiae | reverse complement strand
CTCTATTCCCATACTAAGAAATTGACTTTAACATATATGCTCAATTAAGAATCCTCAATTAAAATCCTATATCATATAAAGGATGACTCAGTCTTAGCTTAAAAAAATTTGGGGTGTTACATGTCTTTACCATCTTTAAGGGTTAGGGATATGGAGTCTAAAGTCCTTCCAATAGAGTCGGTCCTGGTTGTAAAAGAGTTTTTTGATGTCTTCCCAAATGACCTTCTTGGTGTTCCTCCAAAAGGGAAATAGTCTTTAGCATAGACCTCCTCCCCAATACTCAACCCATTTCTATTCCCTTTTACCGTATGGCCACGCCGGAGTTGAAGGAACAATTGAGGGCTTGTTGGAGAAGGAATTTATTAGACCTAGCCAATTATTTTTAGGTACTCCGAGTTTGTGAAAAAGAAGGATGGGTCCTTTAGGATGTGTATTGACTACAGGCAACTGAATAGAGTCACTATAAGGAATAAGAATCCTCTTCCAAGGATTGATAACTTGTTTGACCAATTGCAAGGGGGTAGTTATTTCTCTAAGATTTATCTTTGATCTGGGTACCATCAAGTGAAGGTGAGGGAGTGTGACATTCTTGAGATAGCCTTCCGGACTAGATATGGTCACTATGAGTTTGTTGTGGTGTCTTTTGGGTTGACCAATGTACCAGCCATCTTCATGGACCTTATAAATAGGTCGTTGTGGTCTTCATTGATGATATATATTGATTTATTCACATAGTAAGGAGGAGCATATCGGTCATTTGAGGGTTGTGTTGCAAAGATTGAGGGAGGAGAAATTGTATACTAAGTATAAAAAGTGTGAATTTTATTTGAAGGAGGTTGCATTCTTGGGTCATGTGGTGTCGGGGGATGGTATTAAGGTGGATCCAAAGAAAATCGATGTGATTAGGAATTGTCCTAGACCATTGACCCCGTCGGATATTAGGAGATTTTTAGGCCTAGCGGGTTATTATAGAATGTTTGTGAATGTGTTCTCCTCCATTGCTTCCTCTATGACAAAATTGACTCAAAAGAAGGTTAAGTTTGTGTGGACCGATGAGTGTGAGAAGAGCTTCCAAACATTGAAAGACAAGCTTGTGTCCGCTCCTATGTTGTCACTGTCAGATGGTCTTGAGGGATTTGTGGTGTATTTTGATGCTTCCCGGGTTGGTTTGGGTTGTGTGTCAGTGAAAAATTGTAAAGTCATGGCTTATGCCTCTAGGCAACTCAAGGAATATGAAAGGAACTACCATACCCATGATCTAGAGTTAGCCGCCGTTGTGTTTGCATTAAATATTTGGCGTCACTACTTGTATGGGGTGCATTGGATGTGTTTCACCGACCATAAGAGCCTCTAATATGTCTTCACTCAAAAAGATCAAACATTGAGGCAAATGAGATGGTTAGAGCTTCTTAAAGACTATGATATGAGTGTGCACTATCATCCGATTAAGGTGTCTATGGGTAGGCTAGCTCATGTTGATGGCGGTTATAAGGAAATGGCTAGGTAGGTACACTAATTGTCTAGATTGGGGGTTAGGATGGAAGAGGTTGGTAATGATGGTGTTGTTGTCATTAATGGGTCTAAATCTTAATTGGTTGATAAGGTGATAGCAAAACAAGATCTTGACTCCTCTTTGCTTGAATTGAAGGCCTTGGTGAAAGAGGTCAAGTAGAGGCTTTCTCTCAAGGGGGAGATGGTTCCCTTAGGTACCAAGATAGGTTGTATGTGCCTTGTGTTGATGGTTTGAGGGAGAAGATCCTCGATGAGGTCCATAATTCTCCTTATTCTATCCACCTCTGTTCTACCAAAATGTATAGAGATTTGAGGGATGTGTATTGGTAGGAAGGCATGAAGAGAGACATTGTCAAATTCGTTTTCGGTTGCCATAGTTGTCAACAAGTTAAAGCCAAACATCAAAGGCCGGGTGACCTAACCCAAGACATACAGATTCCTACTTGGAACTAGGAGGTGATTAATATGGATTTGTTGATTGGGTTTCCCAAAACTAGAAAAGGTTCTGATTCCATTTGGGTTGTGGTTGATAGGATGACGAAATCAGCTCATTTTCTACTGGTTAAGACCACATTTAGGGCTGAAGATTATGCAACGTTGTACATTCATGAGTTGGTAAGGTTGCATGGGGTTCCTTGTCCATCATATCGGATCGTGGGGCACAATTTACTTCACATTTTTTGAGATCTTTCCAAAGGAGTCTTGGTACTAGAGTTAAGCTTTCAGCGGCCTTCTACCCTCGAACGGATGGCCAAGCCAAGAGGACAATCCAAACCCTTGAGGATATGCTTAAAACATGTGTGTTTGAGCTTAAAGGTAGTTGGGATGATCATCTTCTGTTGATTGAGTTTGCCTAACATAATAGCTAGCATTCTAGCATTGGTATGGTTCCATTTGAGGCTCTTTATGGTAGCGTTGTAGATCACTGGTTGGATGGTTTGAGGCTAGTCAGATAGCTTTGTTTGGACCAAATCTGGTTATGGAGGATCTTGAGAAGGTTAGGATGATTATGGAAAGGTTGAAGATGGCCCAAAGTCGTCAAAAATCCTGTGCAGACGTGAGAAGAAGAGACTTTGAATTCAAAGTTGGTGATTGGGTTTACCTAAAGGTTTCACCTATGAAGGGTGTGGTCCATTTTGGCAAGAAGGGAAAATTGAGCCCAAGATATGTTGGCCTTTATGACGTCATGAGGGAGGGTTGGCAAGGTAGCTTATGAGTTGAAGTTACCTAGTGAGATGGGATTGGTTCATTTGGTATTTTGTCTCTATGTTGAAGAAATATGTGAGTGATCCTAATGCAATTATGCCTGTTGATGTAGTGGGGCTTGTTGAGGATAACTTGAGTTATGAGGAGATTCTGGTTCAGAGTTTGGATAGGCGAGTGAAGAGATTGAGTCATTAGGAGGTGGCATCCGTTAGGGTCCTTTGGAGGAATCAACAAGTCGAAAGTGCTACATGGAAGGCCGAAGTGGACATGCAAAAGCGGTATCCTTATATTTTCCACTCCACTCAAACCTAAGGAACTAATTCTAAGTCCCCTATGTGATTTCAACTCTTATACTTCAGCCCCTACATCATTCATATGCATTTATGTTTTTAGTTGGCAAATTTATGATGATTTTACATTTATGTTGAGATTTTGAAAATGGTGTTTGAAATGTAATATTGCATTCTTGGTCCGACTGATTTGTTTATGATCGTTCTTTTCTTGTATGTCTCTTTTACATTTAGGGACGAATGTTCCCAAGGGAGAGATATTGAAACGATCCCAAAAAGTGCTTGAAAATGTGCCTCGAAAGTGGCCGAAATTATAATTTCCATATATCTCAAAATTCGTTCACAATATCAAAAATCTGACTTCATATTCTTGTTCAGGAGATCAAAATTAGGGGACAAAGAGTCTAACCATGATTTAAGAGCAACCATAGCAAAATTTGAAAATCACAAAAATGCGATTTCCATAGATGATCCGCGCCCATGGCGCAATGCAACAAGGGCGCGCTTCTATATATTTTTTTGTCCAATTTTTCTATCTCAGTCCAAGACCTTTGGATCATGGAGCTAAGTGTTCCCAAACATGAAAATACCTATACTTAGCCATGTTTCACCCTCATATCATTTTAAGCATTCCCAATATTCACTCAAACACTTAGCCATATTTTCATTCCTAAATTCAAGTCTCAAAATCTATTCTGGATCTAAGGATTTCCTTCAACGTTCTTCTTGAAGCTTCAAGTCTTTACCTCCAATCTTCACCAAGTTCATCTCCAAGCTAAGGTATGTAGGTTTCTTTCATGGGTTCCTTTCACCCATGATGCTCAGACTTCCTTTTCTTACAAATTGCATGATCTAAAGGTGATTTAGTCTTAGGTCTGAATTATTATGAAAAATCACTGCACACTATGTTTGAACACATGAAATTGTGACTGTTTTTCTATGTTTTGAGCTATAAATCTTGGATCTATTGTAAGATTTGATGAGGAGGTTTGATGTATATTGTTTGAGGGTGTTGCAAGGTGTTGATTGATAGTTTTACAATGTATTTTCTTGCATGATTTCACTATCGAATTTCATGGTTTTTACTAGCACTAAAAACCTTCTAAATGTTTGATAAAATGTTCGGTTATGGTATCTTGAGGAATTGAAGGTCCAAAGCATGAGATATGATATAATTGATGTTATAATAATGAAATGAGCTTATGTAAATGATATGTTCTATATAAATTTTTGCATTAGACTATGCCCGATCGGGGGGACTAAGAGTTAGGATAACCGAGATGGGGGTTTATACTCATCAACTATGTGAGGGGTTTGTACTTTTCCATTAGTGTGATACGGTGAGATTATCATCAACCATGTGAGGGATTTGTATTTTACCACAAGTGTGATGGGGTGAGATCATCATCAACCAACCAAGGGGTTTGTACTTTGAAAATTTAGCTTGGTCTCTTCTACTCATATGATATCCTATATGAGCATGAGCTACTTAAGCGTGTTTTACTTGAGCATTGGTCATACATGTCATATTGTTATATTATGTCTATTGCCTATTTTTATGCATTTTAATTATGATGCCGATCTTTTGTTGCATTGTATCCTACATACGTAGTATATTCAAACGTACTAATACATACTCTTGCCTACATGATATCACCATGTAGGAACCAGAGCCCAAGTTGATCATCCTCCTCCTCCACGTGGCTAGTTCGGTACTACTCAAGCTAGTTGGTGAGTCCTCCATTCTGGGATGTTTATCTATGTTTCTCTTATTTTATGTTGAGACACTCTTCTTTATGTTCTATTTTGACTATGAGGATGAGCCCGATTGATTTGTTTTGGCCCTAATCTTATCTAAGTAGTAGAGGTGTTTGTTGGACATGTTATGTACCTATGATATAAGCTTTGACTCTTGTCTCTT
Source organism: Solanum clarkiae (assembly GCA_011800125.2). Classification (NCBI taxonomy): domain Eukaryota; kingdom Viridiplantae; phylum Streptophyta; class Magnoliopsida; order Solanales; family Solanaceae; genus Solanum; species Solanum clarkiae. The sequence goes on along the minus strand of JAABOM020000084.1, from coordinate 12,420,712 downwards.
GATTATGATGTTATGCAAGCTTTCCTCCTAGTTTTTTTGGCCCCCATTTTTACTCTTTATGTCTTGTATATGCTTCCGCCACCAATGATGTGTAATGATAAGTGAAGAGGCTTGTTTGGGATTCCTTCGGGCTCCCCATTCGCCATGTCACATCTAGGTCCTAGACTTGGATCGTGACACTTAGGATACTAAACACGTACAGGAGACTGTTTATTAGGAATGCTCATGTTTGGACCTCCAGTTCCTAGTTCAATATGGATGCAGTGCTTCAGCATGCTTGACACCAATTTTTCCCCTAGATTCTCAAATTCTACATGATCAGACACGCCATGCTAAGGAGATTGATGACTAGCCGATCGAGATCTTTGTGGAACTTCAACACTGTCTCGAAAAAAGAACTTTATAATTTTGTAAGTTTTTAATTTATTTGGGAGATAGATTAATTTTTTGTTTTGGAAAATAACTTATCAATTGATTTGTTGTCATTGATTGCTTTGAGGATGGCTTTGAAGTTGTCTTTTAACTACTTCCTGATATCTTCAAACTCTTCCTTTACCTTAAATTGAAAATGTATATTTCGACAAAATTGATTTTGAAATAAATAACATAAATTTTTCTATATATTTAACCAAGATTATACTTACAGATTGTTTAAAGGAATCAAACTCATCACGCATAATCCTGAATTCATTTCCATGGTCAACCTTTTGTTGCTGCCTATGACGTCTGTCGGCTGGCTTAGTAAGAATGACGCTAACTGGTTTTAATTTTTTTCTTAGCAGGTGGAGTCCTTTTATTAGGTGGTTTTGAAATTACTTTTTTGTTGATTCAACCTCTTGGGACTAGCTATAGAGCTCCTTGACCTCTTCTTAGAGGAAGTAGGTAGAGCAGAACTACCAATCATCTTCTCTTTGCCTTTGTTCAATCTTGATATATGAGGATCATGGAAATCATCATCTGATGGGTGATCTTAGTGATAATATGCCGGAGGAGTTTGAGGTGGAGAATCATCTGTTGGCACATACTACGGAGGTAATTGAAAAATTATCAGTTCCATTATTGTTGGACTAATGCTCCTGAATGTAATCTGCATATTGTTTAACATTATATACAAATATATTCTAAATTTATACTGCTATATAATCGTTTAGTTGTTAATTTAATTACAACTATAAAAATAATTTAGTTGTAGTCTCTTTATATAAGCAGGCCAGACTGAAATAGGTTATCATTTTTTTGAGTTTATACAAATATAAAGGTGTTGTGCTGGAAGAAAAATATACATATACATATATGAGTATGTGTTGTTGATATGTATATATTATTAATTTACATTAACCCAGAACTGTCAAATATATATATATAGTGCTATACATATAATTATCACAATCCTGTGTGTATACATGTGTATATGAATATGTATACAGGGGAGAATGAGTAATGTAGTACCGGATTGTTCACATCACAGAACATTTTTCTCATGAAGTAGTCGCATCGAGGCTTTTCACTTCTGGTCTCCCAATTAAGAATCCCGTGGATGTGGTCAAATACCTTTACATATTTTTATAGACAATGGAATAACACTCGTACAACCATATCTGCATGGCAAGCGGGAACCCGTCAATCCTGTAGTACTGACCTTTCAATTTCAACTTCTTGTGAAGGCTTGTCATTAGTTGATTGAAAGCTTTATTGCCCCACAGATGGTCATTGTATTTTCCAAACTCGACAAGGTCAAAGTGTAATCTACATATGGCTATTCCCATCGGCTCCTCGGGCATGATGAATGACTGTATGTAGTACAACAAAGCAAATTACTTCAATGCATCATCAACATCCTTCGCCCCATACCTTGTGGGTGAAATAATCAATTAACTCTGCTTTTAGAACATGACTTCTACCTTTAAAGTACTGCATATGGAGTCTGTTTGGTTCATCACTGTTGAAGGAGAAAGTTGACAAATCATCACTGCACTTCAGCGCAGGAATCAACGCGAACTCTCTACGGCTGAACTGTAAAGTGGCGCCATTTACATGTATATGGAATGACTTTTTAAAACTCCCCTTCACGTGAAGCATCATTAAACACCTGAATAGTTGTGCTTGAACTTTGCACTGACGCATTGTTGTTAAGTGGGAAAACAAGTTGTTTCACAAAAACACTTCAACTGACTCTCGAACAGATATTTTGCTAAATCATCCGTTACATCATAATTTGTGTAATACTAGATATGAGGGGTATATTTTGGAGCCTCCTTTAGAATATATTCAACTTCCTAAATGTCACACATTGTCAACAAAGAAAACTCAACATTGTGTATATCCCTAATAGCAGGTACAAATACAAGAATGTATGCAGTTGTTGTACATGAGTACAGGCACGCATATGAATGCGTCCAAGATCACAACGAACATTATAATATACAAGATCACAATGAATATGACAAACAAATGGAAGTCCTATACATATATATTTGATACAGAAACAAATAAACTGTGTATGGTTAATGAGATGTATATAACTATTAAATTATATATATGAGTGGAATGTGTAGAATAATTTATATTACAAAAATATTTATTTTGTATATATCAGCAGGTCAAAATCCAAAAAATTATACATAATTATATTGATACAACTACTGAAACTTACAAGAACGGATACAGAACCCCAACAATGTATATTTTGTACAAAACTAAATTATATACATTAAAAAATGCATATAATGATATAAAACAATATATACAACTATTACAAAATTTCATGTGTATGTAATAATTACTTTGTATACAGTGTAAGTTGTATATAATGCTATAAACAACGCAAGCATTGCAATGTTTGTTGTATATACACATTTGTAGATGGCATAAAAACAACGCATGTTACAGACATGAATATTTTCATACAACTTTTGAAATTAAAAAAAAATAAAAACTCTATAAATAGACAAACTAATATATACAAAAAATATTACTTGTATATATAAATAGCAGAAAATACAAATTTTGAGATTGAGAAAAAATACAAACAGACATTAATGTTTTGAAAATACAAATCAAGAAATAGACAATTTCGGAGAATTATACAATATACCTCATCTTTTTCTATCTATTTTGGATGCATAGTAACTGAGTCAGCTTCATTAGTTGTTTTTGATTTGTTTCTACTTGAATCACTTAGGTGGCAAGCTTACTTTCATAAACTCTTAAACAAAAAGGGGATAGAGATATTGAGTTGGGTGATTTAGCACAGTCTTATAGTCATCGAGATTTTAGCTATTGCAGGCATTTCAGAGCTGAGAAAGATAGATGTGCTATTAGTAGGATGAGCACAGGAAGGGAAAGTGATCAGACCCGATGAGATTCTAGTAGATTTTGGAAGAGCATGGTCAACGGTGGTATTGAGTGGTTGACTAGGTTGTTTAATGCTATTATGAAGACGTCTACGATGTCTCATGAATGGAGAAGGAGTACAATAGTTCCATTATACAAAAACAAGGGTAATATTCAGAACTGTAACAAGTATAGGGGTATCAAGTTGTTAAGCCACACTATGAAGGTCTGGGAGAGAGTGGTAGAGTTGAGGGTAAGAAAAGCAACATTTATTTCAAAAAATCATGTCACGATCTAAGCCTAGGGCCTAAACGTGACACGGCGAATGGGGGACCCAAGGGGACCCCAATCAAGCCTCTTAATATATCATTACACATCCTTGGTCACAAAAACAATAAAATAACAATAAGAAATAGTAAAAAGGGAATACGGAGCTAAGGGACACCATTGATACCATAGAGACATAACAAGCCAATAGTATAGCATTAATACATCATAAGGTTCCACCAACACCTCTACTACATAGATAGGAGCGGGGACCAAGACAATCTCCGGGCTCACCCTCATGGCCATAAGTATCTAACATAAGAAGAGTCAATACATAGCATAAATCAAGAGAAGCATGTCCTCAAAGTTGAGGACTCACCAACTTACTTTGAGAGAAATCGTACTAGCCACGTGTAGGATAAGGATGATCATGAGGAGATCCGATTCCTATATGATAACATCATATAGGCATAGAGTATCTGTTAGAACGTTTCAATGTACTAAGTATGTAGGACGCAATGCAACAAGGGATAGGAAATATAGGCAAAATGAAATATCATAAGCAATGGATAGCACAATAACAATATGACATCTATAAGTGATGTTTGAGGTAAAACATCCTTATAGAACACATTAGATGTGAAGAAGGAGACCATCATCATAGACTAAGCAACTTAGTACTCGAAATCTAAGGCATGCCACCCGCTTGGAAGGTCAATGAGGTACATATCCCTCATATATGGTAATACGGGATTGCCAACACTCTACAAGGTGGATGAGGTGCATACCCCTCACCTATAGTAGTACGAGATTGCCACCACCCAACAAGGTGGGTGAGGTACATAGCCCTCATATATGGTAGTACAAGATTTCCACCACCCGACAAGGTGGATGAGGTACATACCCTTCATCTATGGTATGGTCACTTGCAACACTACATATACTTTCCATGATAACAACTCGTATATACATTCCTTTTATCATCATAATGTAACTTAACTCATAAGCCATGCAGACCTTCAGTAACTCAAGAATCCATAACCAGGCATTTTATCAAACACTTGGCCGGTGTGTAATACTAGTACAAAGATTATGCAATTCAAGAGTGTAATCATGTAAGAAAACTTGAAGTAAATCAACCCACTAATACTTAATAAAACCCTCATGTGAAATATGTTGAAAACCCCCATCAAATATCAAGGAAGATCATAGTTATATAGCCTAAAACATGCATATCAGAATAGGTAAATCATCCTATGTCATAGGCTTAAAAATGAGTAAACATGTGTTTTCAATCACACTTTAATGAAACCCAAATATAGTATGCTCATAATCAGTAATTAATAATACTCATAAGCAACACAACTTGGGAACATGTAGTTTTCATAGAAATGGAAGATTGGGCTTCATAGGTGAAAGGTACCCATGAATGAAACCCACATACCTTAGACTTTGACTTTCTTGAAATTGAGCTATGAAAGACTTGAAGTTAGGAAGTGGGTCTTGGAATCCAAAACTTGCTCTTGAGTTTCCTTGAATTTGTATTGAGGTTTTGATGGAGGCTCTTGAGAGAAATTGAGAGTCTATTTGAGATGACAGTAATGAGTTTGATCACTTGGAATAGGGTTTAGGTCTTTTAGGGAGGTTAAGATAGCATTGGAAGTCTAAAAAGGTCATTAGAGTATATAAAATTTACGAAAATGCCATTAATGAACGGACGGAAAAATTGGCAAAGTGATTCCTCATTGAAGGCCTAACAGGACATGTGACACTCCATGGGTCATGTGGAGTGCCCGTGAGATGAAACTTGGTCAAAAATTAGAAATTGGGAACACTTAGAAAAATTATCGTCATCGGCACTTTGATGGGCTACTTTCATGGGCCCTGTGGTGCTACACGGTCCGTGTAATGGTCCGTTGAACCACATTTGGAGAAAAAAATGTTGTCAGTGCTTGAATGAGAACTATTATTTTAAGCAAACTCAATCAATGGAAGATGATCATCCCAACTACCCTTAAACTCCAAAACACAAGCTCTAAGAATATCCTCAAGAGTTTGGATAGTTCTTTCGGCTTGGCCATCCGTTTGAGGGTGGAAGGCCATGCTAAGCTTTACCTTAGTACCAAGACCTCTTTGGAAGGACCTCCAAACTTTAGAAGTGAATTAGGCACCGCCATCCGAGATGATAGTTAAAGGCACCTCATGCAATCTAACTAACTCATGAATGTACAACTTAGCATAATCATCGGCACCATATGTAGTTTTGACAGTAGGAAATGAGCCGGTCTCGTCTTTCTATCAACAACAACCCAAACAGAATCAAAACCCTTTCTAGTCTTAGGACACCCAAGCACAAAATCCATGTTAATTTCCCCCAACTTCCAAGTAGGAATCTCTATATCTTGGGTTAGGACACCCGACCTTTGATATTCGGCTTTGACTTGTTAGAAATTATGGCAACCGGACACAAACTTAGCAATATTCCTCTTCAAACCACCCACCAAAACACTTCCCTCAAATCTCTATACATTTTTGTAGAATCGGGGTAATAGAAACAATTATGAGCCTCTACAAGTATCCTCTTTCTCAAGTCATCCACACAAGGTACACACAATCTACCTTGGTACCCAAGGCACCATCTCCCCCTTGGGAGAAAACTTACACCTTGTCCTCTCTCACCAAGGCCTTCAATTTAAACAAGGAGGATTCAAGATCGTGCTTTGCTTTCACCTCATCGACCAAAGAAAATTTTGAACAATCAACGACCACAATACCACCATTATCAACCTCTTCTATCCTTATCCCCAATCTAGCCAACCATGAACCTCTCTAGTCACCTCCTTGCCCCCATCATCAACATGAGCTAGGCTACCTATGGACACCCTACTCAAAGCATCGGCCACAACATTAGCCCTATCGGGGTGATAATGCACACTCATTTCATAATCCATAAGAAGTTCCAACCACCTCCGTTATCTCAAATTGAGGTCTTTTTGAGTGAACACATATTGGAGACTCTTATGATCAGTAAACACATCAACATACACCCCATACAAATAATAATGCCAAATTTTCAAAGCAAATACCACGGCGGTCAATTCTAGATCATAAGTAGGATAATTCTTTTCATGCATTTTGAGTTTTCTAGAAGCATAGGCTATCATCTTACCATTTTACATCAAAACAGAATCCAAACCAATCTGGGAGGCATCACAATACACAACAAAGCCTTCCAACCATTCTGGTAAAGACAAGATGGGAGCAGAGACAAGCTTATCCTTCAAGGTTTGGAAGCTCCTTTCACACATTAGTCCACACAAACTTAGCCTTCTTTTGAGTTAGCTTAGTCATAGGCGAAGGAATAGAAGAGAACCCATTCACAAATCTCCGATAGTAACCCACTAAGCCTAAGAAGCTTCTAATATCCGATGGAGTAAATGCTCTAGGCAAATTTCTAAGTACTTTCATCTTCTTAGGATCCACCTTAATACCATCCCCTGACACCATACAACTTCTCTTCCCTCAACCTTTGTAGCACTACCCTCAAATGAGCCACATGCTCCTCTTCACTCTAAGAATAGATTAAAATATCATAAATGAAGATCACCACAAACAAATCAAGGTAGCGTTTGAAGATAGCCGATGCATTGGGCAACCCAAAAGACATTACCACAAATTCATAATGTTCATACCTAGTCTGAAAGGCCATCTTGGGAATGTCACACTCCCTCACCTTCACTTGATGATATCCGAACCGAAGGTCAATCTTAGAGAAGTGACTAGCTCCTTGAAGTTGGTTAAACAAATCATCAATCCTAGGTAGAGGATACTTATTCATTAAAGTGACCCTATCAAGTTATTGGTAGTTAATGCACATTCTAAGAGACCCATCCTTCTTCTTCACAAACAATACTAGTGCACCCCAAGGTGATTGGCTAGGCTTAATAAAATCCCTTCTCCAACAAATCTCTTAATTGATCCTTCAACTCCTTTAACTCCACCAAGACCATACAATAAGTGGGAATAAAAATGGGTTGAGTATCGGGGGAGAGGTCAATACCAAAGTCTATTTTCCTTCTGGGAGGAACATTAGGAAGGTCATTTGGAAAGACATCAAGAAACTCATTAACCACCAAAATGGACTCTATACGAAGGCTTTGGACTCAACATCCCCAACCCTCATAAGATGATAGAGACACCCCTTTGAAATGACCACTAAAAACGCCCGAAAAAATATGCCTCAGAAGTGCATGAATTCGTAATTTTCATACATCTCAAAATTCATGCGTGATATCAAAAATTCGACTTTATATTCTTAAGCAGGAGGTCAAATTGAATAATGCTTCTAACTCCAATTTTATAGAAAACGAATAGCAATTTTATTTTCCCAAAATTTTGACTTCTAGAATCGATCTGTGACGGTGCCACGATGCACACCAGTCGCGAACCTGTATAAATCTGTCCTCCATGATAGGTCCGCATCGTGGACCAGATCTAGACCTGTGTATTTTGTTGTTAGTGATTTTCATCTCGGTCCAAGACTTTTGGGTACTGGGCCTAAGTCTTCCCATGCATAAAAATACATATACTTAACTAGATTTCACCTTTGTATCATGCAAGACATTCTCTAATACTCTCTCAAACACTTAGATAAATATTTCACCCTAAATTCAAGTCCAAAAACTCAATACGGATCTTAAGGTTTTCATTCAAACTTCAAATCTCCATTTCCAATCGTCTTTAAGAATTTCCCAAAGTCAAGGTATGTGGGTTTCAACCATTGGGTCCTTTCACCCATGGTGCCCAAATTTCCTTTTTACCTAAAGTACATGTTTCTAAGTTGATTTTACAAATGAATTTTCTGTTATGAATTTGACTATGAACTATATTGGGGTTTTGCAAAAGTGTGACTATTTATACATGTTTCAAGCTATAAATCTTGGATTTATCTTGAGATTTGATGAAGGATTTTGATGTACATTGTATGTTGGTGTTTCCAAGTATTGGTGGGATGATTTACTATAAGATTTCTTGCATGATTTCACTCTTTAATTGCGTGGTTTTATACTAGCATTGCACACCCACCAAGTGTTTGATGAAATGACAGATTATGTATCTTGAGTTGTTGAAGGCCTAATGCTTGGCGTATGAGTTAATTGACTTTATGATGATGAAAGGGTGATAAGAATGTACTAGTGTCATGAGAAGTATGTATCCGTTGATGTCATGAGAAATATGTATATGTCAGTGTCATGAGAAGTATATATGTGTCAGTGTCATGAGAAGTATGTATGTGTCAGTGCCAGGAGAAGTATGTATATGTGGATGTCATGTGAAGTATCTATTGTGATGTGAGTTGACCATAGCCAATTGAGGGGTAACTCCTCAATCTCCTAGATAGGTATGGTATACCATCAACCAATTGAAGAGTTGGTACCTTAATCATCTCAGATGGGGGCGGTATATCATCAACAAAATGAGGGGTTGGTACCTCAATCGAATCGAATAGGGCCAGTATGCCATCAACCAATTAAGGGGTTGGTACCTCAATTGTCTCGGATAGGGGTGGTATGTCATCAACTAATTGAGGGGTTGGTATCTCAATCACTACTCAGGGGTTGTCTATCTTAGATTTCAATTACTAAGTTGCTTGTTCTATGATGATGGTCTATTCCTATACATCTAATATATTCTATATACAAGAATGTTTACTTCATGCATGCCATATTGTTATATGATCATATATTACTTAAATATGCATTTTGCCTACGTTGCTTATCTATTGTTGCATTGCATCCTACACACTTAGTACATTCAAATATACTAACACATACTCTATGCCTAGATGATGTCACCTTATAGGGACCAAAGCCCTACTTGATCATCCTCCTCCTCCACGTGGCTAGTACGCTTTTTCTACAAAGAAGTGGTGAGTCCTCAACTTCAGGAATAATGTCTTAATCTTATGCTATGTATAAAGACTCTCTTTCCTATTTATTGTATGTTAGACTATGAAAGTGAGCCTGGTTGCTTGTCTTGGCCCCATAAGTTCTATGTATAGAGGTGTTGTTGGACAAGATGTATATTGATGCTTTGATCATTGACTCTCTTAGCTCTATGATGTTTTATGCTATGAAAATGTCCATTAGCCCCGGTTATCCCTATTTACTATCTGTTATCGTTATATTGCTTCTGCGACTAAGGATGTATAATGATATGTTAAGAGGCTTGCTTAGGGTCCCTTCGGGTTCCCCATGTGCCTTGTCACATCTAGGCCCTAGGCTTGGGTCGTGACAAACTTGGTATTAGAGCACTAGGTTGTTACTAGTCCTCGGCATCCAACACACTGCGTTGATTACAGTCTTACTCATTGTTGTGTTGTGCACCACAACTATGAGTAAGAGGCTATGAGACGTTTTAGAAAATATTTCCCTCCTTCTTACTCTATGTCATGTTATAGAAGTTAAGGTAAGGTCCCCTCCCCCAACAATTGTTCTTTGCTATACTAGTTCATGCCTATCACAAGAGGAAGAAGAGTCTACATACCCAAGGAACAACCGGCTCATGGTGAGCTCCGGAATGCTCTCACCTTACTTGTATAAGTTGTGGCTAATCAAGCCAACCAAGGGGCCAAGCCCTTCATGCTCCTACTCTGGCATCTCAGGTTGAAGACTTTATGAGAATGAACCCATCAGGATTCAATTGGTCTAAGGTGGATGAGGACCCTCAAAAATTTATCGATGAGGTATACAAGGTGTTGTCCATAGTGGGTGTGTGGTCGGAAGAAAAGGCGGAGTTAGCCGCTAACAAACTCAAGGGGTGGCTCAAATTTGTACACTTAATGGAGAGAGAAGAAGGGGAGTAACAATGTGATTACATTGGAGGAGTTTAAGGCGGCTTTCCTCAACCAGTTCCTCCCACTTGAGCTTACAGAAGCCAAATTGGCGGAGTTCATGAATTTGAAGCAAGGATCTATGAGTGTGAGGGAGTATGCCCTCAAGTTCAACCAACTCTCCAAGTATGCTCCACACTTGGTTACCGACACAAGGTCTAGAATGGATAAGTTAGTGATGGGTGTTTCTGATTTGGTAAGTGAAGAATGTTGTATAACTATGTTGATTAATGACATAGATTTGTCCCGCTTGATGACTTATGTCGAATAATTAGAGGGGGAGAAATTGAGGAAGAGAAGGGGTCATGAAGCCAAAAGGGACCATTTTGATGGTAAGTTCCAAAATCACAAGGGCTGCCAGTTTCACCAAGGCTAAGGGTCTTTTCATATTCCTAGTGGGAGATTTGCCAATAATTACCCAAGGCTCCAAGAGGGTGGTGGTGTGATGCCTAGGATTATGTGCCCAAAGTGTGGTAAGGGTCATGGTGGCCCATGCATTAGGGCTACTAATGCTTGCTATGGTTGTGGGGAAGTAGGCCATAAGGTGGTTGAATGTCCAAGAAATCGCAACAAGGGTAAGGATGTTCGTCCTCAAGGCCGAGGTGCTAATCCGATTTCTTTGGGTAGAGGAGGCCAACAAGGTGGTACCCCAAGGCACAATTGGTTTTATGCTTTACATGGGAGGCAAAGGATTGATGAGGTGCCCGATGTCTTCGTTGGTATGTTAAAAGTCTTTGATTTAGATATGTATGCATTAATAGATCCGGGTACCATTCTTTCTTTTGTTACTCCTCTTATTGCCAAAAAGTTTCATGTTGAGCCCGAATTGTTGTGTGAGTCCTATAAGGTGTACTCCTATTGATGCTTCTATTGTTGCTAGAAAGGTCTATAGAAATTATCCGATTTGCATCTTGTATAAAATATTGCCTTGTGATCTTATTGAGTTGGATATGGTTGATTTTGATGTCATTCTTGGGATGCTGCATGCATACTATGCCTCTACTTATTGTAGAACCTATAGGGTCAAATCCCAATTCCTAAATGGACCCGTCCTTGAGTGGGAGAGTTATGATGTAGTGGTCAAGGGTAGGTTCATCTCTTGCATTAAAGCCCAAAAGTTGATCTCTAAGGGGTGTATTTATCATCTTGTGAGGGTTAGGGATATGGAGTCTAAAGTCCTTCCCATAGGGTCGGTTCTGGTGGTAAATGAGTTTCTTGATGTCTTTCCAAATGACCTTCTGATGTTCCTCTCAAAAGGGAAATAGATTTTGGTATAGATCTCCTCCCCGATACTTAACCCACTTCTATCCCCGCTTAACATATGGCCCAATTGAGGGGCTTGTTGGAGAAGGGTTTTATTAGGCCTAGCCAATCACCTTGGGGTGCACCGGTGTTGTTTGTGAGGAAGAACGATGGGTCTCTTAGAATGTGTATTGACTATCAAAAACTTAATAGGGTCACCATCAAGAATAAGTATCATCTACCAAGAATTGATGATTTGTTTGACCAACTTCAAGGGGCTAACCGCTTCTCTAAGATTGATCTTCGGTCTGGGTATCATCAAGTGAAGGTGAGGGAGTGTGACATTCCCAAGATGGCCTTCCGAACTAGGTATGGGCATTACGAATTTGTGGTCATGTCTTTTGGGTTGACCAATGCACCGGTTATTTTCATGTATCTTATGAATAGGACCTTTAAACCTTATCTTTATTTGTTTGTGGTGGTCTTCATTGACGATATTTTGATGTATTCTTATAGTGAGGAGGAGCATGTGACTTATTTGAGTGTAGTGCTACAAAGATTGAGGGAAGAGAAGTTGTATGCTAAATATGAGAAATGTGAATTTTGGTTGAAAGAAGTTGCTTTTCTAGGTCATATGTTGTCGAGGGATCGTATTAAGGTGGATCCTAAAATGATGGATGTGATTTAAAATTCTCCTAGACCATTGGCCCAATCACACATTAGGAGCTTCTTGAGCTTAGCAGGTTATTATCGGTGGTTTGTGAATGGGTTCTCTTCTATTTCTTCTCCCATGGCTAAGTTGACTCAAAAGAAAGCTAAGTTTATGTGGACTAATGAGTGTGAGAAAAATTTCCAAACCTTGAAGGATAAGCTTGTCTCCGCTCCTCTTGTCTCTACCGAAAAGGTTGGAAGGGTTTGTGTTGTATTATGATGCCCCTCGGATTGGTTTGGGTTGTGTGTTGATGCAAAAGTATAAGGTGATAGCCTATGCTTCTAGGCAACTCAAAGTGCATGAAAAGAATTATCCCACTCATGATCTTGAATGGCTACTATGGTTTTTGCTTTCAAGATTTAGCGTCATTATTTGTGTGGGGTGTATTTTGATATGTTTACCAATCATAAATATGTGTTTACTCAAAAAGATCTCAACTTGAGGCAAAAAAGGTTGTTAGAACTTCTTAAGGATTATGAAATGAGTGTGCATTATCATCCCGGTAAGGCTGGTGTTGTAGTCGTAGGGTTTCTATGGGTAGCCTAGCTTATTTTGATGGTGGGGGCATAGAGGTGGCTAGGGAGGTCCTTCGGTTGGCTATATTGGGGGATAGGTTGGAAGAAGTTGATAATGGTGGCATTGTGGTTGTTGATGGTTCAAAGTCTTCCTTAGTTGATGAGGTGAAAGCAAAGCAAGATCTTGATCCCTCCTTGTTAAAATTGAAGGCCTTGGTGAAAGAAGGCAAGGTGGAGGTTTTCTCTCAAGGGAGATATGGTGCCCTTAGGTACCAAGATAGGTTGTGTGTGCTTTGTGTTGATGACTTAAGAGAGAAGATTCTTGATGAGGCCAATAACTCTTACTATTCTATTCATCCCTATTCTACCAAGATGTATAGAGATTTGAGGGATGTGTTTTGGTAGGGAGGTATGAAGAAAGACAGTGCCAAATTTGTATCCGGTTACCATAGTTGCCAACAAGTCAAAGCCGAACATCAAAGGTCGGGTGGCCTAACCCAAGATATAGAGATCCCCACTTGGAAGTGGAAAGAAATCAACATAGATTTTGTGGTTAGGTTGCCTAATACTAGAAAAGGTTTTGATTTTATTTAGGTTGTGGTTGATAGGATGACAAAGTCATCTCATTTCCTACCGATTAAAACTACTTATGGGGTCGAAGACTATGCTATATTGTACATTCATGAGTTGGTGATATTGCATGGGGTGCCCTTGTCTATCATACCGGATCATGGTGCTCAATTCACTTCACATTTTTGGAGGTCCCTCCAAAGAGGTATTGGAACCAAGGTAAAGCTTAGTACGACCTTCCACCCTCAAATGGATGGCCAAGCCAAAACAAATATCCAAACACTTGAGGATATGCTTAGGTCTTGTATTTGGAGTTCAAGGGTAGTTGGGATGATCATCTTCCATTAAACGAATTTGCTTATAACAATAGCTATCATTCTAGCATTGATATGACTCCTTTTGAGGCCCTCTATGGTAGACGTTGTAGATCACCGATTGGGTGGTTTGAAGTGGGAGAAATTGCTATGTTGGGTCCAGATCTGGTTATGGATGTTGTGGAGAAGGTAAGGTTGATTAGATAAAGGTTGAAAACAGTCCAAAGTTTTCAAAAGTCTTATACCAATGTGAGAAGAAGAGAGCTTGAATTTAAAGTTGGTGATTGGGTCTATTTGAAGGTGTCACCCATGAAGGGTGTGGTTCATTTTGGTAAGAAGGGTAAATTATGTCCAATATTTATGGGTCCTGAGGGGACCCCAATCAAGCCTCTTAACATATCATTATACATCCTTGGTCATAGAAGCAATAAAAAAATAACAAGAGATAGTAAAAAAGAAATAGGGGACTAAGGGACACCTTTGATGCTATAGAAACATAAGAAGCCAATAGTATAGCATTAATACATCATAAGGTTCCTACAACACCTCTACCACATAGATAGGAGCGTGGGCCAAGATAATCTCTGGGCTCACCCTCATGGACATAAGTATCCAACATAAGAAGAGTCAATACATAGCATAAATCAAGAGAAGCATGTCCTCAGAGTTGAGGACTCACCAACTTGCTTTGAGAGAAATTTTGCTAGCCACGTGGAGGATGAGGATGGTTGTGAGGAGCTCTAGTTCCTATATGGTAATATCATGTAGACATAGAGTATGCATTACTATGTTTGAACGTACTGAGTATGTAGGATGCAATGCAACAAGAGATAGGAAATATAGGCAAAATGAAATATCATAAGCAATGGATAACATAATAACTATATGACATGTATAAGTGATGTTTGAGGTAAAAATGCTTATATAGAACATATTACATGTGAAGAAAGAGACCAACATCATAGACCAAGCAACTTAGTACTTGGAATCCAAAGCATGCCACCTGCTTAGAAGGTGGATGAGGTACATACCCCTCATCTATGGTAGTACGGGATTGCCACCACCCAACAAGGTGGATGAGGTACATACCCTTCAACTATGGTAGTACGGGATTGCCACCACCCGACAAGGTGGATGAGGTACATGCCCCTCATCTATGGTATGGTCACTTGCAACACTATGGATACTTTCCATGATAACAACTCGTATATACATTCCTTTCATCATAATATAGTCACTTAACTCATAAGTCATGTATTAGAACTTTAATAACTCAGGAATCCATAACTAGGCATTTTATCAAACACTTGATGGGTGTGTAATGCTAGTATATGATCATGCATTTCAAGAGTGTAGTCATGCAAGAAAACTTGAAGTAAATCAACCCCCCAAAACTTGATAAAACCCTTATGTGAAATACATTGAAAAACTTATCAAATATCAAGGTAGATCATATTTTTATAGCCTAAAACATGCATAATCATAATAGGCAAATCATTTTATGGAATTGACTTAAAAATGAGTAAACATGTGTTTTCAATCACACTTTCATGAAACCCTAATATAGTATGTGCTTATAATCACTAATGAATAATACACATAAGCAACACAACTTGGGAACATGTAATTTTCATAGAAAAGAAAGATTGGGTTTCAAGGGTGAAAGGTACCCATGAATGAAACCCACATACCTTAGACTTTGAGTTTCTTGAAATTGAATTATGAAAGACTTGAAGTTTGGAAGTGGGTCTTGGAATCCAAAACTTGCTCTTGAGTTTTCTTGAATTTGTATTAGGGTTTTGATAGAGGCTCTTGAGAGATATTGAGAGTGTATTTGAGATGAGAGCAATGAGTTTGATCCTTTTGGAATAGGATTTAGGTCTTTTGGGGAGGTTAAGATAACATTAACAGGTCATTAAAGTAGATTAAATTCACGAAAATTCCATTAATGAACGGATGGAATATTGGCAAAATGATGTCTCACTGAGGGCCTCATGGGTCGTATGGCACTCTACGGTTCGTGTGAAGTGCCCGTGAGATGAGACTTGGTCTAAAATTGGAAGTTGGGAACACTTCAAAAAATTACTTTCATCGTCACTTTGATGGGCCACTTTCACGGGTCGTATGGTGCTACACAGTCCGTGTAGTGGTCCATTGAACCATACTTAGAGAAAAACAATGTTGCCAGGCGACCCCATGCCTCAAGGCTATGTGCCATCTGACCTGCCACGACCCGTCAAAAGTGCCTGTGGCACCACACTTGGTCAAAACTCCTCTCACGCCCACTCTTCCTCACTTGCACACACTCCACGACCAGCCACATGGTCAGTGGCAAGCCATACGACTCGTACCAATGGTTGTGGCCCATGCCTTAGACCAATAATGGTCTTTTCCATCTCAATAAATCCCACATGCCCTGTCCAAATCCTCACTGTCCATCAAAGAGCCCGTGATATCACTGCACGGGAAGGTCTCACAAAAAAGGCCATAACTCCTTCATCCGACATCAGAATGAGGTGAAACCAGGTGCGTTGGAAAGCTAACTCAAAGAGCTTTCATTTTACATGTCATGGCCATCCACTTCCAAGTGTACTAAAAGTTAAGCTCATTTAAATTTGACCCTTGCATAAACCAAGTCCCAAAACTCAACTCAAAGGAAAGTCTTAAACTTGTCTAAGTACTAGAAGTCTCCCACGACCCTAATACACTCCCCCTACACAAATAAGGCTTCAAACATGGGTACATAAGATCATGGATTTACGAGGTGTCATAAATTATTTCGAATTTATACCAGGGCGATCGACTACTAAAGCAATCCATCTTGTTTCGAAGATTAGTAAAGAAATATAGGGAGAGAAAAAGGGACCTTCATATGGTGTTCATTGACCTTAGGAAGGCTTATGAATAAATTTTGAAGGATGTGCTATAGAGATTCCTAGATGCAAAAGATGTTCCAATAGCATATATTAGGGTGATAAAGGACATGTATGATGGAGCCAAAACTTGGGTGAGACCAATGGGAAGAGACTTAAAGTATTTCCCTATTGAGATCGGACTTCATCAAAGATTTGTGTTGAGCTTTTTTCTTTTTGCCTTAGTAATGGATGAGTTGACATAGTCTATCAAGGAGAAGGTGCTACAGTGTATGTTATTTACAGATGACATAGTACTGATTGATAAGACTTGGACTAAAATTAATGATACATTGGAGGTTTGGAGGCATACTTTGGAGTCCAAAGGGTTCAAACTGAGCAGGACCAAAACAGAATACTTAGAATGCAAATTTAGTGTTGCAAGAGATAAAATAGATGCTGAAGTGACGCTTGCCACTCAATCTATTCCAAAGAGAGAAAACTTGAAGTATCTTGAGTCCATCATCTAGAGTAGTGGCGATATCGACAATGATGTCACACGTCGTATTGGGGCAGCCTGGACGAAATGGAGGCTTGCCTCTGAGTATTGTGTGATAAAAAGATACCACCTAAACTTAAAGGCAAGTTTTATAGAATGGTGGTTAGATACAGTTGCTTTATAGGGTGAAGTGCTGGACAATTAAAAACTCATATTTTCAGAAGATACAGGACGCGAAGATGAGGATGTTGAGATGGATTTGTAACACACCAAGAGTGATAATATTAGGAATGAGATCATCCAACAGAAGTTAGAGGTGTCCCATGTGACTGACAAGATGAGGGAAGCGAGACTATAATGACTTAGACATGTGTAAAGAAGAAGTATCGATGCTCATGTAAGGAGGTGCAAGAGGATGAACTTAGGGGTTACATAAAAGGGTAGAGGTAGACCCAAGAAGTATTAGGGGGAGGTGATCAGAAAAAATATGGCGAAACATCATGTCACCAAGGACATGACCTTAGATAGAAAAGAGTGGAGGTCGCGTATTAGGTTAAAAGGCTAATAGGCTAGTAGGGGTAGGTTGATGTATGACTTATTATTTAGTAGGTTAGTAGGAGTAGTCTTTATATCCTATGTTGTCATTATTTTTCTTATATTTGTTACTTTATCATATTTACAAATTATTATTTTTCTTTGCATTATTAGTTATTTTCCCTTTTTTTCCTTTTCTTTCCCACCTTTCCCATATCTAGTATCTTCTGCTTATGGGACTTGATTTTTTGAGACAAGGATTTTACAAGAACAATATCTCTATCTCTATAAGATAGTGGTAAGGCCTGCGTATATTCTACCCTCCCAAACCCCACTTGTGGGATTCCACTCATATGTTACTATTGTTGTTGATGCTACTTGAATTGATTTCTTTTGATTTCTTTTTCTTATTTGGATATAGTGACTGCCTCGAACCATCATCCTTTGCTTTGTGCTCTTGCATTATTGTTCATACTTAATTCCTTCTCCAATTGTTGTATTTTAACTGGGTCATTATAGAACTTTGATCTAATCTCTTGAGAAACCCTAGATCTTGCAATTGATCCTGCAAGTCCGTAGAATGCTTGAGTTAGACCCAGTGAAACCGATGGTATATCTCGTATATCGTTGTTACTGTCATGCAAATATAACCTCTTATTATACGCATTGATAGAGTTTCTTCAGCCATTCCTGCTGATTATGTTGTAAATGGTAAAGTTACTATGTGAAAAAACCTATCAAAATGTGAAAATTAAAAAAAAAAATAGAACTCTTACTCGAAATTGTGGAGGAAGAACAAAATATTCCAAATCCCAAATTGGTTATGGGTGAGTTATTGTCAAAGAGAAACTAGGGAGACTATGAGAGAAGTTAATGAACTTTTTTGTATATTAAAGGAAGATGGACAAAAAAAAAACGAAAGTCAAAGGGTTCAAGCAAATCCCATGTGGGTCCCATTTCTGTGTAACCACTTTCAGGAAACGTTGTTTACAATATGTAATGTAAAACTATAGTCATATTTATTAATTTGATGGTAAAGGTTTGCTCAGTTATGAAATTTCTCCTATTTTATAAATGGACAAATATGGATTGATCTATTTTAAGAGCTCATACAACTATGATCAAAATGGATAAAATATATGTATCCATACAAATTCATAGATCCCCCACTCATAATAAAAAATTCCTAATTATACTAAAAAAAAATTTGTGTGTGAATTTTATTTTTATTTTTCTTAAAAAATATTTGGGGGTAGAAGTGGGAGTAGGGTGGAATGAAGGGGGGGGGGGAGAGGAAAGGGTGGCAATAAAAATTTAATTTTTTTATTTTTTATTTTTCTTTAAAAAAAGTGGAGGTGGTGGTAACGAGTCTGGGGGAGGAGAGGGAGGGTGGGGTGAATTTTTTAAAATTTTTTTAATGTTCTCCTTAAAAAAAATTTAGGTTTGGGGGTGGGAAAGTGAGGAATAGGGTGGATGAAACGCCCCACACTTGCCGAGAATACCCCCATAATCGTAATACCCTAATATCTCAAACCGAAAATATTTAAACACCCATCCATGTAGCTCGAAAAGATCCTATGATACATTTTTTTAATATATCAAAATCCATGCAGAAATTCACAAATCCGACTTTATTTTCTTGTTCAGAGGGCAAAATTGTGTGGGAAAATAAGTACCTACAAGGTATACTTTGTCTGTACCAAGAAAAATAATTTTTGGTGAAACTTCACAAAAACAAGTAGCTATCCGCGATGGTTCCGTGATGTGGACCTGATATGGATTAGTTCAATAATCTTTGAAAAATTGTTCCTTTTACTCCAGGGCAATTGGGTAATAACCCTATACCTATATATACAAAAATCTCTCATTGTCTAGCCGTTTTGAGTCCTAAAAACCAACCAAAAACCTCTCAAAATCCTCTCTAATCTTCATCAAATTCTCCATTCATTCTCAAGGTTCAAGAAGTCTTGTAGGAATTCAAGGAAACCAAGTCAAGCCCCAAGTCATCCTCAAGATTTAAGTGTTCCAATCTCTTTTCGGATCTAAGGATTCCATTCAATCTTCAAGTCTCTATTTCAAATCTTCTTCAAGAAAATCTCCAAACTCTAGGTATGTGGGTTTCAACCATTGGGTCCTTTCACCCATGATGCCCAATCCTCTTTCCTACTTAAATTGTATGATTTAAAGTCGATTTTACATGTGAGTTTTGTATATTAAGAAATTTACTGCACAGTGATTTGAGTTTACGAAAGAATGGTTGTTTTAGCATGTTTTGAGCTTTAAATCTTGGATCTAATGTTGGATTTGATGAAGGGTCTTGATGAAAGTTGCTTGAGGGTGTTACAAAGTGTTGATTAATGATTTTACATAGGATTTACTTGCATGTTTTCACTCTTGAATTTCATGATTTTACACTAGTATTACATATCCACCAAGTGTTTGATAAAATATCCGGGTTAAGGTCCTTGAAGAATTGTTGGCCCAATGCATGTCCTATGAGTTGAGTGACTATATGATGATTAAAGAGATGTTTAAATTAGTGTTTAAAACATGTAAAGCACCTATGTTATTGCAAGTGAATTGGTGGGCTCTCATGTGGTCATATCCTTGGGGATTTTGATGAGTTATTGAGTTCTTATGCTAAGACCTATGCTAATAGAAGGGATTATGAACTATGTTATATGTTGTACCCTCTAGTGCAAGGCCAATTCTTACATGTAGGAGTTATGAGCTATGTTGTACACCTTACCCTCATGTACAAATTTCATGTTACCCTTGATGGGGTTATGATACTCTTCATGTGGTTATGTTGCTCTTTATGAGGTTATGATACTCTTTATGAGGTTATTTTATTCTTTATGAGGTTATGATACTCTTTATGAGGTATGTTACTCTTTATGAGGTTATGATACTCTTTATGATGTTATGTTACTCTTTATGGGGTTGTGATACTCTTTATGAGGTTATGCTACTCTTGATGAGGTTATGTTACTCTTTATGAGATTATGTTACTTTTTATTTGGTTATGTTATTCTTGATTGAGGTTATGCTATGTAGCTCACATGAAGGGGTTATGAACCATGCTATCTCTTTACCCTCATGTGCTACCCATTACCTACTAGAAGGGGCTATGGCCTATGCTATATCCCTCACCCTCTAGTACAAGGTATTTGGATGATCTAATCATGTCACCTTACTATATTAGTAAGCTATGTAAGTGTGACTATTTCCAAGCATGCGTTTCTTCAAGCATGATGCATGCATGTCATATTGCTATGTACTCCTTTATTGCCTAATTATACATTTTGATTATGTGACTATTTTTTGTTACATTGTATTCTACATACTTAGTACATTCAAACGTACTAACCGTACTCTATGCCTACATGATGTTACCATTAGGAACCGGAGCTCCTATGGATCCTCCTCGTGGCTATATGATTTGTTCAAGATAGCTTTTGGTGAGTCTCCATGTCCGGGGACAATATCTATGTTCTTTAATGCTTATATTTAGACTACATCGTGTATATTTTGAAATACATATGACTATGGGAGTGAGCTCGGTTGCTTGTCTTGGCCCCCGCTAAGTTCTATTTCTAGAGGAGTCGTTGGACAAGTTATGTATTATGTTTGAGCTTTGAGTTATTTATATTACTAAATGTTTAACTCTCTTTCCCTTAGTCCCAATTTCCTTGTTTATGCTTATCTCTTATGGTCATTTTAATTTCTTTCGCGACCAAGGATGTGTAACGATATACAAAGAGGTTGTTTGGGTTCCTTCGGGTTTCCCATTAGCCGATCATGTCTAGGCCCTAGGTTTGGATCGTGATAAAGATTGTATCAGAGCACTAGGTTGATAGATCCTCAAAGTCCAGCACACCGCATCGGTTAGAGTCTTATTCATGGTTGTGTTGTGCACCGCAACTATGAATCAGAGGATATGAGACATTTTAGGAAATGTTTTCCTTCTTCATGGTCTATGTTATGTTTTAGAAGTGAGATAGGGTTTCCCCCTCTAACTAATGTTCTTTGCTCTTCTAGTTGATCATGTCGCTTCGAAAAGGGAGGTGAAGGAATGTAAATTGAAGATTTTGATGTTGATGGATCTGAGTTTCACTATTTCTTTCATTATTACTTTTGGTTGCTAGAAAGTCCATAAGTGTTGATCTGTGTTCATATTACATTAGGTCTTACCTCGTGACTTGTTAGATTTGATGTGGTGGATTTTGATGTTGTACTTGGGATGAAATAGTTGCATGCATATTGTGTCTTCATGGATGGTAGGACCCGTAGGGTTAGAATCCGACTCCCTAATGAACCCGTCTTTGAGTGGGAGATTGTCAAGTGGTAGAAAAAGAGGTAGGTCCATTCTTATCTTAAGGTTCAGTTGGTATTTAAGTGTTACCCCAAGTTTTTATTGCATAAAGTATTGTCTTGTGATCTTGGTTGAACTTAGTTTGATGGATTGGATATCTTGGAGTTGTTTGGCTACTTGCATAGCATGCTTCCAATAAGTGTAGAACCCGTAAGGTTGTAATATGATGATTAAGATGGTCGATCTATTTGGTCAACTACGATGGGTTAGTCACTTCTCTAAGATTGATCTTTGGTACAGTTTTGTCCCCAAGTGAGGATGAGGGTAGGTGATATTCCTAAGTGTCTTTTCGAACTAGGAGTGAGCATTATTAGTATTGATGAGTTGTTTGGTTGACTTATGCATCGGTGGTGTTTGTGGGTTTCTTGAATATGATCTTAAAATACTACTGTGATATGTTTGTGGTGGTCTCTAGTAATGAGGTATTGATTTGTTTAGAGCTCATGAATCATTTGGGGGTAGTGTTGCAAGTCTTGGAGGATGAGAGGTTATTTGATAAATATTATAGGTGCGCATTGTGGATAGCAAGAAGGTGGTTAGAATTCTTTAAGGATTATGAATGAGTATGAATTATTTTTTTCGGTAAGGTTAATGTTGCGATCGGTGCTCTAGGTAGCCTAGCATGTGTTGTTGATGGTGGCAAAGAGGAGACTAGTGGAGTCCATTGGTTGGTTAGATTGGAAGTTAGGTTGAAGGCAGTTGAGCATAGTGGTGTAGCATTCTTGATGGTTTCAAATCTTCTTGGGTTAGGAGGTCTAGATTAGGAAAGACCTTGATTCCACCTTATTGGAGTTGGAAGTTGTGGGTAAGAAGATGATAGAGTGGAGGTTGTCTCCCAAAGGGAAGATAATGGTTATGGTACCAAGTGGGCTAGGTGTATTTAAGGTTGACAATTGAGTTGAGTATTATGAGTCCTTATAGAGTGTAGAGGGAGGTTGGTAAGGTTGCATGAGTTTGGGAACTGCCTATGATAGGGGCATGGTTTATCCAGTTTATCATGCTTCGAGATTGAGGGGATATGTTGGTGACTCTAGAGCTATATAACTCGTAATATTGTGGGCATGTTGGAGGATAAGTTGCCTTAGGAAGAGGTCCCAGTGGAGGTATTGGATGGAAGGGTTGAAGAAGTTGATTGGCAAGGGTGTAGTATTCGTCAAGTCCCTTTGGAGGAATCATCAAGTCGAAATTGTCTCTCGAGGAGCCGAAGCAGGCATAGAGAAGCAATATCCGTACCTCCTTCATTCTATTCAAGCTTATGATAACACCTCAAGTCCTTTTTATGATTCCAAGTCTTATGTTTCAGCTCCTATGTCATTTGCATGCATTCTTGTTTATGTGGATAGGTTCATAATGATTTTGACACTTATGTTGAGATTTTGAAAATAGTATTTAAGCACATTGTTGCATTCTTTTTGGGGCTGATTTCTTCATAATTACTCTTCTTATGTACGTTTCTTTGACATTCGGGGACAAATGTTTCCAAAGGGGTTATGAACTATGTTATATGTTTACCCTCTAGTGCAAGGCCAATTCCTTTATGTAGGGGTTATAAACTATGTTGTATAACTTACCCTCATGTACAAATGTTATGTTACCCTTGATGGGGTTATGATACTCTTTATGAGGTTATATTACTCTTTATGAGGTTATGATACTCTTTATGAGGTTATGTTACTTTTTATGAGGTTATGTTACTCTTTATGAGATTATGTTACTCTTGATTGAGGTTATGCCATGTAGTTCACATGAAGGGGTTATGAACCACTATCTCTTTATCCTCATGTGCTACCCGTTACCTACTAGAAGGGGTTATGACCTATGCTATATCTCTCACCCTCTTGTATAAGGTATTTGGATGATCTAATCATGTCACCTTATTCTATTAGTAAGTTATGTAACTATGATTATTTCCAAGCATGTTTTACTTCAAGCATCATGCATGCATGTCATATTGTTATATACTCCTTTATTTCCTAATTGTGCATTTTGATTATGTGCTTACTTTTTGTTATCTTACATACTTAGTACAATCAAACGTACTAACACATACTCTATGCCTACATGATGTAACCATTTAGGAACCGGAGCTCCTATTGATCCTCCTCATGGCTATATGGTTTGTTTAACATAACTTTTAGTGAGTCCTCATGTTCGGAGACAATATCTATCTTCTTTCATGCTTATGTTTAGACTACATGTTATATATTTTGGAATACTTATGATAATGAGGGTGAGTCCGGTTGCTTGTCTTGGCCCCCGCTAAGTTCTATGTCTAGAGGTGTCGTTGGACAAGCTATGTATTATGTTTGAGCTTTGACTCATTTATATTACTCAAATGTTTAACTCTCTTTCCCTTAGTCCCAATTCCCTTGTTTATGCTTATCTCTTATGGTCATTTTAATTGTTTTCGCGACCAAGAATGTGTAACGATATGCAAAGAGGCTTGTTTGGGGTTCCTTCGAGTTTCCCATTCGCCGGTCACGTCTAGGCCCTAGGCTTGGGTCGTGACAGTGGAAGTGGGAGGTAGAGAGAAAAAAATATTTTTTTATTTTTCATTAAAAACATTTTGGGAATTGAGTGTTGGGGGATTATAAAAATACATTCTTTTTGAAGTTTTTAAATATTTTTAATATAAAAATTTGAGAGTGGGAATGAGGTGTAGGGGGTCCAATGCGAGCGAGGGGTGGGGAAGGGGGATAGGGGTAGGGTGGAAGCAGGGGATAAGGCTATAAAAAAATTTAATTTTCTTTTTTAAATTCCTTTTAGAAAAATATTTGGGGGTGTAGGGGGTCCAATGCGAACGAGGGGTGGGGAAGGGGGATAGGGGTAGGGTGGAAGCAGGGGATAAGGCGATGAAAAAATTTAATTTTCTTTTTTAAATTCCTGTTAGAAAAATATTTGGGGATAGGGGATCTGGTGGGGTTTGGGGGTGAAATTTTTTTTTCTTAAAATAGTGAGAGGGTGAGGAGTAGGACGCGAGTAGGTGGGCAAATTTTTCTTGATATTTTCTAATTTAAAAATTAGGGATGATGGAGGTGCAGGTGTGGTGGGGGTGAAAGTTGGAGGTGGGTTAGTGAATAGGGTATGGATGAAGCAATAATTTTTTTAAAAAATTATGAAAAAAAATATTTTTAAAAATAATTATTTGGGAATGAAGTTGTTGTGATAGGGGTTGAGCATTAACAATCTAACTTTCATCTAGTATTTTTTTAATTTTATTTTAGGAGATTAAAATGGGTTGGAACCATTTTACCCTGACCATATTTGAGTAAGTCCATATTTACCCATATTTTTTAAGAGAAAACTAAGTTTGTACCCCTTTAAAGCAAATTATTTCCATTCATATACCCTTTTACATTTTATACCCCATACTATTGAAATTTTCCCCCTCCTCCACCCTAATATTAAAATTCGCGCGTTGATGTCATGTTGATGTCAAAGCCGCTTGTATGATATACCAATAGAGTATACATATACCAACAAGGTATCACAGATGATTAATTTCAGTCCTAAATGATACTGATATTGTATCAATTATTGACAGAGTATTACAAAGAATATATCTTCTACTAATTTAAAATGTAATAAATAAGTTTGTTACTTTAATAATTTTCTCTTAATTATTTTATTTATTAAAAAAAGAGCTCAAAATTATATGATACTCATAGGATATCAATATACCGACGAAGTATCACAAGAATATATTTTCTACTAATTTAGAATATAAATAATTTTGTAACTTTAATAATTTTCTAGTCCTATACGATATCTATATGGTATAAAATATACCGACCAAGTATCATAACGAATATATTTTCTACTAATTTAGAGTTAAATAATTTTTTATTTGTTTCTTATTTATTTTTTTAAAAAAAAACATAATACTATATGATACCAATTGGGTATCAATATACCGCCAGAGTATCACAAAGGATCAAACTTATTCTATAAGATACCAGTATTGGGGTTTATATATACCGCCAGAGTATATTTCATAATATTTATACCGATGTCAGCATGACGTCAAGCGCAGAATAAAAAGGGGTAAGTAGGTAAAATTATAAATAGTTTGAGTCATGAGTCCATTAAGGGTAAGTAGTGTAGATTGAGTCTATTAAGGGCAAATAATTTCTTGGGTAACTTACACAAATCCCATACTTTTTGGAGCTAATTCCAACTAATACCAATTTTTTTTCAAAATTACCAAAAATTCATTCTTTTTTATACAAAAATCGAAACCAGTGATACATATTAAAAAGGTAGGAGCATTAAGGGATTTTAACTATGACACATGGAGAAGTAGAAATTATAATTTGTATCAATAAGTATTGTATTTTTATATCATTTAAGGAATTTTTATAATTTTTTAATAAAATCGAGATTATATGAAATTATGTAAACATAAATTGTGTATTTCTATAATTTTTCATTATTTTATTTTTTCAAATTTGATCTATTTTGTGTACTTTTCCCTATTTTATATGAATAGATTGTGATCATTTCTATTTTGACTCAATCCATCTTAATTCGATCGGACCAAATCCACCATTTGCTACCTCTGGGTACACAGAAAAAAAAGGATATTTCCATAGACCGAGTAAACACCACTGAAGTTGTGTCTTGCACAGAGATAATTGAAAGTACAAACAAACCAAACTAAGCAATAAAATGTCTATAGTAGACACTAGAATAAACCTATGTAAAGCATAAAACGATTATAAAACCATAAGTTAGTTGTATGAAAAAGCAATGTGCAAAAGAATTACTCCCTTCGTCTATCTTTGCTTCTTATTTACTTAACATAGGGATTAAAAAATAGTAAACGAATTAAGTAATTTTAGCAAATCACCCTTTGAATATAATAAATATAATATTTTGAAAAATGATTATAATTAATGATAAGTACAAATTAGAAACAAATAAAATTATCTCTTGATTTTATAAATTGAATAAGTATTATTAAAATAGTATTGTGGACAAATAAAGATATATGGAGAAAGTATATTACAACCTAGGCCACCATGGTGAATTGACAAGACGGTGAAAAAAACTTCTCTTTCAGAAAGGCAAGGGTTGCTAAAAAGATTTATTTTTTTTTTTTAAAAAAAGCTCTTTTTTTGTGTCTCCTACGCCAAGGCCTAACTTCAGGTTATATAACTTGTGAAAGAAATGCAATCACCTTACTTTCAACATATCTTCCTGTATAACGTTAGAGAACTATGACTCTGCTCTTTTCTTAGGTACCACTCTTTCCTTTAAAGAAGTTGTCATTTATTTATTTACTTTGTCTAATCCTATTTCATGTCTCTATTTCATTTGGTAGCTTCACATGCATCTACGGATTCTCGACTTGGGCTCTTTTACCTTTTTGATGATGAATCTGTTGATCCTTTTTACTGAGGTGTGGACTTGTAGAATCCATTTTGAAGTTCATTCCTCCGTAATCCTTATTTTGCATGTCACTCAACCTTGGCTCCCAAAGCCGTGGAGTCGTAATGTTTCTCAGCTGATGAAATAGACTCTTCACTTTTTGCAGACCCCATTTCCATTGAGGAGGCTGTCGAGTCATGGTGTTTCTTTGGTGATGGTGTAGACTTGTTTGTACCCATTTTTGGTGAGGAAGCTGTGGAGTCGTGTTTCTTTGGTGGCGGCGCAGACTCCTGTGTACCCATTTTGGGCGAGGAAGCTGTTGAGTCATGGTGTTTCTTTGGTGAGGGTTTAGACTCGTGTGTACTCATTTTGGGTGAGGAAGCGGTGGAGTCATGGTGTTTCTTTGGTGACAGCGTAGACTCCTGTGTACCCATTTTTGGTGAGGAAGCTTTGGAGTCATGGTGGTTCTTTAGTGACTGTGTCGACTCATGTGTACCCATTTTGGATGAGGAAGCTGTGGAGTCATGGTCTTTCTTTGTTGACGGCGCAGAGTTCTCGTGTTTATCCATTTTAGGTGAGGATGCCGTAGAGTCATGGTGTTTCTTTGGAGATGAAGTAGACTCATGTGCACCCTTTTTGGGTGAGGATGCAGTGGAGTTACGGTGGTTTTTGGGTGATGACGTAGACTCTTCAGCTGTGAGGTCCTGAGGTGATTCTTGATTTTTAGGTGATGTTGGAGACACTACAGTTTCTACTGTGGTCCCACTTTCGCTGGGGGATAGATTTGTTGAGTCTTGTTTCACTTCAGTTATGCTGTTTGGTGCCACAACATTCTCTGATTTGGTAGGTAACTCTACTTTGGGGGCAGACCTAGCTGTAGAGTCATTCTGTGAGTCCTTACCATCATCAGCTTTCATGGTGTCCTCCTCTTTCTCTTCTGTCAACTCGGTTTTCTTCTCAACTTCCAAAGGTCCAAGCTTTGCATCAATATTCTTAATTGCAGTTGTTAATGATCTTGCATCACGAGCAGCTGCTAGTCGTCCACCAGATGTTGCCTGTTTGTGAGAATTAAAAAGAATATATCACTGCATCAAACTAGTTATTCCTAAACTCCATTCTTCTACTAGTAGTTTATTAAACTTGACGCAATCAATTGATTTCCTCTAATCGTGAAACGTGCAAAAAAAATCATTTTTCCTATCAACTAAGTTCATTTCTAAAGAGCTATTAAGAGCATGAACTAAATAAAAAACAAAGTTATATTTTGTCACAAGATGACAGCCTAATAAACAACAACAACATTACCCCAACGCCTCAAAGGCTTCCGCCCATTGCGGGGTAAGGGGTGTTTAAAAACATAGCGCGACTGTTTTCGGATGACCCATGATGAGCGTCGAAAGTTGCATTGAATAACTGCTACTTCACAATTGAAAGAAGCGCAGACAGTTTAAAGAGCCATTTTGCTTTATTCCATCATATCCCAAAGGCAAAAAATAGTGAACTTTTTGCTCCATCTGAGATTGATGGAATAACAAAATGACAGCCTAATACATCTATCAAATTAACAGCTCTCTACAAATGTATTTAACATGATCTTAAAACATAAAATCACGTAATATGATAGAAATGAATAAACTAACATGCTAAATTATCTGAGACTTAAAACCATTCAAGATAAAACAAAATATCATCATTATAATCTTGTATTTGAGAACCGTAAGCAAAACCAAATCAATATATTAATCGTATAAAAAGAAGACCCCAAAACAAAATGAAGCAAGGAACCTGCAACTCGCCCTGCACCCTCACTAAATTCCTTTAAAAAAGTTTCAACCCAGCCCGCCTAGCGGACATCCCTAGTGACACAATTAACATTTAATCTACATATCATATACATATATACAGAATTTCAACTGAGGCGTCTGACTGACATGGCACCCCCACCCTTCGACATAGATCCACCTCTGAGCATGATAAAATCCAACAAAACCACAACATAATGTTCTTGAATCAAGAATTAGAAGACAGAAAATATCCAAGCAAACATGTGCACTAATTTATCTAATCAATTGAATGTCACAACCTTTCATCCATTAGTTCATTTTATCATATTAGAGACGAGTTCACAAGTCACTTATAATTGAATGCTAGAAATAGTATAAGTTACAGAAACCTAAATTTCTTGGACTCTCCAAAAATGTTGCCGCACTCGTGTTGGATCCTTCAAAAATACACTATTTTTTGAGGATCCGATACGCACCCATCGACACTTTTAAAGAGTCTGAGCAACATAGACGGAAACCATTTCATAAGTTACCTGTTCCAATTGTTCAGCCCTTCTCTTAAGAGCTTCTAAAGATGCTTCCTTGTAAATAAGTTTTAAAATGTAGACCAAGTGAGATTGGAGATCCTCTTGACGGTGTTCATCTGCTTTGCATTGGGGAATGGTAGACTGGCAACCAACTGGATAAAAGGAACAATTGACAAGCTTCATTGGACAAACAGTTATACAATGCCGGTCCATTTCACGTCGCATGAGCATTTCTGGGCACTTCTGCTCGCACTGAAGTATTTTGAAAGGACAGTCAGAATCATGCTGTTCCAGTTGAGCTGCACTACATCTGACATTACAACCCTCATTTTCACAGTTTATTTCCCTGAAACTGCACGAGGAGATATGTGCTCCAAGCTCTTCTTCGGACTTAAACTTCATATTGCAGTGAAAGGTGTTTTTGAAGTCGACATTTCTAATCACTGTTTGTGCTACAGTTTCCCTCCTCCCCATCAACCAAAAGCCATTTATTTCCATTTCTTCTACAAAATCATCTATTCTATCCTCTCTCCTTTCACTTAGTATCCAACCTGAAACCTTGCTAAAAAGATTTCTCTTTGACTGACCAAAATCATCAATAAAATCTGAAATATTGTCATAAGGGTTGTCAGACACTACAGTTTCTGTTCCACCTTGTAAGACAACAGATTCAGCAACAAATGTCTCGCTTCTCTGGATAAGATAGTCCACCATTTCTCTTCTAATATCAACAGCCACAGAAGCAGGGTTCTTGAATAAACCACCTGTCGTGTTATCAACACAAGCTGAGGCTAATCCTGTAAGGAATTCCTGTGCTACCTTGCGAACCATTTCTGTATCAAATAGATTACAAGAAAAGAGAGTACCTTACTCTTTTACTTCTTCTTCTTTTGTTGGTTTTATATCCCCTTCATTTGTAGGGGGGTCCATTTTTGAAGAAGCTTCCAACATGTCTACTGCCCTACAGTAATCAGGTTAAACCTTATTCCGGATGCATCAAAATGATACAATAAAAATCATAACAACATAGATAGCATGATTTTGACTCGTGAAAGAAATAACATTCAACAACTACCTGGCTGGGAGCAAAACATGCACTAGTTTTCACTTGTTGTTGCTGATCTAATAAGCTTCTACGATAAAATAAGTAGATGATGCCACTGAAACAAGAGAATTGACGAAACTCATTTTACTTCATCAAGTTTCATATTATGTGCATTTCATTTCCACTGGCCCAACCTACGTCATTCTTCATGAATCTATTTTACTTGTTAAGCAAGATTCTTTAACACAATCATAGTTTCCTTCCCCATTAATGATAATGATGAAGAAACAGAAGAAATAAAGGATTCAAGAAATAACACGATAGAAACTTGAGAATAAAGACAACAAAAGTATAACACCCAACCACAAAGATTTTAAAAAAAAAAAAAGACTCTCATAGTGAGGTGTACATTTTTATTAACATTCTGTTAATGTAAAGAAAATGTAGAATCTTTGTTAACATCTTAGGTATAAAACTAATAAAAATTACCAATATGTTTGTGCAAAGAATTTATGAGTACTTTCCACATTTTCCAATCTCCAAACAAACACAACTTGAGGTTAAAGTGGAAGCATACAGTCTGAAAGGAAAGGATTATCTCCTAAGCTTGGCCTTGGCTTTAAAAAACCCTTGTGATAGAGTCACTATTTGATGCTATAGAACTGAACTTGCTCTACAAGATAAAGGAGAATCCTCGAAAGCTATAGAAACTCGGAATCCTGACAAAGAAATGACTAGTAAAATTAGGTACATATCGACTAGTCTAAGGCATTCTTTAAAATTACACCTTTTTCACTTATAATTTCCCTCAAATGAATACAATACCAAGCTTCACAAATAAAATATAAGACTAATGATTTTATCACATCCTTGATGATCAAGTAGTAATTGAACTATCAATGTTATTTCCTATGATAAACACACATTATCTTACATTAAGAATTGATTTACCTAATTTAGACATCACGAAAAAAGAATCAGACGAATCACGACACTAAATTTATTGTCAAAGCAAAATAACTAAATTTCCAAATCAACAAATAATCAGCGTAATTCCTCAATTTTTTTGAGCAATTGTGAAATGGGCATTAAAGAATCACACATAACATCCAAAATAGAACATAGAAGGAGAGAGAGATCACCTCTAACTAGTATGCTATAAGATTGGATCAAATGTAAAAAATGGATAGGATTATACCTACTAAAATACAAAACCAGAATCCAAATTCCAAAATAAGCTCAAATCACATTTTTCGCGAAAGTCGAAAAGCCACATAGAATAAGGAGAAAAACAAGAAGCAAAGAAAGCTAAAAGAAAAGACAACAAATTTCGGGAAAAAAATATTCAGTGGTTTTGCATCTTTGTCTCCACAATGGCACTGAATAATTTTCTACGGTATATACAAAATTATTCTAACCAATAATATTTATTTATTTATTTATTTCACATTAAGTTTGAAGCCTAAAGTATTATTTATTTATTTATTTTCTCTTTATTGACATGATTAATTTTATGAAATTTGAGTTCGTTCTCCTTCGTTTGGCCAAGAATTACCCTTCATCCAAGATTCCCCATTGCTGTCCCCATGGGAATCCAGACCGTGTCTCAGTCCCATGGGTGTTGGACACTACGGGGCTTTGAGGACACCATCAAGAATAAAAATAAAACATCAAAACAAATCTTTGTTAAAGTTATTATATTCTTGTGTCATCATCTTGATGGAATTTTGAAAGTACGAATATCTACACTTGTTTTGAGTTGAAAGTACGAATATCTACACTTGTTTTGGAAAAGCCTAAAGGAAAGATGTGACCACTTGAAAATGGTCATACATCCAAAAGTATGATACGATTGCATACATCTAAGGCTAAATAACTATAAGTCTATTCATGAGGACAATTCTGCTTTATTCTCAATCTTGAATATCTTGGTATCACCAAAAATGTCT
The DNA here is from genome assembly GCA_011800125.2 of Solanum clarkiae. Lineage (NCBI taxonomy): Eukaryota > Viridiplantae > Streptophyta > Magnoliopsida > Solanales > Solanaceae > Solanum > Solanum clarkiae. The sequence continues at coordinate 12,387,932 of JAABOM020000084.1, read as the reverse complement.
ATGGGTAGACATGTGTTTGTATTGGATAAGAATTAGTGTAATTGAGTGTAATTAAGGCACATTCTATAGTAAATCAGAACATTACTGATTCCAATACTTTTATACTTTTGCCTGATCGTCTGGGACATCATGAATTTATAATGATGAGATGATATAAAAAATTCAAGTGGACATCCATTGAAGAATCTAAAGATTCTTTCAAATAGTGAATTTTCTTGTATTGTGAGACCATTATCAATGAAACTTGAGATTGAGTCTCCTACAT
>JAABOM020000084.1:12339765-12360281 GCA_011800125.2 Solanum clarkiae | reverse complement strand
CTTTAAACACTGTGGCCCCAACGGCCTAGCCATATGCATTTCCTTTTGGCTTGTTATCACTGTTTATTTTCTTAAAGGTATGTCAAGTGTAAGAATCCCTTATAATATGAATAGAAAGCGCATAGATACAATTTGATTCTCCTGGGCCTTATCGGCAACGGGTACTAGTCTGCCCTAACGGGGTTTTGGGCATGACATACACCCATCACCTATGAGCCATAGATGGAAAATAAATCGATGGTGTTGCCCCATCCACCCAAGGCGTACATTATTGGATCCAAATTAGAAATAACATTAAGTCCTCTTTTGGGGTTGAGGAAACATCTATTGCTCACGGTCAATCCTCGCCTGCGTTGTCCACATAATTGTGAGTGCGAGTAAGACTCACTCTTATCCATTTTCGGTACTCGATACTTCTCCCATAGACTCGACATGCTAATAAACGTTAATTTCCATCTTTTTTCATCATTCAGTCTCTATTGGACTAAGACGTTAATTCATTATTCATTCATTAACTCGAGGAGTTGGGAATATTTCTTTAAGATTACATTCAACCTCCTTAAGGTTCCCAATTCATTATCATCAACCTTCATTTCGCTCAACTCAAGACCCCGACAACAACCAACAACTACAATCATGTGATCAAGGCTCTAGACAACAATCCCTAGGATCATTCTTGGACTCATTAGCTACATAATCATGCAAGGCTAATATGCTTGTACAACACATTCATTCTAAATCATGTAAACAACTAATTCAGTGATGAAAATCATCATATTTTAGGAAAATATGTAGATAAGATAAAATCATTTTCCTTAAAACATTCAAGAAGTTATACAGACAGGTCTCATTATCTTCAACTTCAATTCTCTACAATTAGGGGCACATAGGAGAATAATCCTATGGGAGAACACCTGATATGAAGTTTGACACTCAATTTCTCAAGAAATCAGCCTTAATTCCTATATTCCTTGCTCTTTCTCCTTTTCTTCACTCAAGGCCTCTTCTTAGATTTTGCGTAAGGACTTTAGAATAGGTTTTTGAAACCCTTTAAGGCTAAAAAGGACTTATATTGGTCATAGATCAAGTTTAAAGGGGCGATAAAAAGTCTAGCATGCCCCTCAAAAGATTTGAAATTTTAAGCTTCACTGGAATAGGTCGGCAGACTAGGTCCGTGTCGCGGACCTGTCGCGTACCAATGTATTTCCAGAATTTCAACTTCTATCGAAAAAGTAAAAAAAAATCTAAGTGTGGGTCCGTATTGCGTCCATGTTGTGCACCCTCATTGTTTTCATTTTAACTTGTGAAAATTATTATTCGATCCAATTGCTCTAAAATTGGGTCGAGACCATTTTCCAACTTGATTTTCCGCGCTGATTGCGAATTTGGTCTCAAATTTTTCATCTATGCTTTGGAAGACGTGCTACGTGCATGATTAAGTTTTAGGGGCACTTTTCAAATTTTATGATATATTAAATCATCTCCCCCTTGTGATCATTCGACCTCGAATGAAGAGTAAAGGTACATTAAAGTCACGAGTAAGTTCAAAGATTATTTCTCTCCTCACTCAGGAATTCTCGAACTCTCAACTATCTATCACTTTCTACATTTCTATCTTAGACTCAAGAATTAGAACTAACATATCAACTCAAGAAAGGGAACTTTAATAGCGTTCAAGGATAGGGACATTACCTTCAACATTATCGTCATTCGACATGAGTAGGTGCAGGTATTTGAGTTTCATCGCTCCCTCAGCTTCCCACGTAGCTTCCTCAACGAGTTTATCTCTTTATCCCTCAGCTTACAAACCTCTCTATTAAGGATTTGTACTAGACTTTCCTCATAGGACAAGCTATCCTTTACTCCCGTACTCTCAATAGAAATTGCTAGGGCAGGATCTCCCAAACACTTCTTCAGCATAGAAATATGAAATACTGGATGAACTTCATCTATCTCGGAAGGCAAGTTTAGCTCATATGCAACCTTCCAATCCTCCTTACAATCTGGTATGGTCCGATATAGTGTGGACTTAACTTCCCTTTCTTCCTAAACCTCATGATGCCCTTCATGGGTGACACCATCAAGTATATCCAATCATCCACCTCAAACTCCAAGTCTCTTCTCTTCATATCCGTATAAGACTTTTGGCAAATCTGTGCCATCTTCAACCTTTCTCTGATAACCTTCACCTTCTCCATGGACTGGTGAACAATATTAGGTCCATTTAACTCAGCTTTGCCAACCTCAAACCAACCAACCGGTGACTGACATCTCCTCCCATACAATGCCTCATAAGGGGCCATCTGAATGTTGGCATGGTAGCTATTGTTGTATGCAAACTAGATCAATGGCAGGTGATCATCCAATTACACTTGAAGTCAATGACGCAAGCTATTAGCATATCCTCCAAAGTTTGAATGGTGCGTTCTGCCTGTCCATCTGTCTGAGGGTGAAACACGGTGCTCAGATTTACTTTCGTACCCAATCCCTTTTGAAAAGATCTCCACAATTGGGAGGTGAATTGAGCTTCTCTTTTGAGATGATAGATAAAGAAACCCCATGCAACCTCACTATCTCACAAATGTACAATCAAGCATACTCCTCAGTTGTATTAGTTGTCTTGACTACCCAGAAGTGGGTTGATTTGTTCATCCTATCCACAATCACCCAAATCGAATCATGCTACTTTCGGTACCTTGGTAAACTAGTAATGAAATCAATATTAATCATCTCCCACTTCCATTCTGGAATTTCAGAATTCTGGGCTAATCCACATAGTCTCTGATGTTCAACTTTGACCTATTGATAATTAGGACCCTTAGAGACAAAATCAACGATGTCTTTCTTCATCCCATTCTACTGATAGACTTCCTTCAAGTCGTCATACATCTCAGTGAAACTTGGATGTATAGAATATTTGGAGCTATAAGCTTCGGCCATGATCCTCTCTCGAACCCCATCAATATCGGGCATACACAACCTACCCTGGTATCTCAACACTCCATCTCCCCCTTTGAAGAAAACCATCACCTTCTGCTTGTGAACAACTTCTTTTAATAGGAACAAGACAGGATCTTGGTCTTGCTTCTCCTTCACTTCTGACACCAAGGATAAAGCAGAGCCATTTTGAACATTGACCCCACCTTTATTGTTCTCCTCAAGTTGCACTCTCAATCGATCCAGTCTATGCAGTTTCTTAGCTAGATCTCTCTTTCCTTTCTCCACATGGGCAGTGCTACCCATAGACAATCTGCTAAGAGCATCAGCAACAATGTTAGCGTTACCTGGGTGGTAAAGGATGCTCATACCATAATCCTTGAGCAACTCCAACCATTTCCTCTGGTGCAGGTAGAGCTCCTTCTGACTGAATACATATTGCAAACTCTTATGTTCAGTGAACACATCCACATGCGCTCTATACAAATAGTGACACCAAATCTTAAGTGTGAATACCACCACTGCCAACTCAAGATCATGATTCGAATAATTCTTCTCATGGTTCTTAAGTTGTCTAGAAGCATAAGCTATAACCTTCCCTCTCTACATTAATACATAATCCATTCCAACTCTGGATGCATCATAGTATATTATAAAGTCGCCGGTCCCATCGAGCAAGGTCAAAACTGGTGTTGTAGTCAATCTAGTCTTCAACTCTTGGAAACTCTCCTCACACTCCTCAGACCAATGAAACTTGGCCTTATTCGGAGTTAGCCTAGTCAAAGGTGTTGACAAAGAAGAGAAGCCCTCTACAAATCTATGATAGTAGCCTGCCAATCCCAAGAAGCTTCTCATTTCTGTCAGAGAGGTTGGTCTTAGCCATCTCTTAACCACTTCTATCTTCTAGGTATCCACTCGAATACCATCCCCCGAAATAACATGGCCTAAGAAGGCCACATACTTGAGCCAAAACTGACACAGTGAAAACTTCGCATATAATTCATGGTCTTTGAGGGTTTGCAAGACCACTCTAAGGTGATTAGCACGCTCCCCTTCATCCTTAGAGGACACTAGAATGTTATCAATAAATACAATGACAAACATGTCAAATATGGTCGGAATACTCCCTTCATCAAATCTATGAAAGATGCAGGTGCATTTTTCAACACAAAGGACATGACCATGAACTCAAAATGGTCATACTGTGTCCAAAAGATTGTCTTTGGAATGTCACTTTCCCTCACTTTTAACTAATGGTAACCCGATCTGAGATCTATCTTGGAGAAATACGTGGCACCCTAAAGTTGGTCAAATAGATCATCTATCCTGGGGAGAGGATATTTATTCTTTATTATAACTTTGTTCAGTTGCCAGTAGTCTATACACATTCTGAGAGACCCATATTTCTTACGCACGAATAGGATAGGAGCACTCCAAGAAGGGACACTAGGCCTTATGAAACATTTCTCTAACATGTCCTTCAATTGTTCTTTCAACTTTGCAGGGGCCATTCTATAGGGTGGAATTGAAATGGGTTGGGTCTCAGGAGGAACATCAATCCCAAATTTAATCTCCCTATCAGGAGGGACTCCAGGTAGATCATCCGAAAACTCATTTGCAATTGGGACTGACTCAAGAGTAAGAGATTCAACATCGTCAGAATTAACTAGCACGAGATGGTAAATACAACTCTTAGAGATCAACTTTCTGGTTCTTACATAAGAAATAAACTTTCCCTTAGGTGCAACGGAACACCCTTTCCACTCTAAGACATGTTCATTAGGAAATTGAAACTTAACAATTCGGGTCCTACAGTCAGCAGAAGCATAACAGGATGAAGCCAATCCATGCCAAGTATCACATCAAAGTCAACTATCTCCAATTCTACCAAGTTAGCTAAGGTACCTCTACGATAAATAGACACTATACAATCCCTGTACACTCTCTCAGCTAAGATAGACTCACCCGTAGGAGTGGAAACAGCAAAAGGTTCAAGCAAACACTCTAGAAGAATCCTAAACTTACTAGCCATATAAGGAGTCACAGAAGATAAAGTGGAACCCAGATCAAGCAATGCATAATAGTCAAAGGTAAAGACTCAAAACATATCCGTGATAACATCTGATGCAGCCTCCTGATCCTGTCAATTTTCCATAGGATAAAGGCGGTTTGCCCTACCTCCTGTACCCGTAGTATTACCCCTCTGCCGATTTCCAGATGGGGGTGTTGCAGAGGATTGTGCCCTATTGCTTTCTTCACCTCGTCTCCTCTTCGGGCACTCATGATAGAAGTGACCCGCCTGCCCACATAGAAAACAAGCATATGTGCCCAGACGGCACCTACCCAGATGGAGCTTCCCACAATTACCACAGGTTTTCTTTCCCTTCGTACTTTATACTATACTAGCCTAGGAATGAGTACCTTGGGCCCTAAAATTTTGGTGGCCTTGGGACTTCTGATCATACCTGTTCTATTGAACTAGTGAACTTACTGTAGAAGGTGCATGATGAGATGATCTTTTCTGGAAGTAGGACTTGTCACTCTTATTTTGCCTCTACTGGCTAGGCTCATGTCCTGCTTATTTCACCTTTTTGTTCATCTGCTCCTCCCCATCTCTCCTCTTATCCTCCTTTGTTTGTTGGGCATACACATAATCCTGGAGATGTCCATGTTAGGAATCAATAAGGATACGTTGCACTGTTTCTGCACATGCCTGCCAAAGCCAGACACAAACTTTCTCATCCTCGCCCTCATCTCTTGAACCATCTCTGGAGCATATCTAGACAGCTTAATAAACTTGAGATTATACTCCTTAACAGTCATCCCTCCTTGTTTCAAGTTCACAAACTCCTCAACTTTCGCCTCCCTCAACTCTTGGGGGAAGAAGTGGTCAAGGAAAGAAGTCTCACACTTATCCCACTCTGTAGGCTCAGCATCTTCACCTCTGCTATCCTCCCATTGTTTGTACTAAACATTTGCAACATCTTTCAGCTAGTAGGAGACAAGTTCAATCCCTTCAACACCACTAGCATGCATGGCCCTCAAAACCTTGTACATCTCATCGATGAAATTCTGTAGGTCCTCCTCAACTTTCGGTCCCATATACACAGGTGGGTTCATCCTCAAGAAGTCTCTGAGTTGGGTTGCAACTGAGGGCTCCTGTGAGTTAGAACCATGAGCTTGAGGACCCCAACTATTACCTTGGGAAGCCACCAATTGAGTTAGCATTATAATGCTCCCCTAAATTCTGCCTCTGTAGTGGGAGCTAGCTGGGGCTGAGCAAGGGGCCCTAGTGGGACCTCAGCAGTCCTAGCAGGTCACACCCATCTCCTTGCCTCTGTCTGAACCAGGACCTCAGATTGGGTGGTCTCAACTGCTGGGGCTGAGGAATCTCTCTGAGCAGTTGTTCTCTTTGGTGGCATTTTCTGCAATACGTACAATGCACGAGTTAAAAGACGATTCTTCATAGAGTGAAACTCTATTGCATGATTTCAGATTATAGAAGAAGAGTAACACTTCCTAATGTCCTATAGCCTCCTACTTATGAAGTGTAGTGCATAACACACCCATAAACAAGACCTCTACTAGACACGACTTCATAGACTCCGTGCGACACTCGAACTCTGTGCTCTGACACCAAGTTTGTCATGCCCAGAAGGGTACCCTAGGCGTAACTAGCACTCAGAGACTAGTACTAGTCCCCAAGTGAACCACCTGGCCTTATTACATTCATTCTTTCATTAAGACTAACGGAAGACATAAGAAATCATACTAGCGGGAGACCATGTTTCCATCAAAGAAACTAGGGCCATAGGCTGCAGAACTAGTCATCAATGTCCATTTGGTGTCATAAAATGAAAAGTAAACTCAGTTTAGAAAAGAAAAGGTAAGAAGAACCCCAATACCAATCCATCAACTCTCTATGTCTATGAAGCCTCTATAGCTAACAATCTAAGATGGTAACATGACAGGTCATGGCTATCACAAACTCAGAAATGACTCAAGATATAGAGAAAAGAAATAAACGGCATCCTCCGAATACAGGGGAGGATTCACCAAGTCTCTGGAGATGGAAGTCTGGACTTCAATGATTCGCCTACTAAAATCCCCTATCTACCAAATCTATTTCATAAAATGATGCAGCGCCAGAGTGGCATCAATACGTGAAATGTATAGTACGTAAACGGGCTAAAAGTAAGCAAGATAAGCAGGGTACATGGAAACATCAGTTCATTAAGCATTCATCGCATTTGAGAACATGGAATAGATACTATTTCACTTAATAATCGTTAAGACTCACGCAATCACATTAACATAAGAGTACTACCAAGAAGGCATCATATATAGGAGTTTCTCGGACCTACACCTATTACCTATGAGCCGGTGATGGCACAATGAACCGATGGCGTTGCCCCATCCACCCAATATCTTGTCGGGACGGAAGGCGTACATTATTGGATCCAAAATAGAAATAACATTAATTCCTCTTTTGGGACTGAGGAAACATCTGTTGCTCATAGTCAATACTTTTTTATGCTAGCCACATAGTTATGAGTGCGTGTAGGATTCACTCTTACCTATTTTGGTACTTGATACTTCTCCCATAGACTCGATATGCTCATAAATGTTAATTTCTATCCTTTGTCATCATTTAGTCTCCTTTGGACTAAGAAATTAATTCATTATTCATTTATTAACTCGAGCAGTTGGGAATATTTATTTAAGATTATATTCAACCTCTTTAAGATTCTCAATTCATTATCATCAACCTTCATTTCGTTCAACTCAAGACCCCGACAACAACCAACAACTATAATCATGTGATCAAGGCTCTAGACAATAATCCCTAAACCCATACAATTCATTCATTCTAAACCGTGTAAACAAGTAATTCAGTTATGAAAATCATCACATTCAAGAAAATATGTAGATAAGATAAAATAGTTTCCCTTAAAACATTTAAGAATTTATACAGACAGGTCTCATTATCTTTAATTTTCAATTCTTTACAATTATGAGGCACATAGGATAACAATTTCATGATTTGGGTAGCCTTACATACCTGATATGCAATTTGACACTCAATTTCTCAAGAAATTAACCTCAATCCCTAGAACCTTGTTCTTTCTCCTCTTTTTCACTCAAGGCCTCTTCTTAGATTTTGCGTAAGGACTTTAAACTATGTTTTTGAATTAAGGATAAAAATAACTTGTATTGGTCGTGGATCAAGTTTAGAAGGGGTGGGGAAAAGTCTAGAATGTCTCTTAAAAGATTTAAAATTTTAAATTTCAACAGAACAGGTCGGGGGACCAAGTCCTCGACGCGGACCTGTCGCGCACCTGTGTATTTCTAAAATTTCAACTCCCATTAAAAAGTGAAAAAAATCAAAATGTGGGTCTGCATCGCGTCCTTATTATAATGTACTAGGTACTTTTAAGCCTTTTACTTGCGTGAAAAATAATGTTCAAGTGAATTCCTATTGAGTTAAGTAAAATATGGTATGAAAGTTATCTTAGCGATTAGCTTGGTTTAGTTATGTGATTGTTGAGGTGGACTTGGAAGGGAGGTTGGTTTATCCTTGGTATAATATTTTGGGGTAATGTTATGTGAAATTAAGACTAAAGATGTAGTTCGGTTTGCATTTGAAATTATTCGAAATGAAGGTATATGTGAAGGATGTGTAATTGACTTATTTGGGAGTAATTCTTTTGCCATTGTTGCATGGCTTGCATGGGCAGCCTTTGGCATGCCCTTAGAATGACTTGAGTCTATACCATGCCATGCCATGGCACCATGGGAAAGAATAATGCTGCCATACCTAGGTTCCATGCCCACTCCCTTGTGTTTGGCATCTTTCTTCTTTTTAAAGGTGAGTCAAAAAGCCCCTTTGCACCATATGATTTCATGCCCTTTTCCCCACACGTATTTGACCACTTTTTAGTGATAAAATGACCCTTATAACCCCTCAAAATCAGTAGAAATACCCCCTTCTACTTAGTCTCTACATCAATTTTCAAAGAAATAAAATCCCCTGATCTACATTGCTCTCCCAAAACTCTTTCAACACTTAGGCTAAGTATTCTTCAAGATCTCCACAAAATCTGTTCATCTTCTTAAGGCTAATCAAGCAAGGTATGTGGGTTTGATTCTTGGTTTCATTTCAACAAAGAACTCCTCTTCAGAAACTAAATTTTGTATTACAAAATTTTCAATCTTTGATTTATGTATAATTGTATACTAATAGATATTTTCTTAAATTTTGGTTATTCATACATTTTATGATTATTTTTATATAATTATCAAGGTTTTAATTTAAGCATTTCAGATTTGCATAATTTAATCTAGTATATATTTTCAAGTCTTAGATACACAAATGAGTTATTATGATTTTTTTCCTAACTTGTTCCTATGATTATTGTAACTTTGTTTAAATATCAAATACATGATTTATTGAACCAGTCCCCAAATGTGATTTAAGTTGAGTTATGAACTTTGGATATTTGGCTATCATGGCATAACATGAACTTATGATTTTGGACAAAAATAAGTGAATACAAATATGAAATGATGTTGGGTGACTTAAGACCCATTACGTTGTTTTGAATTTTTGTTAAGGAGCTACTCTAAATACAAGTTTGAATATGATTCTTTTGACAAGTTAAGACTTTTCAAACTAAATTAAGTTTTTGATAATTTTCAGTTATGCATTGTCTGTTTCCCATGGATTTTAACTTAGCACTGAATAAGTTAGGAGTGGGACTTGGCCTAACGGGTCTTATAAAAGTTTATAATCTCATAACTGCGTGCCATCGTAGGATATTTTGATTATTCTTTTTTAGTCTTTCTAACTAGTGGATCCATCTAGTATTTTCGTTTCTGGAGTTATAGCCCGGCAAGTTGCCTCACTCTCTGGCCAATGGGGAGTATGACATCGGTATTCCATATTATAGCTCATACAGTTTTGTCGGTTATGGTCTTATTCCTACACTTATTTGCTTATGTGCTTCTCTATGCATTTTCATGGCATTATTTTACGCTTTACTTTGGAACTGAATATATTCTTTATGCTCGGAGTTTGTCATATTGGGTAAGTATTCTTTGTCATTATATTTACTTGTTGCATTGCATACCCGCATACTTAGTACATTCCAAAGTACTAACCGTATTTTTGCCTACATGCTATAATCATGTAGGGATAGGCGATCTACCTTATCCTCCTCCGCGGTTAGATTGCTCGTGAAAACTTTGAGCTTTGGTGAGTTTCCATTCATCGAGAACAGAACCCTTATCTTCAAGCTTTGCCTTTGTTATTCAAATATTTGATATATTTTCATTTGGACTTAATATTGAGGGGCCTAGACTTGTATTCTTGGCTATGTTTATTATCATTGTTTAGATCTGGACTATTGCTACATTTGGTATGTTTTAAACTATTTAACTTATGCTTCTGCTTATGATTACAAGTTGTCCCTTAGTCTCATTCCCTATATTCGATTGTCATCTATTTGTCATTTACTATTTAAGCTTATAATGTACAATTATGATTTAAGAGGCTTGTTTGGGGGCTTTCGAGTTCTCATTCACCATGTCACACCTAGGCCTTAGATTTGGGTCGTGACATCTTCCGCGTACTCTCACTGTTTTTTGGTTTAACTTGCAAAAATTATTTTCAACGGTTTCTCTAAAATTGGGTAGAGACCATTTTCCCACTCAATTTAGTGCGTTGATCGCAAATATGGTCTCAAATTTTCTATTGGAGCTTTAGAAGACGCATTATGCGCATGATTACGTTTTAGGGGTATTTCGTTAATTTTACAGGGCGTTACAAAGTGAACTTGGCATTGTGCCTAATTGTCACATGCACCCTGTTATTTGACTGATCTTCATGTTTGAATGTTGTAACTTCTGGCGATGGAATTCTCCACAATGAAGTAAATCGGCGTATCACCGAGTGTTCATGAGCACCACCAAAAGTAGCAGTAGCCTGGAGTATGAAAATTATGCAAAAAGGCAATGGTCTATTTGATCGCCAAATCAATTTGGTGTATCCGTGAGTATGTTTTGTGGTCAAACAGTCATGTCCATCTAAAATAATTCTATTGTGTATAATTGATTATACCTAATTGTTTTATGATTAGCACTCACGCCATATTTGCAGTGTGTTTTTCAGGATGACCAAGCGGAAACATATTCTGGCTAAGTCTACTAGATACCTTTGCCAGTGAAGTCTAATCCTAAGAGACATAGAAGTGAATCTAGGACTAAGGCCATACATGACTCCTTATCACAATCTTCACAGAGAAATTAGGAAACAATGACCCCGAGATTTCTAAATAGGCTTAAGGTTGAAGGGCACAGGACAATTTTAGAAGAGAAACAACTATTAACTATGAGAGTAATTGATCGGTACCAGGAGGTCTGGGAAGTCCTTAAATTCTATAATATCTAGAAACTTCACGAAACCTCGAGATCCATACGTGCCCAGCCTAGCCCATGAGTTCTATGAATCTTATGGCCAAGCCCTTCCAAAGAGCAGAAGCAGAGTGCCACTGGTGCTAAAACCTCTTGATACTGTAGAGGTTAGGGGTGTGCAAGTCCCATGTAGTGAGGCTGAAATTAATGATATCCTAGGTTGCACATTACGGAGCCAGATCTACTTGAAAGATTTAATACAACTCAAACCTTTTGAGGAAAATAAAGCATGGTAAGCCCCGTTTATTGGAATTCTCTCTCTCTCAAGGTTAGAGAAGGGAGAAATTATTGAAAAGAAGGAGATGAACATACCAGCAAGGTTTTGGTTTGGATTTATAAGCAGCAGATTTGATGCCTTCCTAGAATGAGTGGATACTTCGGCACACCAAAACTGCATTACTTGGTTGCATTATGGATAGAAAAGAGTTGAATCTTAGGTCAATTATTCTTTTAGAAATCCTTACCAGGGCAAAGCAGGATCACACCTCTTTGCCATTCCCAAGCCTCATCACAACTTTATATAAGCAGGTTGCGGTGCCTAGAAACAAGAAGACAGATATGGAGGTACCTACATTGGCATCCACTGACACCCAGCAGATTAAAGCTGCGTTTTTGAGGGAAGAGGAGGATAGGGCAAGGAAGAATCCAACTAAAAAAGTAATGGTGGTTGATGTTGAGGCCCTCGAGTCCGGAGCTAAAGAGCTAGGCATCGAGGTAGGTATAACCTCTTCTTTCCCTAATTTACGCTCATCTTCTGCCCCTGTTCCCTCCGTTGAGGAATAGACAGAGGCATAGGCCATAGATGACCAACCCCCACTCAGTCACTTACTAAGGCCACTATTCTTGCTTTTGTCCGACTAGCCAAAGTAGCCGATCTTTGTACCACTAGGGTTGAATCATTTGTGCCTAAGCTAGTTGAGGCAGCTATAGCCAAAGCTTTGAGTCCATATATTGAGGCTGAGGCAACACAAAAAGAGTTAATGGAGGACACCAAGTGAGGATAGATGGACTTGAGACGATGATTGATGACTATGGGAAGGTGTTGGTCAATTTGAAGGGAAGGGTGACAGCTATTGATAAGGCGGTGGTGGCAGTGCAGACATATCATCTTTAAAAGCCAATTTTGATTTATTAAAGAAGGAGGTGGAATCCCTTCAATCCACTGACTTAAGCACATTCTTTGATGGCTTAAAAGATCCATTCAAAGTGGCTATGGTTGTGGTCCCCAATGATGAGTTGAAAATGAATGTTTTGAGTGATGGCGGTGAAGAAAACCAGGAGGTAATCACCTCAGAGACTGTATGAAGACATAATGGGAGCAGAGCTTAGCCAAGAGGACTATGAGGATCTAGCTTGGATGGAGAGTCAAATTATGGACACTATGAAAGCAGATCTCTTCTAGACAAGTCCATAATAGGCAGATCCAATGTGAGTAACTTGAGCCTGTGCGGCCTTTGATTGATCTTGAGAGTATACCAGTAGATAAGATCATTGATACCCCTATGACCACTTCTACAGCTCCACCACTACCACAGTAGGATTGATCTAAACCAGGGGGATTCTCATACTCATTTCTTTCTTCTTATGCTTAATCTATATTGTCCTTTGCACATTGAGGATAATGTTTTTTAGAAGGGGATGAGCATGCGGAGTCCCCTATCTTTTGGATGATAATTACTTTATGGTTTTGTTATGAGTTGGATGAGACAATGGTATTTATTTTCATGTGTTGATGAATGTTGAGACAGTTTTTAAGTTTTTAGGTTGTAAATATATTTTAATTTGGTTTGTAATAGCGTAGTATCTGTTTTGTTGTTTTTACTTTTATTTCTTCTTTTCGAGTTGAATGGATGAATAATTTCAAATCATGACCTTGAATTTTGGTAAACTCCGTGCATATATGAAAAGCCATTATAATGTTAATATCGTGTCTCTAGTCCTTAGCAATCCAAGCATCGTTTGTTCCATATCTTTGATTCGGATGATGCCATGGATGAAGAGCATGTACTCACTCACTAATTACTCCTTTTCTTGATAAATCAGTCCATGCATGTTCATGCATCTTGAGTTGACTATATAAGAAATTGAGATTTGATATAAAATGATTAAAAATTGCAAGTGTGTGTTGACGTTGTTTAAACGTGAATCCATTTTGCCAATATGGGATTAGGAATATTGTTGAAATGCATGTTTTGCAACATCTAAAACTTTCTCGATTTGTTTTGAGGAGTAATTTGGTTGATTCCGGATTAGGAATGGACCTTCATCCTTTTTTGGTTCCATTAAGTCCATTTGACTATAGTGACATCTCTTGACAATGAAGTGAGTCCCTAGTGAACCTCCTTGAGCCTTGATCCTCTCTTTGGTAACCATATAACCTTGACTCATATTTGGGAAAGAAAATTCCTTCTTGTTCTTTACCGATCCCTCCTTGAGCTTGAAATGAACTAAGTGGCAGCCAAAGGCTAAGTTGGGGGGTGTTAGTAGAAAGAAGAGGGTGTCTCCCATAAAAGAGTCAAAAAAAATGAGAGAAAGAAAAGTGAAGAGTCCCAGAAATGAGAAAACAGGGAAATTGCAAAAATATTTTGTTTCAAAAAAATTTGAACAACATTGCTTTAATAAAGAGAACCCTCCAAAATTGTGAAAAAGAAGTACAAAGAGGGAAAACACCTAGGAGGATGAATCAAAAACAAAAGAGATGTCAACAGGAGAAGAATAGAAGAGGGCCAAAAGGACCTTTGATCATGAAAAGAATGTGTAGAGCTTAAGGAGGGATGAGTCACTATTGTCCATATGCTATCCTACCCAACCTTGACCCTACACTATAGTATTAACAAAGTCCATTCAGGTCTTAGTCCAAAGGAAAGTCAAGTGAACTCTGATTGAGAATAAGGGCAAACTTATGGGTTGAAGCATACATGTTATTTCTCAATTGGGAAAGTGAGAGTTGAAGAGATCCTTTGAAAATAGTGTCATAATCTTATGTATTCAAGATCTTTTTTTGCGCGAGGACAAATAGCGATGCCTTTAGGCAGTAATCAGCAACTACATGAGAAATTATGAGCATAGTCATATTTTGATTACTCCTTAGTCATCTCTCGAGGCTTTAAAATCATGAAAGTGGTTTGTGGAAATTCGAGAAGGGATGAAGAGGTGTAAATCTACATATTGCTACCTATGGCCCTATTTTCAATCTCCAAAATTGGATGGAATGACGTTTGATTTACTTGAGAGCAAGAAAAGTCTTAAGTTGGGAGTGTTGATGAGTTCATATTTCGTACTCATAGTGGGGCTACTTTGCAAAGAAATATTGTCCTTAGTGTGCTATTATATTCATTCTCTAACGAATGTCCATGTGTTATGTCAAGAAATTAGATTAAAAATGCACAAATGGATAATACTTGACAAGTCTTGGAAAGGGAGCAAAAGTGTCAAAAAGGTAGAGAAAAATGGTATTGCCTACATACTCAATGATCCCCTGAACACTCAGAGAGATCACCTATCATTGTAGCAACCAAGGTTCAAGCCTGAGTCAGGAATGCATTCAAAATAATCAATATCACAAAACATATTCTACGTACCAATAAATGACTCAAGAGACTGCCTAAAGTTGCAATAGTCATAGCCCCAAAACCTTGACAAGAAGGCGATGCCATAGAAACTTCGATGAATCGCTAAATGTATTAATGGAGTAAGGAACCATCACCTAATATTGCAGAATAGGAAGCCCTATGAAGATGCATAGGAAAGTGGTCAAGTGCATATTCGATGCATTGTCAGAGTGCTCAACGATAGTCGATCTTTACCGTCGAATGGCAATTCATACCACAGACTCTCACACTTTTGCACGGACTGTATAAGCAAATTATAAAGGGCATTGTGCATATCAGATTATATCATTCTTCTTAGTTTTATAGATAAAGTAGTACATATAACTTTCTTTCCTTAGAGTATAAGGATTTATTAGGTTTTCATGCTTTAGGGAAGGAAAATTAGAGTAGATTGGCTGGTGATAATCAACTATTTTCTATTCAATCATGTTACTTGTGACTGCAACTGCTTATTTGGTATTAAATCTCTAATTTCTAGCATATGTCGCTAAATCCCCCATGTTAGGGGTGTGCTATTGATATCGATTTTTATTTATCTATTAGATTTTTTATATTTTGACTCATTTGCAGTTGATTTGAGTAAATTAATATCCATTCCTATATTTAATCTATAATTTCAAGGTTGTAAACTTGGGGTTTACTTTAGATATATGATCGTTCCCTTAGTTGGAATGATTATAGTACGGAATGGATGTAATGGCTAGAAACCTCTTGGGGTTTCAATTGAAGTCCACAACCATGGATTTAATGGCCAAGGTATTAGGGATTTTGTTGAGACTTCTTTGGCCAAGCGTGTCCTCGACGGTTCGCGTATGATTCGTAATTAAATCATATGAAACACTTATGTGTCATAGCTGAACATAGGTTATAAGCAACCTAGCATATTCACTTATTAATAACTCGTTTAGTCAAATATTTAGACCCAGCTAGTAGATCGATTTCTATACTTGCACATCCCCAATATCTTCCTTAATTTGTTGATTAACTTGTTAATTAGATATTGTATAGTTTGAATCTTGCTTTCAATTATTGCGTCCCCCCAAATCCTACAATTGCTTAGTCCAATGAACCACAACTATCTTGTACTATGATTCTCTATGGAATTTAACCACAACCTCTCAGTTGGGTTATTATGCTAATGAAAACTGCCCCTTCTTCCTTTGAGTAACTGGGTTGAGCGATATCAGAAGTAGAAACGATGGAGCCTAGAATGAGTCTACATAGGGCACTATCGAATCATATGATCAGGAGATCCATACCCAAAGTAAGATCTAGGGGTGGGCCACTGTTGTAAAGGAGCAGGAGGGATGCTATAGCCTCCCCGACCCATAGGCCTCTATTAGGAACCTGATGAACCCTGACCTGGACTATAAGAATCATGAGGACCTCATCCTTCCTCTAAAGCTTGCAAGGCTACATGGACCCTGCTATGCTGAAATAAACCTCATCCTCTAGTTATACCTCTTCCTCCTGATGATGCACCCGAGTATTATCCCGATGTACGAACCCTTTTGGGGTCCCAAAACTCCACTCTCTGCATCAATTGCGCCTCCTTGGTGGTACTAACAACTGACTAAAAAGAAGCTCCATCTCTAGATACCCAAAATATCAATTGTCTGATATTTTAAGTCAACCCCCTCACAAACCGGCAAAATCTCTCTACCTCAGTAGAAATAATAGTTGTAGCATGACAAGCCAACTGACAAAAGTGAACCTCATACTTCGAAACGATCATAGTACCCTACTCAAGATCTCGAACCTCAGACGGCTCTCCTTACGAATACTCCAAGGCAAAAATATGTTGCATAAAGCATTGGATTATAGACTATGACTTTATCATTTTGCATTGGGACACAATCCAAGCTGACATGTGAGGCATCACAAATATATCCAAACCTTCTAGAAATATCAAAATAGAGGCTGAAGTAAGTCGATCCTTCAAAGTTTGGAAACTTTTCTCATATTCATCCGACCATCGGAATTTGGCTTTCTTATGAATTAACTTTGTCAAGGGCGAAGAAATAGACCTAAAACCCTCGAAAAACCTTCTATAGTATCCTAACCAAGCCTAGTAATTTCCTAATTTCTGATGCAATCAACAGTCTAAATTCCTCACCACTTCCACCTTCTTTACGTCTACCTTAATCCTAGCATCGGACATTACATGCCCAAGAAATACCACCTCTTGCAAGCAAAATCCACATCTGCTAAACTTTGTATACAATTATTTGTCCCTCAAGGTTTGAAGTACCACCCTCAAATGGTCCTTATGTTCTTCTTCACTCATAGAGTAGTCCAAAATGTCATCAATGAACGTCATCACAAATATATCAAGGTAGAACTTGAAGATCCTATTTATGTATTCCATGAACACCGCCAGAGCATTAGTCAACCTAAAAGATATGACCAGGAATTCAAAGTGAGCATACCTTGTTCCAAAAATCATCTTTAGAATGTCACACTCCCTTACCCTCAGTTGATGATAATCTAACCGGAGATCGATATTGGATAACTGACTAGCCCCTTGCAATTGGTCAAACAAGTCATCTATCCTTGAAATCAGATACATGTTTTTTATGGTAACCTTGTTTAAATGATGATAGTTAATACACATTTGAAGTGACTCATCCTTCTTCCTTACAAACAATGCGGGAGCACCCCATGGAGACCTATTTGGCCTAATGAAACCCTTTTCCAACAAGTCATTTAATTGTTCTTTCAATTTGTTCAAGTTTATTGTAGCCATATGATAGGGAGGAAGGGAATAGGTTGAGTATCGGGAATAAGATCTATGTCAAGGAAAGGAGACTTGCAGGTTGAATGTGTAACCACGAGTCTAACAAGGCCCTACAACTATCCCCTAGCTTATCTCAGTATTAAAATGTAGAATTCTCATAGAACATAGCCCTCTTAAGTCCCTAAATTGACCAACACTTGGGAATAAGAGGTTGAAAATAGATATAAACTACCAGCGATGATCGCTAAAAGTAGTGCATTGGCCACTAAAGTGGCTAGGCCTTTGCTTGGGGCTCCACTTAAGTGAGTCCCTCGCCACTAAAGTGACTATTGCTAAACTGGTGCTAGGGCCGCTAAAGTGGCTAGCACCTTGCGGGCAAGGCATGTTGAAGCAGCTTTCTGGTCGCTTAAGCGATGCTAGGGCCGCTTATGCAGCTACACCAGCATAAGCACCAACAAAATTAAGCCAAGTTCCAATGAATTTTGCTCAGGTTTCAAGATCAGTTTAGAACCTTGTGCACATTAAAGAGTTGTTCTACCTCATCAAATTTAGCATTTCAGGCTTAACAAAATCTAAAACCTCCATTAGATGTTGTGTAAAAAAAAAGTGAGTCCACAACTAAAGCTCCATTTAAGACATAAGCCCCACAAAATATCTCAAAAGTATGAAAGCCTTGCGACCCAAACCAAGGGTCTTTCTAGACCAAACTTGACGTTTCTGAGCTAATGAAACCACCAAAACCACATTTTGAGGTCATTTACCTAAAATTTTGATCAAAGTCAACAGTTTGAACTTTAGAAGCTCCAAAACATAATAGCTTGCGTACAAACAAAATGAACAACCAGCTGATCAAACTGTCAGTCCCAGTAAGTCATACATGACTTGAAATCGCTAGAGAAAAGTTCTAAACGTCTAAAATATCACAATATAGAGAAATGACCTTCTAGGTCATTACATAATTGTCAAAAAAAAAAAGTAAAATTGTAAATTTTTAGAAATTAAGTTTTTGCACAAAGAATAGAAATAAATAGAGCGAGGAGTAATTGACACATTTTTTTTTGTATAATAATAATAATAAATATATAGAAATATAGTGAAATTACATGAAGATGAAATTGAAAGGTACTAGAAATGATGTTTTCGGTGGAAGAGATCTTTTTTACTTTGTTTGTCTTACTTTGTGTAGTTCTTTAAAAAAAAGGAATGCTTTCAAATGAGAGCAAAAAAAAATAATAATACCAATTTCAAGGTTCCATGACTGCTATAGTGAGGCGATGTTATATATATAAACTAGCATTTGACGTTTAGATCTCATTTAATTCTTAGAAAGAAAAGTTATAAAATTAGAACGAATATGAATATTAAAAAAAACAAATACGAGTAATTTTTCTCGTAAAGTTATGACCATAATTAATATGCACTATTTAAATATAATTGCTTCCCTTGGAATGTTTGTACTTGAAATTTGTTATGAGCATGACATTAATGATGATTAATATCATTATTTCAATATTTTATTTCCACATAATATATTTCTTACAAAATATAAATATATTATTTAATGATGTTATTATAGTGGGTTTATCATGGTTGTTACAAATAGAATGTTGTTTTCATGGTTGTTACAAATAGAATGTTGTTATAAGAAAAGGTAACATATAATACAAAAATCAATCTTGAAAAAAACTAAATAATTATAATTAAATATTATTGTAACGAATAATTTAAAGCAAGATTTGATTGTATTAATAAAGTTAATATTTTTGTTGGGCTGTTGGGCCGGTGTGTAGCACGGGCTAAGCGCAACTAGTATATATATAAAAGAGGGAATTAGATACGAAAAATTACACGGGTAAGCAAACATATACTAGTTAATTAGCTAACATAGCTATAGTTTGAATTAATTACGGTTCATGGCAAAAGTTGTATTTACAGTTTGAGTTTTGTATAATTCGCACGGTTTATACAAACGATGTGCGTGATTATACAAAAATTTTGTGCGAATCAAATTGTATAGCGAAATATACAAACATTATGAATTGTATAGCGAATTATATAAACATTGTGCATGAATTGTATAACGAAATATATAAACGTTATACAAAAATTGTGAATTGTATAGCAAATTATAAAAATATTACGTGAATTATATAAATACTATTATAACTATAGTTATGAAATATGATTATCCAAACAATAAGTATGAAATAAAATTAAGATATTTTTGAGTAATCATGTAACAAAATTCCTCTAGCTACATTTCTTTGCAGTGCGTCAACATAACTGCTTGGGCATTTCAGTGGCAATTAGCAATTGCAATGGTGGTAAAATCTATTGACTTTTGGTATATTTTGGCTGCAGTGACTATTTTGCCATTGTTTGAAAATGGGACCTTACCTTTCTCGTGCGTCCCAATTCCATTTTTAAAAAGTTGTTTTAATTCTTTCCAAAAAAGTTTTCTTGATCGTTTCCTATTTATTACTGTTAATAACTGCTAGAACGTGGCAATTATTCATCACATGCCTGCTTTTAGCGAAGGTATTTTTGGAAATATCTTTCTTTTAATTTTCTTTTTAGTCAATTACTTATTCAAAAATTATGTAAAAATAAATTATAAATCTATAACTTAAAATATCTCAAAAGAAATATTAAAATGTTTTGTTGACGCTCAAAGTTCTATTTACACCAAATAAATTGGGATAGAGGGAATAACATATATAATATAAAATAAATTATACTATAAATCAAAATAATTAACA
>JAABOM020000084.1:12313482-12330948 GCA_011800125.2 Solanum clarkiae | reverse complement strand
CGTATTTGATTTTCAGGTCGTTATGGTTTTGTTGTTGTCTTGTGTTCTTATGAGAGTCTATAAGGTCCCGTTATGTTTTTCGTATTGACAAATTTGAGTTTCTTACTAATCTTTAATTTTATGTTTTGCATGAACAATGCTCCGAGCCATCTTCAGACTCTTCATTCTGCATTCCTTGGGCCATGGAGGCCCAAATTCCTTCTTTGAGTCAGCCCAAAATCCCTAGGAGAAGAAGCTGCTACACAAATCTCAGGATGAAAGCTTGAATTCGCAAATGAAGATTTAAATGGGATAAAGGCCGAAGAATTACTTTAACTCTTTTCTTTTTATTTCGTTTATACATTTGTATGTGCTTGGATTCTAACATTTTATTCTATTGGTTTTAATCTAATTAAATTGCTCAACATGTCGAAACCATTTTTGTTATTTTATTTAATTTTGCCCCTTTTCTAAAAAATTGCTTGCATTAATGAAAAAATAATAACAAAGAAAAAACTAAAAAAAATTAAAATAAAAATATGACTTTATATTTTAGTTCAATTTTTAAATCTAGTCAAACCCTTTAAAAGTTTATTCAATTCTTTTAAATTCAATCAAGTTTTTTTTTCAAATTAATCAATATAAAAAATAATCAATCTTTAAAGAGTTAGTCAAATCACCTTATCACTGGATAATCGTATTTATCGGCCATTTCGAATGCGTAAAACCTTCTCGAAGTGGAAATGTGAACCCGAACCTGTTCTTTGTATTTTAAAAGATTTTTCTGTTTGGTCTTTTAAAATATTTAATGGTTTCCTAATTATCCGTAAAATTAGGTGGCGACTCTGTCTTTTTCCCAAAATTTAAAATTGGTTTTCTCTTAAATTAATTGAGTTTTTAAATCAATTTTTGATTTTCTTTTCAAAAAGCCATTTTTCGGCATAACAGTATGGAAAAAATGTTGGGAATTCCGAGACTTCTATGAGATAAAGTACAACTATTGCTCCTCGTCCGCGGGACTCATCATGAACATGAATCCATATCGGGTGTATAGGTTCAGTCCAAAGGCATAGTGCTCATACATAAGACAGGAAAAATTAATCTCTTTAATCTAGCTCTAAGGAATGTGAGAACCTGAAAACATCAACGTCTCGTCCTGATCAATTTATCAATATCTAAACTCAATAATCATTCTGGGTTAATAACCCCTCATCTTCTCCTTAGCTCTCAAGGTCCTCTCTCTAAATTTGGGAATCAATTTTCTCTACTAGGCTATAAATATATACCTCCACTCAGTCAAGGAATCACTACCCACAAGAATGTCTTAAACTCTTCTGTTATGCTGTAGTAACATACATATGACTAGCTACTCAAGCTCTTTCCAATGACATCACTCTTAGCTTCCTATTGTCTCTATGGAACTCTCTCAACTCTCTCTGTGTTTGCTACTCTTAATGGCATACATAACCACTTTTCACAACTCTTACAATCTAACCCTTTCTTTTTCCTGCTAACACTCAACTTCTGTGCTCTTATAAACCTATTTGTATAAGAATTAGACTATAATGAAAAACTCCTCATCATCTATCCATAAACTCCAATCAACTTAGTTGCTCAGGATGACACAGAATGCTTACCTCAGCCTACTTCATATTGAACTCAAAAAAATTGTCTAGATTCTTATAGCAGTCATCACTTAGAGTTTCACACATATTTACACAATCATGGATACGCATCTCAAGTCTCTTCTTATATATTGACCTATCCTTGTTTCACTAGTCTTACCTAAAGGGCACTTGTACCCTACTCATAACATCACTTTCCTCATAATTTAGCATGTTCATATACTATGACAAGCATCTTAGAGAAGATCTCCAACTAAGACTATCACTCTCATGATACTATCCCCTCTTTCGTACTACTTCTCAAAATTCAAGCTTAGGGTCTAGTACTAACATGTGCATCTATCACTCATCTCTCTAATGCTAATTTAAAACTACTAGATAAATATTTAGGGAACATAATCCCACTAAAGTCTCATAATGAATACTCAATCAACGTATCCCTTCCTCCTAACTTAGTACTACTCACCTATTCAATCTATCTTCTTATCTGACGAAGCTCATAACTCGATGAATCTCATGAACTCAATTATAAATAATAATCCTAATTTAGATCTATGATATAAAAAGCACTCCTTCCCCCTATTCAAGATCTACACTTCACTTCAATAGTATGAATACTACAATACATCAACGTACACTTCCTTCTAGCTTGGGCGTGCTCTAACACCTTTTGACAACCACTCTTCCCCTATACCTTATCATGAAAGTCATAGGGTACTTATGACTCTTTCATCAATTTTATGGCAATCGATTCATTATTTTATTACTTAGCTAATAGGTACATAACTCTAACTACAAACCCCAATCAATCACCACTCTCACCATCCAGTCTCTTGGTCTCCTTCATCATCTTTCTAGCTCAAGGGTAATAACTCTACTTATGGTTTTACAAGACCTCAAATCTCACTCTTAGTTGGAAACATTAAACTTCTTGGAAACATAAATTTTTCTCTCATGGATAGTATCAAAATCAGTTAGAGAATCAACTTATACCTGTCAAAACATCCCGAATGGTTTCTCTGAGTTGGGCGACTACTGCAACACACAACTGGTCTATGGCCTCGCTCGTGCTAGGAGAAACATCTCTCTGATTTCTTCTAATTGGTGGTGTAGACCTAGCGGGTTGCGCTTTGTTTACTCGCATTGGACAATCCCTCCAAAAGTGTCCTACTTGGCCACATTTGAAACAATCATCAGTGCCCAATCGACACTATCCCAAATGAAGTTTGCCATACCCCCTATATGGTGGCTTTCCTTTATGTCCTAGAGTCACTCTCCCTCGGGGTGAAAGATTATAAACCTTGAAAGACTAGTCTCTCCTCGACCTCATATTGTATCTACTGCTGGACATGAGTGTACTCACTAGTGGTGACATATAACTCCATTGTCTCTGCAGAAAGAGGAACTTTTTTCCCTCCTCACACCAAGCATCTTTCATCTCACTCTCCTTGTCCTCTTCTCCCATCGATCATGCACAACAAGATGCATAGTAGGCTCAAGCTTCTCAGTGCTAATAATATTCCTCGAGTCCACAGTGTGTTTAGAAGGCATAGTCTGCAATGTGTAAAGCACGATTTAGAAAAGAAATTTTTATAGAGTTTGACTTTATCGCACGATTTAGAATCTGAAAAAAGGGAAATAATTCCTAAATGTCCTATTGTAACGACCCCAAAAATTTGTCTACTTGAGTAAGAATAGTGTAAGGATGATTTTTTTTTTAAAAAAAAAGGGGGATTGTAGTTGCATTTTTTAAAAATATTATAAAGCAGTATGTCATAATAATAGTCTGTCCATCCATTTTGTTTTTTTTCAAACATTGGTGATTATAATGTTGTCTGCACTATGTTTTGTTTGTTTAGTTATTTGTGCATTTTACAATTTGCATTAGTGTTGTGCACCTTATGTATTCTTATATAAAGTAAGGGCCAATTGCTTTACAGAGTGCACATTTATGATCATGAAGAGGTATACAAATCCTCTATAAAAGGATGGAGCATTTGATTTTATCTACCAACAGTGGAAAGAATTTCAAAAGAAGAGCGATTGCACTCGGGTGAGAGTGAGGAAGGAATAGAAGATTCTAAATAAACTTAACTAAGGGAATATATTTTCACAGTTCTTTCTCTGCTCATCTGCAACAGAACAGAGAGCAAAACACAAGAGAAATATATATATATATTATTTTCATAATATTTGAGAGTTTTATTAAGTTGAAGGGAGGTGTTTTACTGTATAGAGCTTCGACAATTTTATTCTTGAGAGTTGCTCCTATTTTCAAAATCTTTTATAATAAGATATTTTATATAAATGAGTTTATTTTCGTGTACTTTTAAGTACTTTATTATGTGAAATAATTTTATAAGAAATATGTAGACATTTATTAAATAAATAAAACATTTAACAAGTGGAGACATGAATGTGTTTAAAAGGGATAGTAAACTTAATGTTTACACGTGGGTAGGCTTTAAAGTAAAGAAATTAAATGGACAAAATACTTAGTAAATTTATACCTTTTTCTTCTTGAGGAAACATAATGTAAGTAATAAAAAATTATGGGAAACATAAGCGTGCAGTGATGTGTAAGTGAACATTAAATTTTATATACTAGAGTAGTTTCAAGAGTTAAGAAATATTTATTTATAAATTGATGGGGAAGACTTTATCTTCCCATTGGACAAAAATGATGGCAAGAATTAAATAGTTGGCCTAGAAATATAGTATGTAGAAATTATGAATATAATATTCATTTTTAATCCATTATATAAGATATCATTAGGTTTTTAATTTTAATTTGGAAATCTTATGTTGATAATTTAGTTTACTAGATCGTGGTGCTACTGATTTCATTCAAAAAGGAAAGACCAAAGTGTTAGAGTGACCGTGATTTAACTAAGGCAAGTGGACTTTCAAAACTTTGTAAATCTCGTAGAATTCTCAAATTTTTCCTTTCTTCTACGTGTGATACATGAAATATTTTAATATTATAAGAAATGAGATGATTAAAAATGTAAACGCGAGTTGGCGTGTTATTATGGTACTTGAATTGATAAATGTGGTGAAGTGTTAAGAATTCTATATTTTTGATATACATATTGTTGTGGTTGAAGATAATGAGTGAATGTATCTGTGAAATTCACATCATGTTCATTCATCCTATGACATGCATATTTGCATTGATTCCGGATATTGATATGAGTAAGATGAAAAATATTGGGACCAAGGTCTTTACCGGTCGATATATGATACCGAAATCTTTGCCAGTGAAATTATGATGTTGAAAACTTTACGATGATATTATGATGCCGAGGTCTTTGTCGGCAAATTTATGATGATATTATGATGTAGAGGTCTTTGCCGGCGTATTTATGATGATATTATGATGCCGAGGTTTTTGCTAGCGATGATATGATATTGAGATATTTTCAGTGATGTTATACCGAGGTCTTTGCCGGCAATTATTGCGTAAGTATTGCACTTCACCCTTGCGTATTATTGCATAGCATGATGTTATTCTTATGATTGATTGCGCTATCATTTTTAGCTTGTGTTTTGAAATTGTGATATGGTGATATACCATCTTTATTATGTATTATATACTGCTGGGTTAGAATAACTTTCTGTGCAGGTTGTAGTCGTGGAGATCGATTGAGACGAAAGGAATTTGTTTATTCTATTAGACTTACTCTGTTTTGTTAGTTGACTTGCTGGGTACCACGTGGTATTTGGTACTCATCCCTTGCTTCCTTACTTGTGTAGGTTGTGAGCTCGGGAAGTGAATAGTGTTTTCCTTGATCCTCCGAGGCTTCCCAAGAGATGTAGAGAGGTAGCTATTGTCATCTGGCTGACTCTCTTGTTCCTATTTCTTCTGTACTTGTTCTATTCGAGAAAAAGCACAGTTTGGACTTGTATTTCTTTGATTTTCTGTATTGTTAGTGGCTTGTACGCATGACAACCAATCCTTGGGGGGTATTCAAGTTTATGGAAATTCTCAGCTTTTGTTATCTGCTCTAGTTAATTACTTCCACGCGATATGTTTATTATCTCGTTTAGTTAAGGCTGGCTTGTTCTGATGGTATTGAGCAAGTGCCATCACGCCAATTTTTAGGTCATGATAAGTTGGTATCAGAGCCTGGTTCATAGGTCTCACGTGTGTACAAGCCAAGTCTAAATAGAGTCTTGAGGATCGGTACAGATATGTCTGTACTTATCTTTAAGAGGCTATGAAAACTGTTAGGGAACTTTTTTTTTATTTATTCTCTCTTATCGTGTGTGGTTATTTCCGTTAGTAATGAGCAGTGCTGATGTTCTCTTAACAGATGGCAAGGATTAAAGCTACTACTACTGCTGGTAGAGGTGAGGCTACTGCCGAGGCAATTGCTGAGACCCCAGTTAGAGGTAGGGTAAGGATCGAGCTAGAGGTCGTGCTCGTGGAGTGACGTCGGTGAGGGTACTTGCCCAAGGAGCAACATCAGTTAAAAGGCAGGATAGAGAGGCTTCTCCAGAGCCACAAATAGAGGTTAATGAGGATCAGGCCTTTCCAGAACCTACAACTACACCTTTACTTAAGGATACTCTGTTGAGGATGATGGGTATGCCCGAAAACCTTACTCAGGGGGTGGTACAATAGGGACGCAGGGAATTTCCCAACCGAGAGTGGAAGAACAGACTTCAGGGCAACATCAGGGTGTAGTTCATTAGGATTAGGTGGGTCAGCCCCCAGTGGTTCCCGCATTAGCTATTAGGGAACAAACTGCTCCAAAGGCAATTCTAGTAGCAAATGATCAACTTAGTTACGAAAGATTTCAAAAGATGAGACCACCTCAATTTCAGGGAAGTAATAACGAGGATGCCCATGAATTTATGACTTTGTTCCATGAGATGCTAGATGTAGTGGGGTTAGTTGATCAGCGTGGTGTCCATTTTGTGGCACTTCAGCTCAATGGACCAGCCAGGGAGTGGTGGAGGACTTATGTAGCATCTAGACCAGCTGGATCCCCTCCAGTCCATTGGGGTATGTTCTCTAATGCTTTTAAGGAGCGCTTCATTCCTTGGAGTGTGCGAGAAGAGAGCCGATTGAGCTTGGAGGACTTAGGGCAAGGAGGTATGACTGTTGCCGAGTATGAAGCCCCTTTTTGTCAGTTATTCCGACATGCCTTAACTATGATTCCAAATGAGGGGGAAAGAGTCCGTAGATTTGTGAGGGGTTTGAACTTCTCGATTAAATCCTATGTATTCAGAGAAGCTCGTGAGGGGGCCTCTTTTCAGTCTATTGTGAGCACTGCCAAGGAGGCAGAGCTACTAGTTTGAGAAGAGTTCAGAGATCCTAAGAAGGCTTGTATTATGGGTCAATATTTTAGTACTTCATCTGGAGGTAGGGGTTCGCATAGGAGTGGTGGATCTTTCAAATGACATGGTCCGGTATATGCATCTACGCCAGGAGCTGAGGGTGGACAGATGTCTCGAGGGTCCCAGAGTTCTACCCGTGGTGGTCATAGTAGTTCTTTCGGTAGACAACAGTCCTCTACACCGAGTTCTTGTTTTGAGTGTAGGGATCTAGGACATGTGATTCGACAGTGCCCCTTTCAGACTCATTCGGGTCCCCATCGTACTAATTCGACAGCTCTAGTTAGAAATTTGGCTCTACTGGCCAGAGGTTGGGACAGGGTTCAAACTGCTAGAAGTGGCAGGATTCCAGATAGTGGTACTTTGGTTCTACGTGGTGGAGATCAAGGCGTAGCTCAGATTGGGGGTAGAAGAGGAGATCAGTGCGATGCATTTCCTAGAAGATCCGAGGCAGAGGACTCAAATGCAGATATTACAGGTATTTTCGTAGTCTGTCATCGGGATGCATCTGTGTTATTTGATCCTGGATCTACCTACTCTTATGTGTCTACACACTTTTCTCCTGGGTTTGACTTATTGTGTAATCGGATGTTAGTACTCGTGTATGTTTCTACACCAGTAGGTAAACCTTTAGTGGTGGATAGGGTATATCGATCCTGTCTTATTTCGTTGGCTGGGTATGATACTTGGGTAGATATGATTATTCTGGATATGGTAGATTTTGATGTTATCTTGGGGATGGAATGGCTTTCTCCCTATCATGCTACTTTGATTGCTATGCAAAAACTGTGACCTTAGCCATGCCCAGTGTACCAAAGATTGAGTGGAAGGGTGATAGTGGTTCTTATCCTAGTAAGGTTATCTCCTACATTCATGCCTAGAAATTGATTGATAAATGATGTTTGTCCTACTTGGCTTTCATTCGAGATACCAGTAGTGAACCACCCTCTATAGAGTCTATCCCTGTGGTTCAGGAGTTTGTCGATGTGTTTTCCACCGACCTTCCAGGTGTTCCACCCGATAGGGATATTGATTTTCCCATTGACCTAGAGCCAGGCACTAAGCCCATCTCCATTCCTCCATATAAAATGGCACCAGCTGAATTGAAAGAATTGAAGGAGCAACTCCAAGACTTATTAAGTAAAGGATTTATTCACCCTAGAGTGTCACCTTGGGCTGCCCCAGTCTTGTTCGTGAAAAAGAAAGACGGGTCCATGAGCATGTGTATAGATTACAAGCAGTTAAATAAGGAAACTGTCAAGAACAAGTACCCACTTCCCTGTATTGATGACTTATTTGATCAGCTTCAGGGAGCGACTGTGTTTTCTAAGATTGACTTAAGGCCTGGTTATCATCAGTTGAGAATTAGGGCATCAGATATTCCTAAGATAGCTTTCCGAACTTGTTATGGCCACTATGAATTTTTGGTGATGTCCTTTGGGTTGACTAACACCCCTGCAACGTTCATGGAGTTGATGAATGGGGTGTTCCATCCGTACTTAGATTCTTTTGTTATAGTATTCATCGATGACATCTTAGTGTATTCCAAGACTGAGGCTGATCATGTTAGTCACTTGAGGATAGTATTACAAAGATTGAGGGAGGAAAAACTATATGCAAAATTCTCCAAGTGTGAGTTTTGGCTTGATTCGGTGGTGTTCTTAGGGCATGTGGTGTCTTAAGAGGGGATCAGAGTAGATCGACTAAGGTTGAGGCAGTTAAAGGTTGGTCGAGGCCAACTTCAACTACTGAGTTTCGTAGTTTTATGGGGTTAAAAGTGTATTATAGGCGGTTTATTCAATGTTTTTCTTCCATTGCAGCCCCACTGACTAGATTAACTCAGAAGAATGTATCCTTTCATTGGATCGATGAGTGCGAGGCAAGCTTCCAAAAGCTCAAAACTTTGTTGACTTCAGCTTTCATTTTTACGCTACCTGAGGCAGGTGTGGACTTCACGGTGTATTGTGATGCTTCAAGAGTTGGATTAGGTGGTGTATTGATGCAAAAAGGAAAAGTATGCGTCTAGACAGTTGAAGGTTCATGAGAAAAACTACCCTATTCATGACTTAGAGTTAGCGGTTATGGTTTTTGTGCTTAAGCTGTGGCATCACTACTTATATGGAGTACATTGCGAGGTCTTCACTGATCATAGGAGTCTTCAGTATATTTTCAGTTAAAAAGATCTAAACTTGAGGCAGTGTAGGTGGATGGAGTTACTAAAGGACTATGATTTAACCATCCTATATCATTCAGGGAAGGCAAATCTTGTGGATGACACCTTTAGTAGAAAGACTTCTAGCATGGGGAGTCTAGCCACTATTCGAATGGAGGAGCGACCTTTGGCCAGGGACGTTCAGCGTCTAGCGAATCACCTAGTCAGGTTACAACTTTCTGATAAGGGCGGTGTACTTTCTTTTCTTGAGGCTCGTTCTTCCTTGATGGACCATATTCTAGAGCGTCAGTTTGAGGACGAGAAGTTATGCCTCATCAGAGACAAAGTGACCAGAGGAGAGGCTAAGGAAGCAATGCTCGATCCTGATGGTGTTTTAAGGATTGGAGGTCGAGTTTATGTCCTAAGGTAGGTGATTTGATTAGATTGATTCTTGAGGAGGCTCACTCTACTCGTTATTTCATTCATCTAGGAGCAGCGAAGATGTATCATGACCTGAGTCAGCACTATTGGTGGTGTGGTATGACGAAGGACATTTCAAAGTTTGTGGCTAAGTGTTTGACTTGTCAGCAGGTTAAGTGTGAGCTCCAGCGACGTGGAGGTGAGTTTTAGAGGATGCCCATTCCTACATGGAAGTGGGAGCGAATCACTATGGATTTTGTGGTGGGTTTGCCCACTATTATGGGCGGTTATGACTTTATCTGGGTAGTCGTGCATCGATTGACTAAGTCTGCCCGTTTTATCCCGTTCAAGCTCAAGTATACAACAGAGAAGCTAGCTGAGCTTTACATCAGTCAGATAGTTAGATTGCATGGTGTGCCCATTTCTATCATTTCTGATCGGGTTTCACTTTTCATTTCACATTTTTGGAGGGCCTTGCAGCATGGTCTAGGTACTCGGCTGGATATGAGTTCAGCCTTTCACCCTTAGACAGAGGGACAGTCCGAGCGGACTATTCAAGTGTTGGAGGACATGCTTCGAGCATGTGTAATTGATTTTGGTTCTCTCTAGGATCAACACTTGTCCTTCGCAGAGTTCGCCTACAATAATAGTCACCACTCCAGTATTCAGATGGCTCCATTCGAGGCATTGTATGGTAGATGATGTAGATCTCCAATTGATTGGTTTGATTCCACAAAGATGGACTCATTAGATGTAGACTATCTTAGGGATGCTATGGAAAAGGTCTGTATGATTTAGGATAGGTTGTTGGCTGCTCAGAGTCGACAAAAGAGTTATGCAGATAGGAGGGTTTGAGCCCTGAAGTTTATGGTAGGTGATCATGTTTGGCTTAGAGTGTCACCTATGAAGGGTGTTATACGGTTCGGAGAAAAGAAAAAGCTTAGCCCTCTATTCATTGGCTCATTTGAGATCTTAGAGCGAGTTAGAGAGGTGGCCTACAAACTGGCCTTGCCACCTAGCTTATCATCCATGCATCCTGTGTTTCATGTCTCTATACTACGAAAGTATGTACACGATAAGTCTCACATACTTTCATTCGATTCGGTGGCATTGAATCCAGATTTGTCATTTGAGGAGGAGCCTATTGCTATTTTGGATAGACGGGTTCGTAAGCTTAGAAACTAAGAGATTGCTTCCGTGAAGGTACGATGGAAGAATCGTCCAGTTGGAGAGGCGACTTGGGAGATAGAATCAGATATGTGTGCTAAATACCCTCACCTTTTCAAAACTTCAGGTACTCTCTTTTAATTTATGCTTGAGGACGAACATGATTTTTAGTGGTGGATAAAGTAACGATCCCGAAATTTTGTCTACTTGAGTTAGAATAGTGTAAGGATGATTTTTTTTTTTAAAAAAAGGGGGATTATAGTTGCATTTTTTAAAAAATATTATCAAGCAGTATGTGATAATAATAGTCTGTCTATCCATTTTTTTTCAAACATTGGTGATTATAATGTAGTCTGCACTATGTTTTGTTTGTTTAGTGATTTGTCCATTTTACAATTTGCATTAGTGTTGTGTGCTTTATGTATTCTTATATAAAGTAAGAGTCAATTTCTTTACGGAGTGCGCATTTATGATCATGAAGAGGCATACAAATCCTCTATAAAAGGATGGAGCATTCTGCTCATTTGCAACAGAATAGAGAGCAAAACATGAGAAAAATAATATATATATATATTGTTTTCATAATATTTGAGAGTTTTATTAAGTTGAAGGGAGGTGTTTTATTGTGTAGAGCTTCGACAATTTTATTCTTGTGAGTTGCTCCTATTTTCTAAATCTTTTATAATAAGATATTTTATATAAATGAGTTTATTTTTTCTTATACTTTTAAGTACTTTATTATGTGAAATAATTTTTATAAGAAATATATAGACATTTAATAAATAAATAAAACATTTAATAAGTGGAGGCATGAATGTGTTTAAAAAAGGGATAGTAAACTTAATGTTTACACGTGGGTAGGCTTTAAAGTAAAGAAATTAAATAGACAAAATATTTAGTAAATTTATGCCTTTTGTTTCTTGAGGAAACATAGTGTAAATAACATAAAATTGTGGGAAACATAAGCGTGCAGTAGTGTGTAAGTGAGCATTAATTTTTATATACAAGAGTAGTTTCAAGATCTAAGAAATATTTATTTATAAATTAGTGGGGAAGACTTTATCTTCCCATTGGTTTAAAATAATGGCAAGAATTAAATAGTTGGCATAGAAATATAGTAAGTAGAAATTATAAATATAATATTTATTTTTAATCCATTATATAAGATACCATTAGGTTGTTAATTTTAATTTGAAAATCTTATGTTGATAATTTATTTTATTAGATCGTGGTGCTACGGATTCCATTCAAAAAGGAAAGGCCAAAGTGTTAGATTGACTGTGATTTGACTAAGGTAAGTGGACTTTCAAAACTTTGTAAATCTCGTAGAATTCTCAAAATTTTCCTTTCTCCTATGTGTGATACGTGTAATACTTTAATATTATAAGAAATAAGATGATTAAAAATGTGAATACGGGTTGACGTGTTATTATGATACTTGAATTGATAAATGTAGTGAAGTGACGAGAATCCTATATTTTCTATATACATATTGTTGTGGTTGAAGATAATGAGTGAATTTGTCTGTGGAATTCATATCATGTTCATTCATCCCATGACATGCATATTTGCATTGATTCCGTATATTGATATGAGTAAAATGGAAAATATTAGGACCGAGGTCTTTACCGGCCGAGATATGATGCCGAGGTCTTTGCCAGCGAAATTATGATGTTGAAAACTTTATGATGATATTGTGATGCCGAGGTCTTTGCCGGCGAATTTATGATGATATTGTGACGCCGAGGTCTTCGCCGGCGATGATGTGATATTGAGATATTTTTAGTGATGTTATGCCGAGGTCTTTGCTGGTAATTATTGCATAAGCATTGCAATTCGCCCTTGCATATTATTGCATAGCATGATACTATTCTTATGATTGATTGTGCTATCATTTTTAGCTTGTGCAATGGAATTGTGATATGGTGAAATACCATCTTTATTATATATTATGTATTATTGGATTGGAATAACTTTCTATGCAGGTTGTAGTCGTGGAGATCGATTGAAATAAAAGGAGTTTGTGTATTCTATTAGACTTACTTTGTTTTGTTAGTTGACTTGCTGGGTACCGTGTGGTATTTGGTACTCATCCCTTACTTCTACATTTGTGTAAGTTGTGAGCCCGGGCAGTGAATAGTATTTTCCTTGATCCTCCGAGGCTTCCCAGGAGACGTAGAGATGTAGCTGTTGTCATCTGGCTGACTCTCTTGTTCCTATTTCTTCTGTACTTGTTCTATTCGAGAAGAAGAACAGTTTGGACTTATATATCTTTGATTTTCTGTATTGTTAGTGGCTTGTACGCATGACAACCAATCCTTGGGGGGTATTCAAGTTTATGGAAAATCTCAGCTTTTGTTCTCTGCTCTAGTTAATTACTTTTCGCGATATATTTATTATCCTGCTGAGTTAAGACTGACTTGTTCCGGTGGGATTGAGCAAGTGCCATCACACCGATATTTGGATCATGACACCTATAGCATCCAAATTATAGATGTGGAGCTCTTCACACCAATAATAAGGACTCTACTAGACACGTCTTCATAGACTCCCTAGGATTCTTGAATTCGTGCTCTGATACTAAATTTGTCAAGCCCTAGGAAGGTAACCTAGACGTAACCAACACTTAGAGACTATTGCTAGTCCCCAAGCGAACCATTTGTTCTTGTCACATTCATTCAAACAGTACACTCTACAAAATCAGCGGAAGATAAAAAGGAAGTAAATGAGCACATCTCATCTAGTCTCAAAATAGTACTATAAAATAAAGCTAGTAGAAAAGAACTAGCTCACAGTCTTATCAATCAATAATCCGACTCAAGCCTATGAAGCCTCTATCACTAATAGGTGGTACCATGACAAACCCATAGCTACCTCAATCAAAATAAATACTAAGCAACTCTAACTATAAAGCAAGGTGAAAGTATCATATGAATCCTCCGAATTAAGGGAGGCTCACCAATCCGTTGGACATCCAAAGATCCTTAACGAAACACCTGCTGATGATCTCTTTCCCGCGTATCTACATCATAAAATGATGTAGCACCAAAGCGGAGTCAGTACGTGGAATTTGCGGTATGTAAAATAGCTGAATGAAATTGAAATAGGTAGAATAATATGGAAATAATATCAACTCAACTCAAAAGATTCAACTCATCTCAACTCAGTAAAACATGCAAGTTTAAAGTAAATCATGCTCTTTGTAATATACATTTGAAAAGAAAGGAATAACTCCGTTAGAAATCTCATGCTCAATCAATGTTACTTGGGAGTTTCTCTTAACCGACATATATCCTATCCCACCACCTTTAAGTTAGGTGGTGCACAACGAATCAGCGTCGTTGCCACACCCGTACTAAACTTTCCACGATAAAGGATGTAGTATCTCTATCTCTCTTTCTGTCTCGAATCCAAAGAGAATGTCGACCCTTCGGGACAAGAGTCACCAGAATGTGCTGCATGACTTTTCTATACTGGAAGACGTAGTTCTGGGATGACACTCCTCACCCACTCGGTGCTCAATAATACTCCCAAGACTAAAATATGAACAACTCATCAATCAAATCAATCCTCTTTAAGACTCATGTCAACTATCACCATCATCCATCAATGAATATATTATGAGTAAATATATTTACATTATCATCAATATGTACTCAAAGCATCATTTAAACTCAATAGTCAATTCAATCAAAACTCATTGAAAACATCAAGTGTTTTCTTAGAAAAACTCATGCTTCAAAAATCTCTATATATCATGAAAGGTCTTTCTCAAATTATTATTTATGCTCAAAATTTATATTCATGAAAACTCAATAAAATATGCTAAAAGAAATCATCAGTGTTTAACATGCTCAGCATGGCCATCAAGTCTCAGTGTTCAAAATAATGCATAAAAGCAACCATAGTCCTCAATTAGAGATCATGTGAATGAAGGCATGAACATACATTCAAACAATTTCTCAACTTCAAGAACATCATCAAGATATTATTGTATACAGGAAACTCAGTAATATAATAAAAACTGAATCCAAGAATTTACTCGGGATAATACTTCAAGAATCGTGTGTGGGGACTCATGGGTTCTCAACTTATCTATGACCATCTATGGGGCACATGGGAGAATAATCTCATGCTTTAAACTTTACCTTACATACTTGGGATGAAGAACTGCTATTCCTCTTCTAGAATTTGACCTCGAAGCTTGATATCCCCAACTTTCTCTTCTTTCTCCCTCAAGAACCTTCGTTTTGAAACTAGGAAAAGAATGAGTTTTAAAACCCTTAATTCTGAAGAAAAATGACTGATATATGCATTTTTGGGATTTAAGAGGGTCTGGGGAATGACAATTATCCTTCCCGAAATAAAAGAAAAATTATTCCAAAAATTACATAGGTCCGCGATGCGCCTCAGGCGCGGACCAGTGTATTTTCCTTCAAAATTTCTCCGAATGAGTTTTTAATTCCCGTCGAAAATTTTCAAAATAAACACAACTGTGATGCGTGTCCCTGGTGCGTCGTGTATGGGCGCTTATCAATATTGTCACAGAATTAATTATGAAAAATTATTTTTCGACTCGGTTGCTCTAAAATCAGATCGAGACCATTTTCCAACTCAATTTTTCACGCTGATTGCAAATCCAGTCTCATTTTCCATTGGGGCTTAGGAAGATGTGTTTCTAGGGGCATTTCGATACGAGGTGTTACAATATATATATAAAATTTTGAGTTGACTTTTTAAAAATAAAATCTAATCAATTTAAATGTAGTTAATAGTAATTTTAAAACTGAATTAAGTTAAATCAAAGCACTGATTAAATTACGTCAGCATCAAATCAGCACCACGTCAGCACTATGTAAAAATATATTTAAATTTATGTTTTTATTTTTTTTTTGCTTATTAATCTTCTGCAGTGCCACGTTAGACCAACCTTTTCACATGTGTTTATTCCCCATTGGAATAAGAGATAAATGTTCTCCATTGGAACCTGGAATTTGACGATTTTTTTATTTGTTTATTAATATTCTCCTGTGTCTTTTTTTTTTTTAGATAAATTAAACAGAGTAGAGTTATTGATAGAAATTTAGCAAAATTAATGAACTTTAGTACTCTATTGATATTGAGATTTTCATCAAAATAAAATAATCATATTAATATATTGTATAATTTTAGAAATTAATTAGTGCCATTTTTTGTGAAAATGAAAAGATTTAAGGTTAAAATATTGGACAAGAGAATTATTCATGAAAATGTACAAGAGAGTTTTCTCAAAAGAAATTGATGAAATATTGTTGGAAAAAATTAAAGGTTGAAAATATAGTGAGATTATTAGTGAAGATTTATGATAATCAAAGAGTAAGAAGACATTAATGGAGGTGGACAGTGGTGTGTCCATGGAAGAAGAAAGAAGGGAAGAAAAAAATATTAAAATTTGTCATAGTTGAAGAAAATTAATTTCAAGTTTGGGGCTGGGTGGTGCTGGGTGTGTTGGGGTGGAGGCGGGGGGAGGGGGATGGGGGTGACGAAGGAGAAGTGGTTGGGTGCTAGATGGTTGAGGTATTTTGAAGAAGAAAAAAGGGGTTGGAGGGCTTTAAAGAAGATGGAGAAAGAGGTGGGATTGGGGGTTGGGTGAGTTTTTCATTTTTAATTTTTTTGTATAATATGTTTAAATAGGATTATTTTTTTTCTAAAAATAATATAATTACGTGCCTTTGTTATTGTTATTGTTTTTTTTCTGTGTCAGATTCTTGGGTGGAATTAACTTCACTTGTAGGTAGTTAAGGGAGCTATTTAAGCGTTCGTGTAGTTGAAGTGCTAAAATAAATTTCATGTTTAGGAGAGATTTTATATATTTTCTCTTTGTTAACCCGTCAATGTAAATGCCCAATAGCATACTTTAAACCAAAGTCGGACATGATTTATATTTTCAATGATTTTATCCATTCTTCCAACATTTTTGTCCATATTAACCTTGTATCTTAATAGTTAAGTGTCATGACTCGAATATGATAGGCCGCGATTAGCATTCAATAAGCATCTATCTCATACTAGACATTGATTGTGCTAAAGTTATAAGGGTTCATTTGGTGGCAGATTAGAGTTATATAAAATATATTAACAAGACCTAAATTAGTTATGAAAAATTTATATATTATTTTATATAAAAATTAATTGTATAAAGTTAGTTATTTATAATTTATTAACGTATTGATCATTTCATCTTCTCTTCTACATAAAATTATTTGTCACACCCCAACCCAGGGTCGTGACCAGTACCCGATAGGGGCACCTAGACACATACTAATCTGGATTCCTCATTTATCCGACCCTGGACACCTGCCGAAATTTCGGCAGAGTTTCCTCTGTTTTATTAACTAACCTCACCTACAAATAAAATCCAGTAACATCCCACACAACAATATAAATACATATCTCTTTATATATATACATATATGCGGGCCGACAAGGTCTCCGTGGCGGTCCTGCCACCTAATAATTATATCATACATAAAATAATGCGGTCTCGCCGCCTAATCAAGTACCAAAATTATACCATAAACCATGTATTCAAGTATCCCTCGTATACCCACGACTCACTAATGTCCACAGACCTCTAGACATAAATGCTGAACAGTACGCACATACATAACACAATTACAGAACGTATGAATATGAGAAGCTACCAATTGTTGGCTCCTGAAACAAAAGGGGCACTGCAGCTGAAACTGGAGATCCTAGGCAAGAGGGTCTCGCACCTTCTCGTCGGTACCTGCGGGCATG
>JAABOM020000084.1:12252688-12289428 GCA_011800125.2 Solanum clarkiae | reverse complement strand
CCACAGTATAACTAAAGGTGGTCTGTTATCCTACACCAGTGCATAGTTTCATTTGAGTTGTTACTTCATATATAGTAATTCTCGCCTTATATATTTAGTACATTATCTCGTATTGATGTCCCTTATGGGGGACCTGCATTTCATGCTACAGGTACAGGTGCTAGTAGCTCTCCCCAGTAGGAGTACAGGATATCCAGTTGTTATTACCAAGCTCCAGGTTGCTTCGGAGCTTTGTGTGTCTAGAGCTTATATTTTTGTATTGTATAGCTAGTCGAGGCAGGGCCTATCCCGACCCTTATCAGATACTTTTCCTTATATAGAGGCTTTGTAGACGATGTAAATTAAAGTGTGGTCATGTCTCGTACTTTAGACACCGTGGACCCAATGGCCTAGCCATATGCATTTCCTTTTGGCTTGTTATTACTATCTACTTTCTTCAAGGCATGTTGAATGTAGAAATTCCTCATAATATATATAGAAAGACATAGATATAGGTTGGTTATCCCGGGCCTTATTGGCAATAAGTGCCAGTCTGCCTTAATGGGACTTTGGGCTTGACAATAAATATGGATTTTCTGGTTGGATTTCCCAAGACTAGAAAGGGTTTTGATTCCATTTGGGTTGTGATTGATGGGATGACAAAATCAGCTCATTTTCTACCGGGTAAGACCACATATGAGGCAGTAGATTATGCAAGGTTGTACATTCATGACTTGGTAATTCCTTTGTCCATCGTATCGGATCATGGGGCACAATTTACTTCACATTTTTGGAGATCTTTCCAAAGGGGTCTTTGTACTAGAGTTAAGATTTCTACGACCTTCCACCCTCGAACGAATAGCCAAGCCAAGAGGACCATCCAAACCCTTGAGGATATGCTTAGAGCATGTGTGTTGGATCTTAAAAGTAGTGGGGATGATCATCTTCCGTTGATTGAGTTTGTCTACAACAATAGCTATCATTCTAGCATCGGTATGACTCCATTTGAGGCTCTTTATGGTAGACGTTGTAGATCACCGCTTAGGTGGTTTGAGGTTGGTGAGATAACTTTGTTGGGACTAGATCTGGTTATGGAGGATCTTCAGAAGGTTAGCATGATTAGAGAAAGGTTGAAGATTGCCCAAAGTCACCAAAAATCCTATGCCAGTGTGACAAGAAGAGACCTTGAATTCAAAGTTGGTGATTGGGTTTACCTAAAGGTTTCACCCATGAAGGGTGTGTTCTATTTTGGTAAGAATGGAAAGTTAAGCCCAATATATATTGGTCCTTATGAGGTCTTGAGGAGGATTGGCAAGGTAGCTTATGAGTTGAGGTTGCCCAATGAGATGGAATTGGTTCATCCGGTGTTTCATGTCTCTATGTTGAGGCAATGTGTGGGTGATCCTAATGTTGTTGTGCCTCTTAATGCTGAGGGGGTTTTTGATGATAACTTGGCCTATGAGGAGGTTCCGGTTCAGATTTTGGATAGGCAAGTGAAGAGATTGAGGAACAAGGAGGTGGCATCCATTCAAGTCCTTTGGTGGAATCAACAAGTTGAAAGTGCAACATGGAAGGCCGAAGCGGACATACAAAAGTGATATCCTTATCTTTTCCACTCCACTCAAGCCAAAGGTACTAATTCTAAGTCCCCCTATGTTATTTCAAGTATTATATTTAATCCCCTATTCCATTCATATGTATTCATGTTTAAGTTGGCAAATTTATGATGATATTACACTTATGTTGAGATTTAGAAAATGGTCTTTTAAATGTAATGTTGCATTCTTGTTGGGGGTTGATTTGTTTATGATCACTCTTGTCTTGTACATCTCTTTACATTCGGGGATGAATGTTCCCAAGGGGAAGATAGTGAAACGACCCCAAAAGTACCCGAAAATGTGCCTCGAAAGTGCCTGGAATCGTAATTTCCATATATCTCAAAATTTCCATATACCTCGAAAATCTGACTTCGCATTCTTGTTCTGGGGGTTAAAACCAGGGGAAAAAGGTCTAACCCTGATTTTAGAGCAAACAATTAGCAATTTTGATTTTCCAAATTTCAAATTCAAGTGAGCTTTTCGCGCCCCTGGCACGACGGGCCAAGGGCGCGCACTAGTGTTAAAGTTCTGCCAGTTTTGACTTCGGTCCAAGACTTTTAAGTCTTGGGCCTGAATGTTCTCAAATGTGTATTTATCTATATTTAGCCATATTTCACCCTCATATCATCCTAAACATTCCTAAATACTTACTAAAACATTTAGCCATATTGTTCACTCTTAAATTCATGTCTCAAAACCTCTTCCGAATCTAAGATTTTCCTTCAACCTTCAAGTCTCCATTTTCAATCTTCACCAAGAGTCTCTCCAAAGCTAAGGTATATGGGTTTCTTTTATGGGTTCTTTCACCCATGATGCCTAAGCTTCCTTTTCTTACAAGTTGCATGATTTAAAGGTGATTTATTCGTAGGTCTTGATTATTATGACAATCACAGCACACTATGTTTGAGCATATGAAATTGTGATTGTTTTACAATGTTTTGAGCTATGAATCTAAGATCTATTGAAAGGAATGGTGAAGGGTCTTGATGTTTATTGCTTGAGGGTTGTTACCAAGTATCTATTGAAAATTTTATATTGAATTTACTAGTATGATTTCACTCCTGAATTGCATGGTTTTACACTAGCACTACACACTCTCTAAGTATTTGATAAAATGTTCGGATGTGGTTTCTTGAGGAATTTAAGGTCTAAAGTATGAGATATGATATGATTGATGTATGATGATGGAATGAACTTATGTATATGATATATTCTATATAAAGTGTTGTATTAGACCATACCCGATCTAGGGGGACTAAGAGCCTGAATAACCTTGTCGGGGAGGGGGGTTAGTACCTTGATAGCCAATCACGGGACTAGTGCCTTGATAACCTAGATGGGGGGTTTGTACTCATCAACCTAGTGATGGGTTTGTACTTCATCACCAGGGTGATGGGGTGGCATCATCATCAACCAAGATGGGGGTTTGTACTTGTCAACCTAGTGAGGGGTTTGTACCTCACCGCTAGGGTAACGGGGTGGCATCATCATCAACCTATCAAGGGGTTTATACTTTGAAAATCTAGCTTGGTCGTGTGTACACATATGATGTCCTATATAAGCATGAGTTACTTAAGCATTGACCATACATGTTGTACTGTTATATTATGCCTATTGCCTATTGTTATGCATTTTGATTATGATAATGCATATCTCTTATTGCATTGCATCCTACATACTTAGTATATTCAAACGTACTAACACATACTCTTGCTTACATGATATCACCATGTAGGAACAAAAGCCCAAGTTGATCATCCTCCTCCTCCACGTGGCTAGTTCGGTACTACTAAAGCTAGTTGGTGAGTCCTCCATTAAGGGATTGTTAATCTATGTTTTTCTTATTATATATTGAGACACTCTTCTTTATGTTCTATTTTGATCAGAGGGTGAGCCCGGTTACACTGTCTTGGCCCCCGCTCTTATCTCTGTAGTGGAAGTGTTTGTCGGACATGCTATATTCTATGATATGAGCATTGACTCTTTGTCTCTTGATTATGATGTTATACAAGCTTTCCCCTTAGCCCCTTTTCCCCTATTCTTACTCTTATGTCTTTTATATGCTTCTGCGACTAATGATGTGTAATGATAAGTTAAGAGGCTTCCTTGGGGTTCCTTCGGGATTCCATTCGTCATGTCACGTCTAGGCCCTAGGCTTGGGTCGTGACATACACTATAAGTATTGATTTAAAGAATAATATATAAAATCATTAACTTTTCACAAAATGTGAAATTATTATCAAGCCACAAAGTTAATGTTATATATGAATAAATTATTTATTAGTAGAATCAAAGAATTTGTGATTAATTTTGACCAAATTAGTATATTGAAATTACCATTCTTTGAATGTCACGACACGAAGCTAGGGTCTAGGAGTGACATGGCGATTGGGAACTCTAGAGTTCCCAAACAAGCCTCAAAGTACCAAAATTCACATCATTGGTTCAGAAGCGCATTCAAAGTTAAATACATAGTTCTAATGGACGGGAAAGTAGGACTCAAACTATGAGGATATCTTAGGGAAAAGGATTAGGATGAACTTACATAGCATATAGCATATAATGACTAAGGGGATGGTAAGTACGACTCACACTATGGAGGAAATTCGTGACTTAGGATCTTTCACATCAAACATACATATACATATCAAAATTCCAATAATCAATCCATGATAGCCATAACCAAAAGATAACCATGATCATAAAGTTCAAATACAACACATAACATGTAGATCCAACGAGAGTCTACAAGATATTGAACAATGCCTCTAGTCATAAGATAAGACGGGGCCAAGACATGTTCTTGGCTCACCCTCAAAGTATAGATAACATAAACAAAAGCAACTTAAGGTAGACGAATGATGGCTTGTCCTTGGAAGATAGAACTTACCACAACAGATGTCTCAAAGTCTGATCTAGCCATCGAACAGTGGATGAGAAAAATCTCTGGCCCTACATGGTGAGATCATGTAGGAAAAAGTATGCATTAGTATGTTTAGATGTACTAAGTAAGCGGGGTGCAATGCATGTAACTTACCAAAATCTGCATATAATGTTAGATGGCAAGGGCACATAATATAGAAAGAGATATATAGCAAAGAATGTGATATAATAAGATGCTATGAAGTTCATGATACATGAAGTGCAAATGATGCTCATATATATATAGTGGGGATGTGACCTCAACCGACATAAGTTAGCCCAAGCGAGCTACTACTTGAATCCTGATGATTACCCCTCATCGGTAAAGAAGTGGTCTACTTGCCAAGGGTAAACCATACTTCACCTTACGGGCCTCCCATTCCTTATGAAGCAACCTTCCTTATGGGTCTCCCATTTTGGATAGGATTTTCACATAAAACCTAAAATATCATATCATTTCTTATCCTTAAGGGTAACCCCAATTTGGAGGCATCTTTCTTTTTGGGCCTCATATTTCAGAAAGGAAACCTATACTAGGCATATAGGTCAAGGAAAAAGAGCAGAACCCTCATTCCATCGGTGCTAAATCATCATCCCATAAAAATACTTATAATATACGTAATTGTACATGCTTTCAAGGAGATACAAGTCTTGCCAAAATATTTCAATTCATAATTGGGCTTATAATACTCATGCGTAGGAATAGCCTATTCATATACAAAATGGTGTAAGCACCCAAAATGCTCAAAGCATCATAATCAACAGACATATATATGATCATATTCTTGTCATAATCAATATCATATCAAACCATTTCATAAAACATAATTGGGCTTAACCCACTTCATAATTTTCATAATAATCCATGTACATGAATGCAAGTGCTATGAATGATGTGAGGAAAAGCATGGGTAATTAAGATACAATCTAAAATTAACAATATTATATGAAATTCAATTGGAAACAAAATTAAACCACATTTAAAATCATAATATGATCGCCCATGCCTCAAGCATCAGTACGTTGAATGTACGATATGTAAAATAACTGAATGAAACAGAAACAAGTAGAATCATATAGAACAATATCAACTCAACATAATACTCAATCAGAATGTCAAATTTCTATCCAAAGCAAGAATAAAGAGTAGACAAGTGACTCCAGACAACTCAACCTCATCAATCAACTCAAACTCAACTCAAAGGAACTCAACTCAACTCATCTCAACTCAACTCGACTCAGAGTACTCGATATGGAAACTTTCTGGGAGTTTCTCTTATTCGACAACAACCATTTAGAAGTCAATCATTGTACAACAATCACACTGGTATTTCCCAAGCAATTCCATACTTGCCAAGTAAGGAACGAGTATTATTTACAAGGAATCTAAACTATGTCATCCTCTATTGTTTCAAGGACGTAACTCGAGAGGGAACTAT
This sequence comes from Solanum clarkiae, assembly GCA_011800125.2. Lineage (NCBI taxonomy): Eukaryota > Viridiplantae > Streptophyta > Magnoliopsida > Solanales > Solanaceae > Solanum > Solanum clarkiae. The sequence continues at coordinate 12,283,490 of JAABOM020000084.1, read as the reverse complement.
AAGATGCAATGGTTCAATCCTCTCCTACATTAGGCCGTCATAGGTAATGAGTGCAAGTGGGACTCATTCTTACTTATTTCGATACTCGATACTCCTCCCAAGACTCAATGCTCATAAGACTCCTCCTCCTCATCTCAATTAGCTTCATAGAGGCACTTATCATCTCAATTAGTCTCATGGAGACTCTCATCATCTCATTAACTAAAACTAAAAGGTCCTCTATTATTTCAAGGACTTTAACTCATCTTAGTTAACTCAATTCTCATTTAAGAACTCAAGGACTTAGATCAACAATTAGAAGAAGTCGTTTAGACAGAACTCAAGAACTAAATTATGAAGACTCGTAGGATCATCAAGTTCAATTTAACTCATCTTCATACTCACATCAAGACTTCACTCAACATACTCAAACCAAGACTCTAAAGTCCATCCCTAAGTTCATTATGCATGCTTTCACAATTTAACATATGGGGTTTATACAATATCTCATGAAAAGCATTTCAATTCAAGAAATAAGTTTATGATGATCATCAACATATGAAAATACATGTAGAAAGTAAAATTTTCAATAAAATAGTCAAGAATCATGTATGTAGACTCATGAACTTTCAACTCTCTTATAAGACCATCCATGGGGCATATGAGAGACCAATCTTATGGTTTTAGTTTAGCCTTACATGCGTAGGATGAAGCTATCAACACCTTGGAATTATCTAATCTCCACTTCTCTCTTCTCTTCTCTCAAGCTCTAAATTTTCAAGAACTTAGAAAGGACTTAGAATGGGGTTTTTGACCCTTTTTATGCTCAAAACGACCTATTTTGATCGTGTATTTAGTTTGGGGGTTGGCAATTATCCGAAATTCCTCTCATTGTCTTAAGACAAATATTTCAACTCAGAATAGTAGGTCCACGATGCGGACCCATCGCGCACATGTGTATTTTTTTAAATTCTCCGAACAAGTTTTTCTAATCCCCTTGAAAAACATTGAAAAAAATAAGTGTAAGTCCGCTAAAGAGGCGTGATGCGCCTCTATCTCGCGCTGCTACTATTTTTTATTTTTGGACCAAAAAATTATTTTTTGATCCGGTCGCTCTAAAAATCGACCGAGACCATTTTCCCACTCAATTATTCATGTTGATCGCATATCCAACCTTAGATTTGCAAACAGAGCATGGGAAGACGCGTTATGCGCACGTCTCTTCTCTAGGGGTATTACGATAATTTTATCGATTGTTACATCATCTCCCATTAGAATCATTCGTCCTCAAATAATAAGTAAAGGCGGATATCAAGGTACGAATAGACTCAAAAATCACATCAACATTCATATGGATCTATCCAACTCTCGACTCTTCCTCAATCATCTATCAACTCTATTTGGTCTCATAAATAGACAATCAATTTAGTTAAGGGTAAGAAAATTACCTTCAACACTCTCAATTAGGAACGAATAGGTGGGGATATTTTTCTTTCATCTTTTCCTCAACTTCCCATGTGTCACGACCAAAGCCTAGGACCTAGACGTGATCGACGAATGGAAAAACCCAAACAAGCCTCATAGCATATCATTACACATCCTTGTCGTGAAAGCAATCCAAAACAATGTAAGAAACATAAATAAGAGAAATTGGGACTATGGGAAATACTCATATTTAAATAGCTTGAATATCATAAGTGAGTCAAAGATCAAGTATAACACATAATTTGCCCAACAACATCTCTGACATAGGACTTAACGGGGGCCAAGACAAGCAACTGGGATAATCCAGATAATAAAAGTATACCAAAAAGTAGGATAGTCTTTAATACATAGCTTAAGAACATAGATATTGCCCTCATACATGAGGACTCACCAACTAGCTTGAATGGATACCACTAGCCACGTGGATGAGGATGATGACCAAATGGAGCTCCGGTTCCTAAATGGTGATATCATATACACATAAAGTATGCATTAGTACGTTTGAATGTACTAAGTATGTTGGATGCAATGCAACAAGAGATAGACATCATAATCAAAATGCACAATAATAACCAATAGATAACATAATAACAATATGACATCTATAACCAACTCTTAAGTAAGTCAGGTTTTGCAAATCATTCATCTTACATAGATCATTATACAAATGTGTAAAGAAGCCTCAACCGACATAACATAAGACCTTTTGAATCCCACTTCCTTACGGGAGCCTATACCCTTTTGGACTAAGTGACCTTCTTTATGGGATCCCGTCCCTTTTCAGATTAAGTGGCTCTCCTTACGTGAGCCCGTCCCTTTTCAGATTAAATGACCTTCCTTATGGGAGCCTATCCCTTTTCGTATTTAGTGGCCTTCCTTACGGGAGCCTATCCCTCTTCGGATCAAGTGACCTTACCTACGGGAGCCTATCCCTTTTCGGATTAAGCATTTCATAGAACTAGATCATTGAACCATTACATTTCAATCATCATTTCATCATCATAACATCATTTAGCTCATAATAGATGCATTGGACCTTCAATTCTGCAAGAAACTATAACCTGACATTTTATCAAACACTTGGCGGGTGTGAAATGGTAGTATAAGACCATACAATTTAGAGATGAGATCATGCAAGTAAATCCATTATAAAAGCATCAATAAATAAATACCTTGCAATGCCCTCAAGAAATATACATCAAAACCCCTCATCAAGTCTTATAATAGATCAAAATGTTATAGCTCAAAACATGGCAAAATAGTCACAACTTTACGTAGCTTTAACATAGTTCATAGACATGTTCATACTAGCTAATCCATTTGTAAAAATCAACTTTAAATCATGTAATATTAATAAAAAGAGGGTTTAAGCACCATGGGTAGAAGGACCTAATGGTTCAACAATTACATACCTTAGGTCTAGAGTTGCTTGGAATTGAGATTGGGAAGAATGGAGGCTTGGAAATGATCTTGGAATCCAATCTTGTTCTTAGGTTTCCTTGAAATTGAATTGGAGCTTGTTGGAGACTCTTGATAGGATTTGAGAGTGTCATTGAGATGATATTAATGGAATTGGGTCCTTAAGATTAGAGTTTAGGTCTTTTAAGAAAGTTAAAATAGCCTAAAAAGTCAATAAAGGTCATTAGGATAATTAGCATTTACGAAAATACAATTAGTGAACGGATGGAAAATATGGCAAAGTGTCGTCTCATCTGTGGAACTCCATGGGTCGTGTAGAGTGCCCTTGTGAAGTGCCTTAGTGAAAAAAATGGAAGTTGGGAAACTTGGAAAAATTGACGTCTCGTCACTTTGACGGCCACTTTCATGGACCGTGTAGTGTTACACAGATCGTGTACTGGTCTATCCCACCTCACTTAGACAAGAAAATTTTATTGGAAACCACATGCCCAGGTGGCACGGCCCGTAGCCCTTCACACGAGCCATATAAGACCAAACTACCCGTATGGGTGCCTGTGGGGCTTCACTGCAGGGGAGGGTCTCACGAAAACGGTCATAACTCCTTCATTCGACGTCGGAATGAGGTGAAACAAAGTGCATTGCAAAGCTAACTCAGAGGGATTTCATTTGATGTGTCGTAGACACCTAATTCTGAATATTCTAAGGGGTATGCTAGTTTAAAGTTGACTCTTATATGAAATAACACCCAAAACTCAACTTGGAGGTAAGTCTTGAACTCGTTTAGGTACTAGGAGTCTCAAATGAATCTAGTACACCCCCAACCTAACCAAATGAGGCTTGAGATATGGATACACAAGAGCATAAAGTTATGGGGTGTCACACTATGTGGGTTTCTGATCACGCTCAAGATACAACTCTCTTTTGAGGATAAAGCAATCGTCAAAGTAATAAAACTAACCATGGTTAGGGTCGAGTCCTAGCGAGGATATGGAGACTTTCCAAATCGATTCACCAATAAAAAATTCAAGTATTAACTAACTCAATTTCCCAAAAGGGGTGGGGGTTTGCAATGATTGATAAGAAATTAAACTAAACTAACTAAAATGGAAGACAATTAATATTGGAGAGCAACTTGGGTATTCTGTTCCCCATGATTCACTAACTCAACATCCCTATATATCACAATTCTCAACTAGAATACCGTATGAAGGACGATAATTTAAGTTCTTCCAACCCTTAGGTCAAAGGTGAAGGTTGAATTTCACTATGGGACTTGGCCCATCTCTATAGTGTGCTATACTAACCATTTACTATAGTCCCAGTCAACCTCCCCTTGGTCTAGTTCAGTTGATTAGACGAGAATATATCATCGAATCTTGTTGATCAATCTTTTTTCCTATTTATTACCAGCTAGATCGGAAAGGTAACACTAGGCGAGTTCTAATGTAGGCCACCACTAGAAAACATTCAAACTGAAGAGATTTGATTAATACATACAAATACCCATTCTAAGAATTGCAAATAACCTGGGTTTATTTGGTTAGATCTTCATGGTTCCCACAACCCCAAGTTATGGGTTTAGCCACTCATGCTATGGGAAGATAAAGAAACTATAAATTGAGAAAACATAATTAATCTCTTACCCAAATAGATCGAAAAACAAGTAAACACAATTTGTATTGAGAATCACAAGGTTGAAAGATGCAATGAATCCAAAAGTGTATTCTCTTCTCCAATATTTAGTCTCCAAGTCTAAAACCCTAAAAATGCTCTAATGTTCGTGCTCTCTACTTTAAGTCTGCTGTAATCTATGAAAAACTATGAAAACTGCATCTAATGACCTAATATTTATTATTTATAGTATTTACAAATAAGTCCCTAAAAATATTAGAAAAATTGATCGGCGGCTTTTATGACTTGTTGTTACAACTCATACCTGGGTGTGCGAGTCGTAATCGGGCTTCCCTGTTTAACTTCTTGAATCTTGGACTTCACTGGTATGAAATATCTTCATGAGTCGTTGTCCGATCTACAACTCATATTGACCTCTCGTAGTCCATGTCTGCATCACTTAGTCCAACACTGGAAATTTATACGAAATCCCTCAATACAACTCGTAGAGTGAATTACAAGTCACAAAGAGGTCTCGTGTGGCTAAACTTCAAATCTTCAAACTTTCATCAAACACTGGAAATCTCTATGAGACATACTCTACGACTCGTATAGAGTCTTGTAAGTCTACAAAAACCAAAAAAAGTCTGCAATTTTCCCAAAATTGTGCCAACCTACTTTTTCCACAAAAACAAATATAAAAACACATAAAAATCATAAATGTCACATTGAGAATACAAAAAATCTCAAGTTTTAGGCATTAAATGTGTTGTATTTTGACAGCACATCAACACCGTCAACTTTAAATTGTTGTTTGTCCTCAAGTGATGACTCAATCTAACTAGAAAACACAACAACACGTAGAACAAAAGTTAATAGCATATATTTTGTACTATTCAGGCTCAGGTATCCACACCAATTTTTCAAAAAAAGATTAGATAGCTATTTTGGAAAACCAATACATAATGATGCATCAGACAATACAACTATTGACAAGAAAGAGAAGATACATAATCGACAATCACTGAACAAGTGAAATGCTAACAACGTAATGTTGATGCCCTCACAGAAAGAAGTCCCAAATAACACAATCAATGATGATTTCAAGATTAACATTGGGACTATGTTGATGCCCTCACAGTAAGAAGTACCAAATAACACAATCAATGATGATTTCAAGCTTAACATTACGACTGTGCAAACATACTCACACTCGCTATTCATGCACATTGATTAATACCATAGGCTTGCCCATATGCTCATAACTTAGATTTTCAACTAGCCAGACTAGGATCACTCTAGGACTTTCTAGGCTTGTAACGTAGACTCATGGGGCTTTGGTAGGGCATTTTGGGAAATATAGTGACTGAAGACCATCCTTGAACCATGTTTTTCATTACTTTCACCTTATCAACTCAATCAATTTCACCTTATTATCTCTTTTCTTCATATTTAAGCTTTTCTGGATATTTTCTTCTCATTTTTCAGCTTTTGCCTCATTTTCACAAATCACTTTGCTTTTAATCTCAGTCTAACATATCTTATTCTTTTTCTTTTTCCCGGTACATGATATTCTTCTTTTTCTAGTCATTCCTACCTCACCACCTTATTTTTGTGATTTTACCTCTACACCGGCCACCATAAACTTAGCCTTTTAGCCTATTTTGAAGTAGACAATATCTATTCCCCAAACTAGGGTCACTTTTGGTAGCAACCTCAACTTAGGCATTTTGCCTCAGTCAAGGTTCACAATGCTCAAGGATGGACCAGGGTCAATCTTAAGGTTTATCACCAGACAAGGTTAGGCTAATTAGGTATTTCAGAAAGAATTTATTCATGTAAGGCTTAAATATTTGAACACAAGGGATAAATATCATTTGGTTGGTTATTTAAGGATAAAGTGAACTAATTTAAAGAATAAAGGCCTAAGATCACCTCCTAATCCATTTAATCTACAAAATGGATTGCATATATCATCAACAAGAAACTTATAGATCATGCTTCATATATCAATTACCCTCACTCATTAAGATAAATATTGTCAAACACCCAAATATGCATGGTTGCAATTTAACTACTAATCAAATATTTTTGATGGGCACTATTTTTCAAATCATAACATAAAACAAACAAGTTGTATGTCATAAGTATAAGTACTATATGCCAGATGTATTATCTAAACGTTCTATACATGCCAGTTCAATAGAAATTAAATATCCATGAGGAAAAAGAACACGGAAAAGAAAACCACAGGATCAAAATTTGGGGTAGTTATGGACCATAAGCTACTCAGACTTCACCAAGGTCTATAACTTCCCACACCCCATCGAGGAAAACTGTACGTTATCCTTAATGAACGACATCAAAATCAAAGTAAATACAAGGGGACAAAAACATATCTTTGTGCCTAAGCACCAGTCTCGAGCTGCATCTGCCCATCTCCCTCCTGCAGGGTAGTCTGTACAGTAGCCAAACTCTATCCAGATGGGCCAATACCCATCACCCTATCATGATCTTGGGCTAGTCTCAGCTCCTCTTTTCACCTCGATATCCTCAAGGCTAACCCGAGCTCGTCCTCTGCATCCTCATTATCAAACTCGGAGATCTTTGGATGCACATGCCTCTCCTCTATCTCATCACCCTCCATAAGGGGTCTCTTCTCGTGGAAAGGCTGTGTGGGATCCTTCATGGAAAATAAATCAAATGGCAACTCTGAATGTATAAACTCTGGAACTGTGACTGGCGCCGCTAGTGAAGAAGTCAAGTTAGCCCTAAGTTTTGCAATCTCCTCATATATGGATGACAGATCTGATGGATGGGCCTTAGCTAACCTCTTCTGTACCTAGTCCTCAAAGGCATCAATGCGGGCGTCCACCGTAGAAACATGCTCTTAAATAGTAGATATGTTAAATGCCTTGCATCGCTCCTCTGAGTCCATAATAGTCTGCTGAACCCATGGCCTAAGTTGTTGAAGAAACCAAGGCAACTGGGCCTCATTCCATGATAATCGCTGTGCCATGGCATAAATAGAAAACCATGCCTTGTGTAGGAGTCTGTCAAGTACTGGGCTCTGGTGCAGAAGCAGCTGTAGTCGGACCCCTCTCAAAATTGACTACCTCAGGCTGCTGGGCTCTCTCATCAGTAGTAACAGCTAGAGTAGTATTAGTGATATTTGGTGAACCCTCAGGTGGTGGCTTTAGAGATAACATATTGGGCATAGAAGGAGGTTGCGTCCTTTGAAGTGCCACAGGGTTCTCATCAGCCTTTATTAGGCAGGACTCTAGAGTGTGTTGGGGCACAACTAGAACATATAAATGATGCAATAACTCTACCCTTGACTCTAGATAGAGTCTGTGAATTAGAACTTGAAAGGGGATGGAGGTCGCCTACTTGAGCGCTGACTCACGAATCTACTCTACTATGAGTTGGGCCCAATCTCTGTCGTAGCCAGCCAAGATGTTGGTAACCAATACTGTTTACTCTGATGTGAGTATGTTATCCGCTAAAGTAGGGCGGGTGCATAATCTAACAACCGCCCACCAAAATTTGATGGGGAAAAAAGGGAGGCTTTAACAATACCCTCCATAAGGGTGGTGACCCAAGAAGGCTCTGGACCCGCTCAGTAATGTGACTGGCCACCCATCTCAACAACTCTGTTCTTTATGCCAAATCCTTTGAAATCAAAGTTGTTTTGGCCTGCCCAAATCGATAATCACACTTTGTTGTAGACTTAAGGGCACGGTACGCAGGACCAAATAGTACACAGTGGATCATATCCTCCGAATATCAACTCGTCGCCCTCTCACTAGTACTACTCTCATTCTCGGTTGTGTGAGAGGTCTCTTCCCCTTAGTAAGATCACAAATAATAGTGGCTGCGTAAGCTGCATAGAATTCTCGTACAATAAGCTGGGCATATCGTATAAGGTTATCCGTCAACCACTTGAGCCCATATCATGTCATCGTGTCCTTCAGTTCAAGACACAACTCAATCCATTGTTAATAACCCGAGGCTCCTCATATATCAAAAAGGTGAGTTTTCCCCACTCTTTAGTCTTCATGCCCTCTAAAAATATGGCCTCCATCCCGTCGATACCCCACCGGTGAGTACAAGTATCTAGTGCTGTAGAAGATAATTGTGTGACCGAGGATGCTTCATCTCTTCTATCCTAGGAGCCGTCCTCTGAACTAGACTCTGTGCCTGAAAGAGTCATCTGGGGTGTACCACTATCTCTCTCACCATTGCCTTCCTCATCAAACTAGGAAGGACTATCAACATGAACCTGAGTTTGTACAGCTTTTGCTGCAGCTCTACTATGAGGCATCCTAGCCTCTAGGTCTGGATGAACATTAACAATCTCCAATGTTCCACTCAGTTGGGTTTGCTCATCACCCATATGCTCCTCATCTGTAGGCTCATCAATGAGCTTCCTTTTGAGTGCCTCAATCTTTGAGAGTGTTTTCACTTTGGGGCCATAACACCTGAAGAATAAACACAAATAAACTATCATAATCCCCAATAATCAACAAGTGAAAAACAAGAGAAATAAATTGGATTAGTTGCAGAAGGGTAATATGAGAGTTAATTACAAATAGTAGTTAGAACTACGAGTCGTATCATTTTCCCATAAACCAAAAGTGCAAAGCAATATAGAACACTAGAAGGTTGTATGAGACCCAGTTATGACTCGTAACTTGAATTACAGGTCATAAACAGGTCTTGTATAAAGTTCCAGGGGGAAAAATTAAAACAGGCAAGAGTCCACGAGACCCATCTACGATCGTAGATGATCTACGACTAGTAGAATGTCTCATATGATGAATATTCAAAAAATCAAATCACCAAAACTTCCCACAAGGGGAAATTATGACTCGTAGAGTCATCTATGAGTCGTAAAAGACTCTTGTGAATAAGATTTTTTAGGTACCTAATGTACCTCAATTAATTCAGAAGGACCCTATGAACAATTCAAACATTATCCTACTGACATCGGAGCAAGCCTACAAACACTCATATGTTAAGCACAAAATAACCCGTACCCCAAACATGATTTCAAAACAAATTTACCCCATCAAATAGGATTTATCAATCAATACTCAATCATTTCATCCTTCCCAAATTCATTCAAACATGCTCCTGTATCACCACCCACCAAGTCACACACAACAATCACTTAATCACATTCAAGATCACTTGGGGTATAGTTCAATAGGCACAACAAGAATTAATCACCCTATGATTCCGACTAATTCAATATAGCCCAAACATAATCACACTCATGTGTAACTGTAAATCAATTCACATTCATGAAAAAATTACAACCATTCAATTGAACAAGAAACATGATATCATGGGCACTTAATCAACCATATCAAAGCTATAACACTTAACTCCAGGCTTAAATAATTGATGCAATTTATAGTAACCCTACTCTTTCAATCACACATCTCATGTACCAATAATTTATGCTCACAATCAAGCCTATCATAATCATCACAATCACACACACACAAGGCAAGTGAAAGGATCAAAATTGAAGCAAGAACTTACCACTAGATATGACAGACTTAAATGAGAAGAAGAGAGAATGAGTAGCTAAAAATCCTAGGTGTGGCCAGAATATTATTGCTAGGAAACACCCACTGATTCCGGAGAAGATGATTGGAGATAATGGGGGAAATAAATTGGGGGAACTACGTCAGTAATTAGCGTAAAAATGGGGTCAAATTAATTTTGACCCCTTTTATACTTTACTGGGTCAACGATTTAAATTCATTGGATCGGGTCTATGAAGCTCCGACTACGAGTCCTAGCTTGGTCTACAATTAGTAAGTCCAGGTCTCATAGATTACTCAATACTTAGAAAAATTCAGAAACCTACCTGGGTTCCACGAACCTCATTTATGACACGTAGTTTGGACTATGAGTCGTAAAGTAGACTCGTGGGTGGAGTGCACACTTAACCTGCTCAATGTAACTCTCTCCGAGATAGAATTACGAGTCGTAAAGTGCAATAGAACTCGTAAACTGGTCATAGAGATTGCATTAGATACAATTCTCAGCACAACCTGCAATGTTTGTCTTAAACCTGTATACTCCTCATAAAATGCACTAGCACCCTAGATGCAACAAACCCAATATCAAAAATATCAATCAAAACACAAACAAACAATCAACTCAAAATTCAAAAACCAAAAATAAACATCATGACTAAGTTAAAACATAAAAAATGTTTGGGCTGCCTCCCAAGTAGCACCTGATTTATTATCGCGGCACGACTTAGACATCTTGAGTACTGAGACTTCTTTAAGATTTGGTAAATTCTTGTCTCTAAACTTTGCATGTTTCATCATGCCACTCTGAATCTGCTCCAGTTGTGCTGATACAAGTCCTAACTTGCTATAAAGCTATTGAATTGCCATCGAATGTTAGTCAACTTTGTAGTTTATTTTGATAATGTCAAACTTGATCTCTCTTAGCATCTTCTCTTGTGTATTTGCCTTTTCTACCAACTGGGCAAGCATATCTTCAACTCTAAAACTTCTATTTCCCTTATAATGATGGCGCGGTAGCATGAACCAACTACTCCTACCACTTTCTTCCTCATGGCTTGCATCCTTGGTGTGGTGGCTTCCCTGACTACCCTCTGGAGTGTTTAGATCTTAGTGTTCTTTCATTAGTATCTCCAGATCTGCTTTGTTTTTCTTAAGCATGTGGATGATTTCTATATTTATCTTTGCCTGTTCAGAATTCCTATTAGAGTTATCTGTGTAACTAGTTGGTTGCTCACGTTTAGGACTACACACATGGTGAATATCAGCCAACTTGTCCATCTGTTCAGCAACTTCAGCAAATGGTTTTCCTAAGACTGAACCTCCTATAAGAGCATCTACATATACATCGATAGAAACTCGCTACTAACATTATTTCTGAAATGCCATGGTCTAGATCACTTCTCAAGTATCTTTTGAACCGCTCCCATGTCGTAATAAGTGAATCACCATGGAATTGCTAAAAGTTAATGACTTGGTCTCTTAGCTTAAACCTGCATGACCTAACGAAGAACCTTTCTAAGAAAACCATTTGCAACCATACCCAACTAGTGATTACACCTTGTGGAAGTTCAGATAACCACAACGCAACATTACCTGTAAGAGACAATGGGAAGACACGAAGTCCTATAACATCTATAGATAGATGTTGTGCTCCCATTACACTTCTACAAATGTATGCAACATTATGCAGGTGGTCGTGTGGATCCTCTAATGGTAGGCCCGAAAACAATCCATGGTTTTGCAACATTTGGATTAGCTCACTAGTAACAGTGAACGTTGAGTCAGTTGGTAGAGGCGGCAGCACAATAGCTCCCGTGATGTTAGTTTTTTCTTGGTCCATTCTTCTTGTAATTCACTGGATCATACAAAGAAACCTTGTGTTGGGCATACAAAACTTGTATACCCTGCAAAGAAATTAAACAATAACAAAAACAGACATAAAATACAAGAGAACTAAGAAATTAACACTCGAATTATGCTACTAGTAAATTCAATCAAAGTCTCATCGTATTTCCCAACAACGGTGCCATTTTCTTTGATGATGCTCATGATACACCTCTCTTTTGAGGACAAAGCCAACGACAAAGTAATAAACCTAACCAAGGTTAGGTTCGAATCCCATAAAGAATATGGAGACTTTCTAAATTGATTCACCAATAAACAAATCAAGTATTAACTAAGTCAATTTGCTAAAAAGGGGAGTTGCAATGATTCATAAGAAATTAAACTAAACTAACTAAAATGGAAGACAATCAATAACGGAGAGCAACTTGGATATTTTGTTTCCTATGATTCACCACCTTTAGATTCTCGGACATCACAATTCTCAACTAGAATATCGCATGCAGGACAGTAATTTAAGTTCTTCCAACCCTTTGGTCAAAGGTAAAGGTCGAATTTCACTATGGACTTGGCCCATCTCCATAGTGAGATATAATAATCATTAGCCATAGTCCCAGTCGACCTCCCCATAGTCTAGTTCAATTGATTAGATGAGAATATATCATTAAATCCTGTTAATCAATCTTTTTTTCATATTCATTAACAGTTGGATTAGGAAGGTAACACTAGGCGAGTTCTAATGTTAGCCACCACTATAAAACGTTCAAAATGAATCTTGGACATTACTGCTACGAAATTTCTTCATAAGTCATAGTCTGATCAATAACTCGTATTGACCTCTCGTAGTCCATATCTACATCACTTGTTCCAACACTGGAAAACACTGGAAATTTCTACGTAACCCCTCAACATGACTAGTAGAGTCAACTACGAGTCGTAAAGAGGTCTCGTATGGCTGAACTTCAAATCTTTGGACTTTCATCAAAAACTAAAAATCTCTACGAAACCTACTCTACGACTTGTAGATGACTCTGCGACTCATAGAGAGCCTCGTAAGTATGCAAAACAGGAAAAAGTCTGCAATCTTCCCAAAATTGTGCCAACCTGCTTTTTCTATAAAAACAAACACAAAAATACATAAAAATCATAAAAGTCACATTGCAAACACATAAAATCTCAAGTTTTAGGCATCAAATGTGATGTATTTTGACAGCATATTATTTTCTCGACGAATTGATTTCTCCATAGGACTTTGACTGAGGCTATCTCTTTGGTTCTCAACTTGAGAACTTGACAATCAAGAATTTGGTTTATAATCTCTTCGTAGGACAAGTTATCCTTCATTCCACTACTCTTAACAGGGATCACAAAGATAGGGTCTCCCAAGCACTTCTTCAACATTAAAATATAGAGCACTGGATGAATACTATCTAACTAGGAAGGAAACCCTAACTCATAAGCAACCTTCTTGATTCTCTTTACAATCTGATAAGGTCCAATTTAGTGAGGACTTAATTTTCCCTTCTTCCTAAATCTCATGACACCCTTCATAGGTGACACTTTCAAGCATATCCAATCATTTACCTCAAACTCTAAGTTTCTCCTCCTCACATTGATGTAGGATTTCTAGCAACTTTGTGTTGTCTTCAATATCTCCTGAATGACCTTAACCTTCTTCATCAATTGGTCGACAAGATCAGGCCCAATTAACTCTGCCTCTCCAACCTCGAACCACCCAATTAGTGATCTACATCTCCTCCCATATGAAGCTTTTTTGGGAGCCATAGAATGCTCGATGATAACTATTATTATATGCAAATTCGATTGATGGTAGGTGATCCTCCCAATTTCTTTTGAAATTAGGAACACAGGCTCGCAACATATCCTCTAATGTCTGGACAGTTTGCTCTGCCTAGCCATCTGTCTGTGGATGAAAGGGTGTGCTCATATTTACTTTAGTACCCAATCCTTTCTGGAATAATCTCTAAAATTAGGAGCTGAATTGAGCTCCTCTATCCAAGATGATGGAAAAGGGAATTCCATGCAACTTCACAATCTCTTAGATGTATAACCTGGCATACTCCTCTGTACTGTGAGTTGTCTTGACTCCTAAGAAGTGAGCCGATTTTGTTATCCTATCCACAATTACCCAAATCAAATCAAGTTGCTTTTGAGACCTAGGTAGACAAGTGATGAAGTCTATATTGATCATCTCCTACTTTCATTCAGGAATCTCAAAGTTCTGAGCCAATCCAAATGGTCTTTGATGCTCAACTTTCACTTGCTGGCAATTCGGGCACTTTGAAACGAGCACAACAATATCTCTCTTCATTCTATTCCACTAATAGACTTCTGTCAAGTCATGGTACATCTTGGTAGAGCCAGGATGAATGAAATATCTAGAGCAATGGGCTTCTGCCATAATCCTTTTCTCGAATACCATCAACATCTGGGATGCACAATCTACTTTGATATCTCAACACTCCATCTCCCTTTTTGGAGAAGACCATCACTTTTCATTTGTGGAAAGCCTCCTTCAATTGGAGTATGACAAGATCTTGGTCTTGTTTTTCTTTCACCTCTTCCACTTAGGATGAAGCAGACCTATTTTGAACATTAACTCCTTCCTCATCATTTTCCTCAAGTTGGACTCCCAGTCGAGCCAGTTGATGCACTTCTTTACTTAGTTCCCTCTTTCCTTGCTCAACATGGCCTATGCTACTCATTGACTATCATGATCCAAGCCTAGGTCCTAGACATGACACGGCAAATGGGGAACCCGAAGGGACCTCAATCAATCCTCTTAACATATCATTACACATCATTGGTCGCAGAAGTAATAATACAACAATAAGAGTTAGTAAAAAGGGGAATTACGGGGCTAAGGGACATCTTTCATATCATAAACATCAAAGAGTCAAGATAGTCAAAGCTCATAGCATCATTACATAACTTGTCCAATAACACCTCTAAACATAGAACTTAGCGGGGGCCAATGCAAACAACTAGGCTCACCCTTATAGCCAAACATACAATAAAGGAAAGAGAGTCTTTAAACATAGCATAAGATCAAAGACATTGTTCTGAAATTGAGGACTCACCAACTTGCTTTGTAGAGGAATCGTACTAGCCACGTGGAGGAGAAGGATGATCTAGTGGAGCTCCGGTCCCTACATGGTAACATCACGTAGGCATAGAGTATGTATAAGTATGTTTGAATGTACTAAGTATATATGATGCAATGTAACAAGAGATAGGAAACATAGGGAAAATGCAATATCGTAAGCAATGGATAGCATAATAACAATATGTTATGTTTGAATGATGCTTAAAGTAAAACATGCTTATATAGACATATCACATGTGAAGGAAGAGACCGTCATCATAGAACAAGAAAACTTAATACTTGAAATCCAAGGTAGACCACACCTCAGAAGTGATTGAAGTACCAACCCCTCAATTGGTTGACAGACATGACCACCCTCCATCAGAAGTAATTGAGATACCAACCCCTCAATTGCTTGATGGCTTACTACCCCCATCCGAGGCGATTAAGGTACCAACCCCTCAATTGGTTGACGAACATAACCACCCTCGAAGTGATTGAGGTACCAACTCCTCAATTGGTTGATGGCTCACCACCCCCATCCAAGGTGATTGAGGCATCATCCCTCCATTGGCTATGGTCAAATCACAACACAATAGATATTTCTCGTGAAATCAACACATATATACCATCCTTCCATCATCATAAAGTCACTTAACTCATATGCCATGCATTAGTCTTTCAACAACTCAAGAAACATTAATCGGACATTTTATCAAACACTTGGTGAATGTGTAATGCTAGTGTAGAACCATACAATTCAATAGTGAAATCATACAAGTAAATTTAACGTAAAATCATCCATCAACATTTGGTAGTACCCTCATGCAATATATGCCAAAACCCTTCTTCAAATCTCAAGATAGATCAAAGATTCATAGCTCAAAACATGCTTAAATAGTCATACTTTTATGAAACCCCAACATAGTTCATAGTTAAATTCATAGTAAGCGAGACCCATAAGTAAATCAACTTAGAAACATGAGATTTATGTTTTTAAAAAAAATCTTGGGCACCATAGGTGAAAGGAACCAATAGTTGAAACCCATATACCTTGACTTTGGAAAATCCTTGATAAAGATTGAAAATGGAGACTTGAAGCTTGAGTGAAATCCTTAAGATCCGGAAAGCGATTTGGCACTTGAATTTTGGTTGAAATATTTGTTTAAGTGTTTGAGAGAGTGACGGGGAATGTCTTTATGATATGAAGGTAAAATATGGTTAAGTATAGGTATTTTTATGCATGAGAAGACTTAGTCCCAAGACCCAAAATCCTTAGATCGAACAAGAAAACTGTACAAAAATAACACTGGTCCGTGATGGAGGCGTGTCACGGTACAATTACGCACGGACACTAGAATTCCAAATTTTTAGAATTTTGATATGACTGCTCTAAAATTAAGGTTAAACCCATTTTCCACTCAATATTTCTCCAATCAAGAATATGAAGTTGAATTTTTGATATCACGCACGGATTTTGAGATATATGGAAATTACAATTCCCGGCACTTTCAAGGCACATTTTGGGGCCCTTTTTGGGGTCGTTTCATTGACAATCTGTTAAAAGTGTCTACAAAAATGTTAGTTTTACCAAGACGGTATAGAATGCTCATGTCATAATCCTTAAGAAGCTCCAATCATCTCTTTTATCGCAGGTTGAGCTCTTTCTAATTGAAGACATACTGCAAACTCTTGTGGTCAGTGAACATGCCCACATGCACTCTATACAAATAGTGGTGCCAGATTTTAACTGCAAACACCACCGCTGTCAAGTCAAGATCATGGGTCGGATAGTTCCTCTCAAAAACCTAAGTTGTCTGGAAGCATAGGGTATCACTTTTCCTCTCTGTATCAGCACACATCCCAATCCAACTCTCGAAGCATCACAATAGATTACAAAGTCCTCTGTCCCTTGGGAAGGTTAAAATTGGTGCAATAGTCAATCTAGTCTTCAACTCTTGGAACCTCTTCTCACATTCATCGGACCACTGAAATTTAACCATTTTATTAGTCAACTTAGTCAATGACGCAGATAGGGAAGAAAATCCATCAATAAATCGACGGTAGTGCCTATCAACCCCAAGAAACTTCTTATGTCAATCAGAGAGGTCGGTCTGGGTCAGTTCTTAACCACTTTAATCTTTTGAGCATCCACTCGAATACCATCACCGGAGACAACATGGCCTAAGAAAGCCACTGATTTAAGCCAGAATTCACATTTAGAGTATTTTGCATACAACTCATAGTCCTTAAGTTATTGGAGGATAATTATGAGGTGATTTGCATGCTCCTCCTCATCTCTCAAATACACCAAGATGTTGTCGGTGAACACGATCAAAAACATATCAAGATATTATCTGAATACCCTATTCATCAAGTTCATGAAGGCTATCGGTGCATTCGTCAACCCAAAGGACATAACCAAGAACTCGAAATGGTCATATCTAGTCCTAAAAGTTATCTTTGGAGTATCACATTCCCACACTTTCAACTGATAGTAGCCAGATTTGACGTCTATCTTGAGAAAAAAAGGTACCCTAAAGTTGGTCGAACAAATCACTATCCTTCGAAGAGGATATTTATTCTTTATCGTGGCCTTGTTTAGTTGCCTATAGTTAATACACATTCTGAGAGACCTATCTTTCTTTCGCACGAATAGGACAGGGGCACCCCAAGGGGAAATACTCGACCTAATGAAGCCCAACGATAGAATCTTTCAATTGTTCTTTCAGCTTTTTAAACTCAATGGGGGTTATCCTATAAGGTGGAATTAAGATAGACTAGGTATCTGGAAGAACATCAATCTCAAATTCAATCTCCCTATCAGGAGGGACTCCAGGCAAATCCCCAAGAAACACTTCAGAAAGCTTATTCACAATTGAGATTGACTCAAGAGTAGGGGACTCAACATCATCTGATTTCACTCGCACGAGGTGATTGATAAAACCTTTAAAAATTAGCTTTTTGGCTCTAAGATATGAGATAAACTTTCCCCTAGGTACAACAGAATCACCCTTCAACTTTAGAACCGGTTCATTCGAAAATTGGAACTTAACGATTCGTGCTCTACAATCAATAGTGGCATAACAAGTGTGAAGCCAATCAGTGCCAAGGATCACATCGAAGTCAGTCATCTCTAACTCAACCAAATCAATGATAGTATCCCTATGATGGATGGACACTACATAAGCTCTATAGTCTCTCTCGATTAGACCCACTAGAGTAGAACACATCAAAGGGCTCAAGAAGACTCTCAAGGGTTCTATCAAATCTACTGGACATGTAAGAAGTTATAAAAGATAATGTGGCACCAAGATCCATCAAAACAGAACAATCAAGAGAAAAGACTCGAATCATACTCAGCACAACATCGTGGGAGTTTCCTGATCATGACGACTACCCATGGCATACAAATGGTTTGTAGCTCTACTTGCGCCTAGTGTAGTACCTCTCTACATTCCTTTAGTTAGGGGGTTGGTGTAGAAGAATGAGCTTGTTAGCCCGCTTTGGAAAGTCTCTCTAGTAATTCCCTACTTGACTACACCAAAAGCATGCATCACTCCCCTCACAGTATTTACCCAAATGTAACTTGCCACACTTACCACATGGTGGCTTACCCTGTGAACCTTGAGGCACACTAGCTTGTGACTGAGATCCATGGGCTCCAACATTCTGAGACCTCTAATCATTCCTGACTCTGGGCGCAGGTGCACTAGCAGATAATGATGTAGGAAATCGGTTACCATTCCCTTTCTTTCTACCCTCATGGCTGGAAGTCTTAGCTTTCTTACTCCTGAACTCCTCTCTGTCATGTTTTCTCTCCTCATCAGCTTGTTGCACAAATGTCATTAATCTCCCAATGTCCATATCACTCACAATTATCGCTCCCCTCCCATCCCTCTTTGGCCCTCTATTCAACCCATCAACATATATCTGCATTCTCCCCCTCATATCAGAAACCATATCAAGAGCATAGCGGGATAGTTGAGTGAACTTCAACCCATACTCTTGCACAATAATAAAGCCTTAGTTCAGATTCAAGAACTTTCTTACCTTAGCCTCTCTTCGTTATCTTGGGAAGAAACGCCCAAAGAAAGCTTCCTCAAACATTGCCCAAGTCAGCACAAGAGCATCCTCTCCTCTGCCTTCTCCCATTGGTCGAATCAAAGTCTGGCCACACCCACCCTTGAGTTGGTAAGCATCTTGTTCAACTCTGTCAACATCAGCCATATGCATTACTTGGAACACTTTCTAAAGCTCCTCCACATAGTTCTCAGGATCCTTAGTGGATACAGCCCCTATGAACTCAAGCGGACTCATCATCACGAATTCCCGGACTCTTGATGTGTCATGTGCATCTTGTTTACTCGTTCCTTGTTTTGCAGCAGGTGTTGTGATATCTTGGGCTAAAGTTCGAACAGCCTGGCGTAGCTCAGTATTGGAGACCTCATTTTTGGGGGTTGTTCAACAGGGGCAACTGGTGCCACGGGCTCCTCATGTCCTTGAGGCTCAGGTAGGTTGATATTCTGTCTGGTGGGATGCCCTCTATCTCTGATGGCTCTTTTGGGAGGCATGATCAAAAATCTGCAACACACAAAGCAAAAATTAGAAGAGGACTTTTCATAGAGCATAACTCTATAGCACGATTTAGAACATGAAAGAAGTGAAACAATTCCTAGATGTCCTATAGCCTCCAAATTATGAATGTAGAGCTCTTCACACCAATAATAAAGACTCTACTAGACATGCCTTCATAGACTCCCTAGGAATCTTGAAATCTGTGCTTTAATACCAAGTTTGTCATGCCCGGGAAGGCACCCAAGACGTGGTCGGAACCCAGAGACTATTGCTAGTCCCCGAGCGAACTGCTTGACCTCATCACAAACATTCAATCAATAAACTCTACTAATTAGCGGAAGACATAAGAAAGTAAATGTGCACATCTATCTAATCTCAAATAATATAATAAATAAAAGGCTAGTAGAACAAACTTGCTCAACAAGTCTCAACAATCAACATTTGGCTCTAGTTTATGAAGCCTCTATCACTATCAAGTGGTGCCGATAACAGACTCATGGCTACCTCAATCAAAATAAAGATAGTCAAGTCTAACTCTTAAGCAAGATGAAACAAATGTCATGAATACTTCGAAGTAAGAGAGGCTCACCAATCAGCTGACTGCTCAGATCCTTAATGATTCATCTGTTGACGATCTCTAATCCCTATATCTGCATCATAAAATGATGCAGCACCAAGTGGTGTCAGTACATGAAATATATGATATGTAAAATAGCTGAATGGAATAGAAACAGGTAGAATAATATAGAACAATATCCACATAACATAATACTCAATCAATGTCTATCTAATGCAAGAATAAAGAGTAGACAAGTGACTCCAAATAACTCTCATTAATCAACTCAGACACAACTCAACTTAACTAGACTCAGAGTACTTAATGTGGGTACTTTCTGGGAGTTTCTCTTATCCGACAACAACCACTTATGAGTCAGTTATTGTACAACAAACGGTGATGTTGCCACAGCTACTCCGTACTTTCCAGGTAAGGAACGAGTATGATCCACAAGGAATCTGAACTTTATCATCCTCTATTGTTTCAGGGACATAAACTCGAGCAGGAATCATGAGATTTAATGGTTTAATCCTCTCCTACACTGGGCTGTCGTAGGTAATGAATGCAAGTGGGACTCACTCTTACTCATTTTGGTGCTCGATACTCCTCCCAAGACTCAATGTTCATAAGACTCCTCCTCCTCATCTTTATTAGCCTCATTGAGGCAATCACTATCTCAATTAGTCTCATGGAGACTCTCATCATCTCATTAACTCAAACTCAAAGGTCCTCTATTATTTCAGGGACTTTAACTAATCCCAGTTAACTCAATTCTCATTTAAGAACTCAAGGACTCACATCATCAATTAGAAGAAGTCGTTTAGACAGAACTCAAATTATGAAGACATATAGGATCATGAAGTTCAATCCAACTCATCCTCATACTCACATCAAGACCACTCAACATACTCAAACCAAGGCTCTAGACTCCATCCCTAAGTTCATTATGTATGCTTTCACAATTTAACATATAGGGTTTATACAATATATCATGAAAAGTATTTCAATTCAAGAAACAAGTTTATGATGATGATAAACATATTAAAATACATATAGTAAATAAAATTTTCAAGAAAATAATCAAGAATCATGTATGTAGACTCATGAACTTTCAACTCTCTTCTGAGACCATCTATGGGGAATATGAGAGAACAATCTCATGCTTTTAGTTTAGCCTTACATACGTGGGATGAAGCTATCAACAATCAACTTTGAGAATTTGCCTTCGAATTCTCCAATCTCTGCTTCTCTATTCTCTTCTCTCAAGCCCTAACTTTTCAATGACTTAGAATAGGAGTTTTGACCCTGTTTACGCTTAAAACAACCTGTTTTGATCGTGTATTGAGTTTAGGAGGGGTTGTAAGTTATCCAGAATACCCCTCAAGATTTTAAGAAAAATATTTCAACTTAGAATAGTAGGTTCGTGACACGGACCCATCGAGCACATGCGTATTTCTTTCGAAAATTCTTCGAATGAATTTTTCCAATTCCGTCGAAAAAAATTAAAAAAAAAGTGTAAGTTCGCTATAGAGGCACGACGTGCCTCTGTCGCTCACTATTGCTATCTTTCGTTTTCGGATTGAAAAATTATCTTTTGATCTGATCGCTCTAAAAATCGACCGAGACCATTTTTCCACTCAATGTTTCATGTTGATCACATATTCAGCCTTGAATTTGCAAATGCAGCATGGGAAGACGCGTTATGTGCATGTATCTTCTCTAGAGGTAATTCGATAATTTTACTGGTGTTACACTAACCTCCAATATGTTAGTGTTGTATATAATTAAGTTGTTTAGTTGTAGAATCAAAGAAATTGTTATTCATTGTTATCAAAATATTATTTTAATTAATTACCCATTGAAAAATCCTTTTTGTCAATATGTATCAATACATTTTCAAATATAATCAATAAAATAACGTCTAATTGAGGATCTCGTTTAAATAATTCTTAGTTGTTTAAACAACTGACTATTGTTTATAGTAAGCAATTGTCACGACCCAAAATGGGATCATGACTACGGGGACACTTAATTCCAAGCCAAAGAATAAAGTACACTTAAAGGAGAAATCTCAATAGATAAATAGTTATTACATGATAAGTCACCCATAAAATCATAATCCAAAACCTGGTGTCACGAGTGCAAAGAGTATCTAAATACATAAACTAGTATAATAAGTGCATCTTAGTCTTCGAATAGAGATAAAGACTGAATAACTAAGATAGAATCTAATGACAACTTGAAGCTCGGAATCTCACCACTAGTTCTGACATTAACCAACTGCATGAGCAAATCAATTACCACGTGGATAATTTTGACAAGAATCTATGGGGGAGAAAGAAGTAGGGTAAGTACACATAATATGTACCCAGCAGGTTTAACTGACTGGGAATCAGAAATTCAATAAACTATGAAATAATCTAAGAACGCTTCCACCTGCAATAGGAAAATCAGTCCAGCATCGGTGCCTCCAATTTATATAGAACGGTGCCAATAAAGTAAACATATAATCTCAAATAAGTCAACCCAAAATAACTACAAGTAGTATAATGAGATTATATGCATGTAAGGTGGTATCAAGACCATCGCACAGCTTGTCGTATACACCCCTTTAAAGCCTAAGGCTCCATAGACTAACACTCTATTTAGATGGTGATTTCCCGTGGTTTCATAATGTATGGTATGATACGGTATGGTATGTTACTGTATTGGACAATATCATAGAATGTTTGGATAGACTCTATGATTTAGTATTGTTTAATGATAATTTTGTTGTTTGATTTGATTGTACGGTGCTATTTTATAACCGATAAATTTACAAAAATACCTTTAAGATGATTTTTTTTAAAAAAAAAAAAAACAGCTAAAAAGGCCCAATTGTATATATTTACGAGACACCTGGCCAACATTCAGACCAAAAATAAAAATAAAGAAAAAAAGAAAACAAACAAAACCAGCTAGAAACATCTAGAAAAAAGAATCTCATCTTCATCTTCTTCTCAAATTCTTGATGTGAATCCATGGATCTCAATCACAACCATCTGGGTAAGATTACTACGCCTAGAATTTGCTGAAAATTTTCAAGCATTTGGCTACAAATTAGCGGTGTACAATCGATGTTTAAACCAATCTATGAACAGAAGATCTTTCATAACATGTACATCACAAGTGCTTACGGGTTTTCACAAGGAATTGTCTATGTAGAACAATAAGCTTGTTACAGATGTGGTGGCTTACATTGACCAGGTAATACATGTCAACAATCAGATTAGCCCCTCTATTTCCTTGGATGCTTTTTTTAGTATACAACAACCAGCTTTTGTAAGGATTAGTTGTCTTGGCTTTCACTATGTTAAAGGGAGTGCCCTTCTGCAACTCCCCATATTAACAATTTTTTTCACTTCTGGCGGAGGAAGTGGAAGTAAACTTTATGATAAGAAGGAACAATTTCATATTCTATCCCTTATTCAAGAAAAAATCAACAACTTTACTTTTTCCCCCAAAATATACTCATTATATATGACTCAATGACCATTTCTTTGTCCATGAAAAGATAAAAAATATGATCTTCCAGCCTATACATATTTCAGACACTGTAAATGTCTACTTTCTTGTGTTGTTTATCAATTATGATTCAGGGTAGCTTACCTTAACAGTAAAATAGCACCAGTGAATTCAAAACTATCAAAAACAAAAGCCAATTCTATATTACATAGCTATGAATTTTTCACTTCAGATTGATTTCAAAAGTAGGAGTTGCTCTATTCTAAAACTCTTGAGATGCAGAGCCGATACCGCCCTTGCTCAATTAAGTCTGTAAAACTTCAGGTCTCTTCTAGAGTTGTCCCTTTTAAAGGAAACTTCAGAACTGTTAAACAAGTTTGTTTTTTCACATTAAAGAATCCAACTCCAGCTTCAATCATCACAATCATCAGACAATTGATAACACTAAACTAGATAAATCTCTAAACACCATTACCAACTCATCAATTGTATGTCACAGTCCATTACTAAACATGAATTAATCACACAAATGCATAACAGAATAACTCCAGTGAAGATGTACAAAAAAATAAAGATGTTAAGTCAATACACATTCATTAAAAGGATAATATTGTATTAACTAGAAATGCATAACAGAGTAACTTCTATTAATAAAATATTCAAAACAGAATAACTCCTATTAATAAAATATTCAAAGTGTTCATAAAAGAAGCAACACTTAAAATTTAAATAACATTATTCTAAATTTAATTGTCTTCTCCCATCATTTCTAATAAAAGATCTTTGCGGGCCTCTTTCGGGCATCCTATTATAGTGCGACATGTGTTTGCATTTTGGCAAAAAAATATGTAACATTTTGTATTCACACGAGATTCCAAATTCATCTCTGCCAACATATTCCATATCTCGCTCTCAGAAATAGGTAGAGCAGATGAAAGTCCACTAATAGCATTAGCCAACTCGTCCATACCACCTCTCAACATGTCAACCATGCTTTCAAGACGATTATATTTAGATTTTTTGTTTTTGATAGGAGCTGATACTTCTGGATAGACATTATGTGTAGGTGCATAATCAGTTGCTTCACTCTGCTCACCCTGTCCATATTCGTCAATATTTTCCAAAGAGGCAGCATTCCTATGAATCATTTCATCTACCTCATCAATAGTCGATGGATCAACATTTGATTTTTTCAGATTCTTATTAGCACTCCTTTTTAACATTTCTAGGCTAGTCTCAGCATGCTTTCCATTGGCTCTGTCCTTTCCATATAACACCATCAACTTCTCATAATTTTAGCATGGCTTGGCCTTTAAATCTGCAGCTGCAGGCATAGTCTATATATATATATATATATATATATATATATATATATATATATATAAACACAATGAATATTATAATAAGAAAAAGAAAACACATATCTGAAAACTACAATAAATATAAATTTACCTGAATTAACTGATCCCATACTTCAGGTTCAGCAATAAACATGTTTGTGATCGGATCCCATGCAAATTCACTCAGTCCACTCTTCTGGAATATGTCATAGTATTTGCCGAAGTTTTTTTTAATTGTTTTCATTCGATTGTGAATTTTCTCCTTGTTAATAGCTTTGTCGGGAAATTTTGATTTTAGCTCCTTCAGTATGTTATCCATTGCATGTGTAGAGAAAGTTCCGCCAATCTGTGCCCAAGTAAATTCTCTTGACAGTATGCATCAATTAAAGTATCATCCATTGCATTTGTCCAAACACATATAGAGTTATTTGGAGCCTTTAGATCACTTGAGATAAATTCCTTTGTGTCTTTCGCCATATTAACTACTTATTCAAGACAAATATTCACAAGATTAAGAAAAAAATATTGTTACACATAAATATTGATAAAAGTTACTATAATTTAAAGTAAATGCACTAAACATAATATTTATAATAAAAATATTTACATCATGAAATTGTTATCAAATAACATCAAGTAAAAAAATGCGACACGAATAATCACTATAGTTTTTCCACTATAAAACTAATGTTGATAATTAATCCACATGGTAGCTGCGATGCCATCTCGAATCAACTCTCCTTTTCTATATTCCTCATTATTCTCCCTAGAATTTGAATGTTCCTCATG
The DNA here is from genome assembly GCA_011800125.2 of Solanum clarkiae. Lineage (NCBI taxonomy): Eukaryota > Viridiplantae > Streptophyta > Magnoliopsida > Solanales > Solanaceae > Solanum > Solanum clarkiae. Next base: position 12,257,726 of record JAABOM020000084.1, on the reverse strand, counting down.
CACAGTATTATCATTAATAAGCTCTGCATCAACTCGAGCGAGTAACTCATCATTTGGATCTACGCCTCTTAAGTAGTTGTGCAAAATACAACAGGCATATATGATAAGCTTTTGAGTTTCAATGCCATATAATGATTCCGTTGAACTAGAAATTATAGGAAATCTCTTTTTAAGAACTTCAAATGCTCTTTCGATAGCGTTACACAAAGAAGCATGTCGCAAATTAAATATTCACTAGAATTTCAAGGTGGATTTCTTGAATACTCTTTCAAGTGGTATCTCACTCCCCGATAAGGTGTAATAAGTCCACTTCTCAACATGAGTCCAGCATCTACAAGGTAGAATTTTCCTTAACATGACAAAATAAAAAAGAGTTAACTATATAATTTATCATATAATAACTAACTCTAAATATATAATATGTACCTTTTGGAATTTTTAGTGGGTCTTGTCTATTTAGTGCTTCTTTCATAATTCTTGAATCAGATGTTGTACCTTCCCACCCAGCCAACTTTAAATAAAATGTACATGCAGCTAATACATTTTGTGTTGAATAATCTTTCCTCCCACGATATCTCGGTGCTTTATTTTGTGAAACTTTAACACGTATGTGTGTTCCATCAATTGCACCAATACAATCCTGATATTATAATAATTAATTAACAATGTAATCTTGACGTTCGTTTAAATATAAATAGTGTAATAAGTGAGTTTACCTTAAAATATGGGTAGAAACATTGGCTACTAGCAATTTCAGGAGGTACATGGGAGCCATCAGGTTGTTTAATAAAGTTCTCATATAACTTCAAGATAGCTCATAGGACAACATGAAAATGACGACTAACCGACTCTCCAGAGCGTCGAAATATGAAAGATAGCTCATGATTTGTCACATTATGTGCTAACAAATAGAGTGTTTTGGCAACTTATTCTTCAACTGAACTTGAAGTGTTGGTCTAATACCTCCATCTTTAACTAAGATCTTACATAATCCAGTAAAAGCCGAAAGACTCATTCTTATTATATTATGACAAAGTTCAGTAGAAAAGAGGTGATTCAATAATTTCTCTCTAATTTTCTCTCTTTCAAGCTTTATGTTCTGTGTGATCGTGCGTCGATCCATTCCAATTTCATGTGTATAATCCAAAATCAAATAACTACCAGAACAACTACATATGAAGCTATTGAGCTCACTTGTTTCAATATGTAATTACTATCTTGATTATTCTGATCAGCCTTCTACAATAGAATTATGAAAAATGCATCAACTAAATAAATTAGGCATATACAATAATAAATTTGAATAAGGGCACTTAATTGTCGAGAAAATCTAAAAGATAAAATGTTGACATTGAGCGGATTCTCTAACAATCCAAGTTAGTATCCCATAAGAAGCCCTTATTTCATTCAACATCTCTGGCATCTAAATAAGAAAAAAAAAACATTAATGCATAATATCAAGAAATTGCTAAAGCTAGGTGTAGTGGCTCTTGAGTTGACTTCCATCTGTGAAGTTACAATTTTAAGAGGATACACCATCAAATACACCTCCGTTAATCTTTTTTCCCTCTTCAAACATTTCCTTTTCAAGTTTTCTGCACAAAAAGACCTACCAGTCCTAAAAATTACTCAACTTGATGAGCACTTTAATGTTTTGCAGTCTCCGACACACTATAAACCCAAAATATCATCCGTTTGGTAGAATGAATAAACTCGCATTGCAAACTTGAAACTGTTGTTAGCCTAAACCTGTAGAATGAAAGAGGAGCTTCTATGTGAACATTTCTAATAGTGGTTTATCTTTAAACAGTCAAAGAACTAGCACTGGTTGATCCAACCTCATATCTTAGGAGTCATCTGGTGTGAGGTATAAGGTGTAATAACACCAGGATAAAATACAAAATTACTCTATTCAGCCTATGATCGCTAGTGCTAGGTAATTCTTGGATTATTTATCCCACCATTTATACATTTAATGATGGGACAAGTTATCTCATATACATGATGAAATAACTTATCCAAGAATAATAAGTTGTTGCCTACCAAACAACCCTAACTGCAAAAGAATTCTATCCTTCAGTAAAGGATGGGCTTTCAAGGGTACAAACTACAAAGTGTTAAGAAATATAGTCATTGTTCATGAACCCCAGTATGAGCAACTTAGGCTAGCTCCAAGTATATGTCCGTTTCCTCCATTGTATATTTCCCAAATTTCCTAAGTTGGCATCCAACAGAAATCATTGTTAGTTCCAAATTTCTCCATTAGTTTTGGCATCTAACAGAATCATTGTAAATGTTAGAGATTGATTGTCAATACCAAAATATAACAATGCTTGGTGAATTCATAATACGAACACATTGATGACCCAACTAATTGACCCCTTTCCCTTTAACTTCACTTATTTGGAAAGTGATATTGTCCTAGAAAGTAAACCTTTTACATGGCCTTTGAATCTTTGGTACATAAATATTTAAAACATAACAGGAATGACTCGTTGCAGGTACACACACCAACAAGCTCCACGTCCTAATGCTTGACGCGGGTTTGGAGCATACGATGAAACTCATAAGCATCTCCAACTGCAATTTTGCATAAATTATGGAGAAGATCAGAATTTAGGAGGAAAGTTATTGTAACTTTCTCCTCGTTAAATGAGCTTCACAAGAGAGTTAAAAAAAAATTTTTTTTTTGGGGGGTGGGGGGTGGGGTAACAATAGTGACTCTTTTCTCATTGAATGAGTATCTAGCAACAAGATACAGGATACGGGAAGGTAAACTGATAACACAGGCAGCTCCTTCGAGACTAAACACTAAAAAGGTGTTTCATTGAGGGTAGGTTTTTTCCACTATGTTGCAACTGTCAAATGGGTTTTTTGATAGATGTTCTGCTATTGAAGGCTCTTTGGTCCACAAATTTCCTATTACTCAATTCATGTTCGACTATTAGCTAAATTCAAGTTCAAATATTAGCTACGATTTGATAACTAATGCTACACCGTGACAATTGTTGTGAAAGTCTCAATAATGATTTTTTTTAGTACTATATCTCCTTTTTTGTGTTAATAAATTCATCTCTGAAGAATAACAAAAACAGCACCAGCGAGCAATAGATATATGGATTTATAAAAGAACCATGAAGAATTACTCTGTTTTGGCAGATGCGGTGGAAGCCGCATATGAATATTTGTTCAGATATATTATCCGACATTATAAAAAAAAGTATTAAAAAAATTATTAACAAATACACAAATCTCCAATCCACACAAACACTAGAAAATAAAAAGAAAGAACTTTACGAACCTCAAGAGAAACAGGAGATGGAGATGAAGCTTCAGAATTGATATGAGTCAAATCAGTATACGATTGTGTCGTAGATATTAGGGTAAAGTTTAGTAAGGAATAAAAAGGTAAATTAGGATTATTAAAAATTACATAAGGGTATAAATGGAAAAAAAATAATTGAACAATGAGTTACCACTAATTTGGTGGTAACAAAAATTGAGGGTTTTCATGATTACAAAACCATGTAATCAAACCATACCATAACATGAAACTTAAGAAACAATCAAAACAGACGCGGTTCTTTCACTCACCACACCATACTATACCATCAAAAACCATCATCTAAACAAGTTGTAAGGGGACCCATGGGAACCTCACAAGCTATATACCTTAATCACAATATATCAATTACCTTGCCATCTAGCTCGTCGTCAAGGACTCACGATAAGAATCTCAATGTATCAACTACATTGCCACCTGACTTGTGGTCAAGGACTCATGATAAGAATTATAATGTATCAGCCACCTTGCCACATAACTCGTGGTCAAGGGTTTTAAAAGTAGTTTCATAGTTCACAATTTCTCAATATGCTATGATATGTATTATGGGGATGCATGCAATCATGACACAATTTACTATGTTATATAAAACCATTTAAATGTTTACATTTGCTATAATATCTGACAATAAAAAAGTCATTGTGAAAGATCAAAATTAGTTCGCTACAATAAACATAACAAAGTTTAAACTTATGTTAAGTTGAACAACCGTCTAACATTAAAAAAAAAAAAACTACATGTAAAGTGACCTATATATCAACATGGAGATATATTTGTGTGACATCATAATTGTTGGAAAGCCATTTGTGCAGCAGAAGCATATATATGCATCATACTGCTTACGTGAATAATAGATAACACATACGTTTATGCTAGAAAACAAACAATTATTCTAGAACACATATTCTTTATGAAATTTAATTAGATAAATAGCTCTTGAAGCGTGAGCATATATCTTCAAGCGAATCCACAATTAGACTGTAGTTCTACGGTCTTCTACAGTGATCCCAAGTTCACATCCGAACTCTCTCGATACTTGGGTGGACAAATATCGTATAGAAAACCTAATTCCCTTTAATCCAACTCCCCTTTTCTAGATTAGAAAAATCACTATTTATAGAGGACCTTTTCAAATCCAAAAAGAAGGAAGAAATCCATTTTTCTTGAAAAAACAAGAAACTAATATGTGTCCTTTTATTAGAAATAGAATTCTGAGTTATAATTAAAGGTGGGCACTGTAGGGACGATGAAATTAATTACTGAGGCTCCCTATTATGAAAATAATTCAAATAATTAATTTGAAATTATTCTTACCATAATAAATTACAAATTATTCCACTAAAAATTCGTAATTGCACTCCTATATTTATATTTCAAAATTTCTCATTAAACATTTATGTAATTCCCCATGTTAAGATTATAGATACTAATCAATAAATTAAATTACTGACAAATTTTATTTAAAGATTAATTTTCTTTAGACCACTGCTTAACTTATTTCATGTGTCTGATTCATAAATCTACTTGCAAGGTTTGACACAATGAAAACTTATAAGCTTCTCAAAAGGCATATCATTAATCTCTATATCGAGACATGGATTCTATCAACTAACTTATTATTTCGACAATATATATTATTATCATCCAATTTATCAGGCATATTGACTCATCTTCAGAATCTCACCTTTTAATAAA
>JAABOM020000084.1:12115892-12252588 GCA_011800125.2 Solanum clarkiae | reverse complement strand
CATAACCAATCAGCATAATGATAACCAATAGGTAGCCATATCCATAAGTAGAATCTCCAGATACATCACTTAACAAATAAAAGTAGAGGAGTTCACAAGATATCCAACAATGTCTCTAGTCATAAGATAGGATGGGGTCTAAGACATACCCCAAGTTTAATCTCGAAGTAAATAACATAAATAAAACATCATAGATAGAGAAAATGTAGTTTGTCCTTGGAAGATGGGACTCACCACAACAAGCAAATCTCAATATCCAAGCTAGACATCATACGGTGGATGAATATAATCCTCGGTCCCTACTTGGTTAGATCATGTAGGCAAAAGTATGCGTACGTTTGAATGTACTAAGTATGCTGGTATACACTGTATATGACTTACCAAATCTGCATTCAATGTTAGATGACAAGGGCACATAATATAGAAAGAGATATATAACAAGAGATATAGTACACAATATGCCATGAAACTAATGATGCATGAAATACACAAATGCTCATATATAGTGGGGATGGACTATAACCGAAAAATCAAATACATGCGAGCTATTACATGAATTAGTCCGATAAAGACCTCCCTATCGGTAGGAGAAGATTACTTGGCAAGGGTAATCTACATCACACCTTATGAACCTCATCATTTCGATGTATGGTCACCTTCTTTACGACCTCATCATTTTAGAAGGATTTCCATTATCATATCATATCATATCAATAAATGAATTACCATCACTTCTGACTCGGCCATTTTGGTGATGGCTACCATTCCTATGCTGACACATAGTTCAAAGAAAAAGAGAGTGCCCTTGCAGATAGCCCTAACGCCCCCAATCCATTGGTGTTAAGTTAAAACTTCCCATGAGAATATTTATACGTATACATGCTTTTAAAAGAGGCAATAGTCATTTCAAATCCTTTCAATGCACATTTAGGCTCAAAAGTCAAACCATAATTCATAATCATGATATACTCATGCATAGAAATAACTCATTCATTAAACAATATGGTGCAAGCACCCAATATGCTCAAAGAGCTAATAACAATATACATTCATGTGATCACATTCTTGTCATAACCAATATCTTTATCAAATCATTTATATAAACATAATTGGGATTAACCTACTTCATAAACTTCATAAAAACCATAGTAATGTATGCATATGCCATGAATGGGATGAGAATGACATGGGTAATAGAGATTCAAAGATGAGAATGGCATAGACAATAGAGATTCAAACTTAAATCAACAATACATTATGGAATTCAAGTAAACACATAAGTAAAATTCACATTTAAATAATAATATGGACTACCCATGCACAAATCAAGCTTTAAAGGGTACATGCACTTTCATAACTTTATAACTTCAATACGTTTCATCATATTGGGGCTTAATTCACTTTAAAATCAATAAATAAACATAGCCTATACATCAATTGAATTTAATAAACTATGATATTGAAAACTCGTATTTGAAGTAAATTAAAATTCATGAAAATCACTTGAAAAGAGTTTGAATCTTCTTAGTTGGAAGGGACCAAGAATCAAATCCATATACCTTAGCTGATGAAGATTCAAGAAGAAATTTGGTGAAGAAAGAGCCTTTCCTTGATTCTCAAGCTTAATTCCCACTAGAGTTCTTTGAGAGAGACTTTAGAGAATTTTTAAATGTGAGAAATGAAGTTGAATGAGAGGAATAAAATTTAGGTCATTAGGAAGTCTTTAGGTAGCATAGAAGTCACAAAAGACCCTTAGAATTATCCTTAATTATGAAATTTCCATTATTGAGACGAATTGAAAAATTGAAAAACGTTGCCTCATGGAGTACTATAAGGTCCGTGACATGCTATACGGACCTTATACTTGTTCGGGATCCAACACTTGGGAAACATTCACTTGACAAAGGTCCGAAACGATAATCCCATACTTCGAATTTTTCAACAAAATCACCCATATGGAGGGCCACACGGGCCGTATGCTTGCCCATATCACCTCCCTTAGAAAAATCTTCCACGGCAAAGTTCCAAGATGGTGATTCCATACTTAGAAAAATTTTCACCCGGGACCGTATACTTGGTCGTAGCCCTATACTTTGTCTCAAATTGTGGAAATTTCAAGACTAAGGCTACCACACAACCCGTCAAGCCTCACACGGCCCGTGTAGGGTCCAAGTGTGGCATGCCTTAGTTCAAAACTCCAAGATTAAGCTCCAACATCCCCACACAAGGCCAAGGGTCACTCTAAGGAGGCCCTACATGGTCCATATAGCCTCACACAGACCGTATGGTCTCCTTTGGATCATTACCTTGCTCCAAAAATTTTTGAAACCAAAATTTTCGAGCTCCAATAAGGTTGTACAACATTTGGAGTCCTTACAAAATCATAGGTTTCACATGATGTTGCATGACATGATAATATAACCATCATAAAATACTTCATATCATCATCATATGAGTTCATAAAAATCATCTGTATTACCATAAGTTGAGAAATCACAAAGGAGAAAAGGAAAGTTTAAGCTTGTGGAAGAAAGGTTTCCACAATCAAAACCTACTTACCTTAGTGATTTTATTGGAAGAAAATTGGATTTGGAGATGAAGAAATCTGGAACCTTAGCTTGACCTTCTTTCTTAAGAGCCTTGAAGAGATTTAGGAGTATTTAGGAGAGCTTTTAGAGTTATGGTCTTTGAGAAATAAATTGAAATAAAGGAGTGGAGAGTGAATAAGGCTGGAAAGGGGTTATTTGGGGGGTTAGGATGACATTGTATAGTCATAAAATGTTGGTAAATGACTGCCCCTTATAAAATTCTGCCCGGCAAAACCACGAGATCCTATTCATGAGCCGTGGTGCAACTTACGGGCCATAGGTACTGGGCTTGTTTGATAACTTTTGGGACCCTCAAAAACTTTTCTCTGATTCTCAACCTATGATAGGACGTACAACTCGTAAGTCATTCTATGGGCCATCTAATAAATCGTATGTCCAACTTCAAAAATCATCATTTTCACCAAGTTTGATCATCCACCCACGACCACTAGCTATGGCCCGTGGAACCACTTAAGGCCCGTAAGACCCATCGCAACAACTTACACTCAGAAAATTTATAGAACTCAATCTTGCACTTTTCATACTTCTCATAGGTGAGGTCTTATAATATCTCCCCCTTGGGACTATTCATCCCCGAGTGTTCCTAAGGCAAGCTCTAAAGAAAGGAATACATGCATCATATGCCAAATGCAACATATGCACCATGAAAATCTTTAGATTATGCTTCAAGTAACATTTACAATGCAACCTCAAAATCACATAAACATGCATAAATGACATGAAAAATGGCATGCAAGGAAAGGAGGTTCTTAATTGGGATAAGTCATAGTACCTCAAACTTGATTAGAATACAAGAGATAGGGGTATCACTTTTTCATATACACTTTGGCTTCCCAAGTGGTATTCTCGACTTGTTGGTTCCTCCAAAAGACCTTGACGAAGGGTACGTCTTTGTTCCTCAAACGCTTCACTTTCCTATCCAATATTTATACTAGAACTTCTTCGTAAGCCATGTTCTCTTTAATATTCACCACTTCCAAGGGCACAATGGAATTAGGGTCTCCAATACACTTCCTTAACATAGAGATATGGAAAACCAGATGAACCATACTCATTTCCGTGGGAAACTCTAATTCATATGCAACTTTACCGAAATGTCTCAAGATCCAATGGGGCCCTACATATCTAAGACTGAATTTTCATTTTTTGCTAAAATAAACTATGTCATTCATTGGTGAAACCTTCAAGTACACCCAATCACCAACTTCATACTAAAGGTCTCTCCTTCTAGTGTTTGTATAGGACTTTTTGTGGACTTTAAGCCGCTTTCAATCTCTCCCTTATCATCATCACCTTTTATAAAACTTCCATGACCAGATCTAGACCCAACAAAGCCATTCTCCCTAATTCAAACCAACCAATCGGGGATCTACAATGTCTACCATAAAGAGCTTTAACGGAAGTCATTCCGATGCTAGAGTGATAACTATTGTTGTAAGCAAACTCAATGAGTGGAAGATGTTCATCTCATTTACCCTTCAACTCAAACACACAAGCCCTAAGCATATCCTCAAGAGTTTGTATGGTTCTCTCAGCCTGGCTATCCATTTGAGGGTGAAAGACCATACTAAGCTTAACTTTAGTGCCAAGGCCTTTTCGGAAAAACCTCGAAAAGTGCAATGTGAATTGAGAACCACAATCCGAGATAATAGCCAATGGAACCCTATATAGCCTCACCAACTCATAAACATATAACTTGGTATAGTCTTTGGCACCATAAGTTGTCTTAACTGGTAGAAGTGAGCCGATTTTGTCAATCTATCAACAATCACCTATACGGAGTCGAAATGCTTCCTAGTCTTTGGAAAACCAATCAAAAAATTCATGTTGATCTCTTCCCACTTCTAAGTAGGAATCTCAATGTCTTGTTCTAGGCCACCTGGCCTTTGATGTTCGTCCTTGACTTGTTGGTGATTAAGGCAACTACCTACAAATTTTGCAATATCCTTCTTCATACCACCCCACCAATACACTTCTCTCAAATCTTTATACATTTTAGTGGAACCGAGGTGAATAGAGCAAGATGAATTATGTGCCTCTTTCAAGATCAAATCTCTCAACTCATCAACACTGGGCACACATAACCTACCTTGGTACCTAATAACAACATCTCCTCCTTATGAGAAAACTTTCACTTTTCCATCCTTCACCAATGACTTCAATTCCACCAAAGAGGGGTCAAGATCTTGCTTGGATTTAACTTCTTCAATCAAGGAGGAATTGGAACCATCTACCAGCACCGCACCATTATTTTCGGCTTCATTCAATCTAACACCCAACCTAGCCAATCGATGGACCTCCCTTGCCAATTTTTTCTTGCTATACTCAACATGAACCACACTCTCCATAGATACCATACTTAGGGCATCAACCATAACATTAGCTTTGTTTGAATGGTAATGTACGCTCATGTCATAATCCTTGAGGAATTCCAACCACCTTTTTTTCCTCAAATTAAGATCTCTTTGGGTGAACATATATTGGAGACTCTTACGGTCTATGAACACATCTACATGAACCCCATACAAATAATGATGCCATATCTTCAAGGCAAAAATTCAATATCATAGGTGGGGTAGTTTCACTCATGCACGTTTAATTGCTTAGAAGCATAGGCAATGACTTTTCTATTTGGAATCAATAAACACTCTAAGCCAACCCATGAAGTATCACTATACACCACAAACCCTTCTAACCCTTTTGGTAGAGTCAAAATAGGAGCGGATGTAAGCTTATCCTTCAAAGTTTAGAAAATTCTTTCATAATCATAAGTCTATACAAATTTAGCCTTATTTTATGTCAGCTTTTTCAAGAGAGAAGCAATTGAGGAGAAACCATTTATGAATCTCAAGTAATACCCTGCCAAACCCAAGAAACTCATAATATCTATCGGAGTAAAGGGTCTAGGTAAATTTCTTATCACCTCTGTCTTCTTTGGGTACCTTTTGATCCCTTCACCCAATACTACATGCCCTAGAAATGCGACTTCCCTCAACCAAAACTCACACTTGTCAAACTTGGCAAATAACCTTTCTTCCCTCAATGTTTACAACATTAACCTTAGATGCTTGGCATGTTCCTCTTTACTCTAGGAATAATTCAAAATATCATCAACGAACACTACCACAAACACGTCAAGGTTGCGTTTGAAGATCCTATTCATAAGATCTATAAATATGGTCGGAACATTAGTTAGGTCGAAGGACATCACCATGAACTCAAAATGCCCATATCTTGTTTGGAAGGCCATTTTGGAAATATCACACTCCCTTATCCTTAGTTGATGATAATCGGACCAAAGGTCAAACTTTGAGAAGTGTCTAGCCCCTTAAAGTTGATCAAATAGGTCATCTATACTTGGCATGGAATACTTGTTCTTCATGGTGGCCTTATTGAGTTACCTGTAGTCGATGCACATTCTAAGTGATCCATCCTTGTTTCTTACAAACAACACCAGCGTACACCAAGGTGACTTTCTAGGCTGTTTGAAATCCTTCTCTAACAAATCTTTTAGTTGGTTCTTCAATTCCTCTGGGACCACGCAGCAAGGGGAATAGAAATGGGTGGAGTGTCAAAGAGGAGGTCTATACCAAAGTCTATTTCCCTTTCAGGGGGAATACCAAGAAGTTCATCAGGAAAGACATCAAGGAGCTCATTGATCACTAAAATTGACTCAATAGAAGAGACTTTTGACTCGACCTCCTTAACTTGAATAAGGTGGTAAATGCAACCTTTGGAAATCGAATTTTGAGCCTTAAGACAAGAGATAAACCTACACTTGACCACCGAATCACGACTTTCCCACTCAAGAACAGGTTCATTGGGGAATTGAAATTTAACCTTGCGAGTTCTACAATCAATAGTATTATGGTATGCATATAACTAATCCATCCCAGAGTGATGCCAAAATCTACCATGTTTAGTTCAACAAAATCCAAGGCCAAACTTTATGCAATATAGACACGGGGCAACCCCTATACACTTTTTTTTTAGCAAGAATGGACTCACTAATGGGGGTAGAAACCTTAAAGGATTCACATAACAATTTGAGACACACATGAAGCCTATTAGTAATAAAGGGAGTAATGAAAGAAAGAGGGGCACTCGAATCCAATAAAGCATACACATCAATATATAAATCTTCAACACAACAGTAACAACTTCAGGCATCTCATCAAAGCCTTGTCTCTCTTAAAAAGCATAAAATCGATTATGGATTGGAGCACCTCCTTTTCGACCACCTTGTTATCTTTGGTCACCATGAGTACCTTGTCATTGAGACCGGCTATCTCTACTATTGTTTGGACAATTCACAACCTTGTGGCTCATTTTTCCATGCTCGAAGCAAGCACCCATGTTCATCAAATATTCACCGCTCTGATCCCTTCCATATCTTGGGCACCTTGAAAAAGTCATTCCACCGTTTCCATGTTGAGCTATTGGGTTAGGAACCCTATCATTAGCAAACCTTTGGCCATGGGCATTGGAGGACCCTTGGCCTTGAAATTTGTGGCCTTGTTATAAATGACCACCCTTAGTACCTTGAAAGCCTCCCTCAAGTCGAGCTCTCTTGGACTCCCCATCCTTATCTTCCTAAGCTTCTCCCCATCAAGTTATTTGGCATATGTCATAGGCCGATAGATATCCATATCCCCGAACACTAAGGCTGGAATGCTCTTTTATCATGTATGTGGATTACTTGGTCAATTACCCGATTGCACTAGTCTCATAGCCATAGCATGGTAGTATGACACTTCTCATTTATCAACTCAGACACATAAACTTGTGCATCCTTGCCCTTGCATCGGCGACCAAGTGAGGAGCATACTTTGAGAGGTCATTAAATTTAAGAGAATACTCCCTAACACTCATAGAACCCTGCTTGAGATTCATGAACTTCTTCATATTCGCTTCCCATGGTTCAATCAGGAAGAAGTGATCAAGAAAAACAACTTTGAATTCCTCCCAAGGGATGGTATCATCCGTCCTCTCCATCTTCCATTGGTTATACCATGTTTGAGCAAGTCCCTTGAGTTGGTAGGCTGCTAATTCTACTTTCTCTTCCAAGTTTACCCCCATAGTAGCCAAGACTTTACACAGTTCATCGATGAACTCTTGGCGTTCTTCTTCCACCTTTGAACTATAAAACTTTGGGGGATTCATCCTTGTCAAATCCTTCACTCTTGAAGCCGAGGTAAGAGCATGAGGAGCTTGAACTCCTTGATTGCCCACGACCCTTACCAAAAGAGTGACCACATTCTGATACCCAGCATAGATGACTCCTTCTTCTTCCACTTGGGGAGGTTGTGGGGCTAAAGGGGCTGATTCAACCTCAGGGGTGAGAGATCTTTTTGCCATTCATCTCAGTGGAAAGATCTAAAAGAGAAAAAGACCACCCATTAGAGATAGGAAAACTTATTTCAAATCTAAAGCACAACATAAAGTATGGAGAAGTGAACCATTTCCCAAAACGCCTCATAGCCTCTCATTGATAGTTGTGGCACACTTCAAAACCATGAACAAAACTCTACTCAATGTAGTGTGGCAGAATTCTGAGGACTATTTACAAACCTAGTGCTCTGACACTAATCCTGTCACAACCCAAACCTAGGGCCTAGATGTGAAATGATGAATGGGGAACCTGAAGGGACCCCAAACAAACTTCTTAAGAATGCATCACACATCCTTAGTTGCAGAAGCATAAATAAGTAATAAACATATAGCAAATAAATTCTAGGGGAAGCAGGACATAGGGACTCACACTATTGGGATGTTATATGGAAGAGGATTAACTTGAATCACATAGCAAATAAAGTCTAAGGGGCGCATAAGTATTACTTATGCTATAAGGGTAATAGGGACTTAGGACTTTCATCACCTCTTCAAAAAACCACAAAACCAGAAAGGAGCATGGGACCAAGGGAATTCCTCCACAATTACATAAACATAAAAAGTCAAGCTAATATGTAATAGTATAATCATATTTAACAATACCTCTAATCATGAATAGAGCGAGGTCCAAGACATCCCTGGGGCTTACACTCAAAAGATAGCATCCAAAAATAGATAAGTCTAAACAGAAGCATGAAAGTAAATAGATATTATCCTTGGAAGTAGAGGACTCACCAATAGCAAATCTTCACTCGAACCGTCTAGCCATGTGTAGGAGGAGAATGGAAAGGAACTCCATGACCTACATGGTTAGATCATGTTGGCAAAAAGTATATATTAGTACTTGGATTGTATTAAGTATGCGGGGTGCAAATGCAACAAGAAACATAAGACATAATTAAACAATATGCATAATCATAATAAATGGATATAGGCTCAATATGTTATGTGTGGGAAATGCTTAGTTGAACATGCATGAAGAATCATCAAATTACATAACATCATAAACATAGTGACAAGGGACCATAACCAATATATAAGACCAAGCGAGCTACTACTTGGAATAGCGATGTTCACTCCACATCGGACAAGGAGTGGTCTACTTTGATAAGGTAGACTAAACACTATCCTTATGGCATGGCTTTTTAGGAAGGTGATACCACCTTACGACATAGCCTTTTCAGTGGGTTTTACATGATATCCCTACCTTACAACATAGCCTTTTCGGCAGAATTAGTAATTATCCCTACCCTATGGCATTGCCTTTTCGGTAGGTACAAGCCCATATAGGGGATCAATGTCATAAACCTATGGTGGAACATAGTTTAGGAACAATGGAGACTACCAAGGTCCTCTTAATGCTAGGTGACAATTCCATTGAATACTTGAAACATAGTCATAGTCATAGCATGCATAGTCTTAAATTATCATCATATCATTCTTCAAGTAGTTCATTAGCAAAGCTTATAGCATCAAAGTTAGGGGTTCAAATAATTCTTGTCATTCATATAATGCTCATGAGCTCATAGCATACTTATTAGCCCTCTTGTTAGTCTCTACATGCTTAACATACATATCTTGCCACAAGACAATCATGACTTAAGAACTTGGCATGTAACTTTAAATCAAGTCATGGCGTGTACGTGCACATAAGCTTGAAATCATACAATTCATAAATAAATGCCATGAGAGGAGTACAATAAAATCCTTAAACATTATTCAAAATAATCCACCAACAACATGAGAAAACTTGGTTAGGACGCCATCAAACCCTCACATGAAAATCATAGGTTTCACATGATATTGTGTGACATGATAATGTACAAGCATAACCATCATAAAATACTTCATAGTATCATCATATGAGTTCATAAATATCATCATGTATTACCATAATATGAGAAATCCTAAAGAAGAAGAGGAATGGTTGAGCTTGTGTAGGAAAGGTTTCCACAATCAAAACCCACATACCTCGGTGATCTTAATGGAGGAAAATCAAATTTGGAGATGAAGAAATATGGAACCCTAGCTTGACCTTCTTGATTAAGAGCCTTGAAGAGATTTGGGAGTGTTTGGGAGAGCTTTTAGACTTAGGGGTTTTGGGAAATGAATTGAAATAAAGGAGTGGAGGTTGAATAAGGCTATAAAGGGGTTATTTTGGGGGTTGGGGGGGTTAAACGACATAGTTTAGGCATAAAATTCTAGGAAATGACAAAGCTACCCCTTATAAAGTTCTATTGGACAGGACCACGAGACCCCGTTTACGGGCCATTTTCCAACTTATGGACCGTAGGTAAGGGGTTTGTCTGATAACATTTCAGACCTTTATAAACTTTTCCCTAATTGTCAAGCTATATCAGGACATACGGATCATAAATAAATCTATGAGCCATCTGATAAATCATACACCCAACTTTAGAAATCATCATTTTCACTAAGTCAGACCTTCCACCTACGAGTACAAGTTACAACTTGTGGAACCACTTACGGCCTGTAAGACCTATCATAAACATTGACACTCAAAATATTTCCAGAACTCATTTCTTATACTTTTCATAATTCTCACAGGTGGGGTCTTACAATATCTCCCCCTTGGGAACATTCATCCCTGAATGTTGCTAAGTCAAGCTTTAAAGAACAAAATACATGCATCATATGCCAAATGCAACATATGCACCATGGAAATCGTTAAATCATGCTTCAAGTAACATTTACAATGCAATCTTGAAATCACATAACCACGCATAGATGATATGGAAAATTACATGCAAGAAAAGGGAATTCTTAATTGGGATAAGCCATAATACCACAAGGTTGATTAGAATAAAGAGATAAGGGTATCACTTTTTCATATCTGCTTCAGCTTCCCAAGAGGCATTTTCAACTTGCTGGTTCCTCCAAAAGACCTTGATGGAGGGTAGGTCTTTGTTCCTCAATTGCTTCACTTGCCTATCAAATATTTCTACTGAGACTATCCATCGAGCTCTCAGAAATTCTATAACCGCAGGGGCCATTTCAATATCATTGATCTGAGTAACAGCGAAGTGGATAACATCATCATCACTGTCATAGTAGTAGTCTACTTTGAACTATCCACCTTCATTGCCTTGATGTTCCTCCCGGATGTTTTCCTGTTCCTCCTGCTCCTGCTTTGGGGTAACACCCTCCTTTTCACCTCTACTAGAATGGACTCCCTTGTTAAACAGGGGGCGATGGCTAGGCTCGCTACTTGAGCCCTCATAGTGCAAGGAGAGTGAGGGGAGACATTCCCTGCAAGCTAGACTTCGAACCCTCCTGAGGAGTCATCGCTTGAACTACTACCTATCTGGTGGCTAGAAGATACTGTCAAAGAATCATAAAGGAGTGACCCAAGCTCCTCCTTTTGTTAGGTTGACTTTTGGAAGGGTCCCATAGTCCCTGCAAGCTATAAAAATAAAGACCAATGGTTAGAGTATTCTAGAATGCAAAATGATGAACTAACAGTTGCTCAGACTTCCCCTGTGCTATTTAAAGTGACAATGACCCTTAAGAGAGGCGTCACCTAGTCTATCATAGGGAAATTTCACTATGTTAGGGTGTGGGGAATTCAGTCACAATCAAATTAGATGAAAGCAAAAAAAATTTATGATTAAGGCGCTTGGACGGACCCCATCACGGACCACGTAAGGTTTCATGGACTGTATGGGGATCCGTGGAGTTGGACTTTGGTTAGTTGTGGAGTGTAGACACTTGGACGGGGCCCTATCATGGAGTGTGTGAAGTCACACAGATTGTATGAGGGCTCGCGAAGGTTGAATTAGTCATTGCACGAAAAAATACCTTGACGGTACACCTTACACGAGCCGTGAAAAGGTCCATGGTCTGTGAAGGGTGCTGCTAAAGGTTCCTTGATAGCGCAACAACCAGGGGCTCATGCACAGAGTTCTTCACGATGGTTAGGAAACCCCAGCCTAGAAATTAAGCATTTCCCACATTTCTATTTAAAAGAATCGCAAACCCAAAAATAAAACAACGCCAAAAGCACATTTTCACTAAGATATGTACAAGAAATCACCAAAATCACTAAACTTCATGGACAAAGTTTCGAGTACTCAACAATGGTGGTTTTCAACTTATATTCAATAGCCAACCTGATTTACCATGGAATTTTACTTTCTAGACTCCCAAACGATCAGTTTTAAGTAAGATTAAACACATGCACACTAAACCCACACTAAAAAGAAGAAGAATGTGAAGGCTTACTTAGTGAAGAACAATGTGGCTGTGAGAAATTCCTTGAAAGTCCTAAACCCACACTAAGATTGGGGCTACGAATTGTGAAATTAACAAACCTTTCATGATTAATGAGAAAGAATTTGGTGGGTTTGAGAGGGGGAGGTCATGAGGAAGTGAGAAAACGGGAAAAAAAATAAAGAGAGGGACCGTTTCGGACAAAATAAGGGCTTTTATGTTCTTGGTCAAACTAGGTTGACCTATTTTCATTTCATGAAAGGTTTCATAGTTCGTGGAGTGGTCCACGATCTGTCGTACCATTGTATGCCCAGACATGAAAAAAACCAACTATGCATGAAGATGGCTGGTGGTGTTTCCCAAGGTCCTTGGAGAGGTCCGTGGAATTATCCTAGGTTCATTTTCTAGTTCAATGCTCCACTGACCATTGAATGGTCCGTGTGGTGTCATACGGGTTGTGCAAATGCCTATGACACTCCCCTTAGCTCAATTCCATCCATTCCAACTCCATACAACATCGACCACCTTGCTTATGTCCATGTTAGTCTGGTTCAATACTTTTACACACTTGAAACTACATAGCCAACAACTTGTGATGATTTTTTTAAAGAATACAAAAGACCATGCATGGGTTGCCTCCCATAAAGTTCGTCATTTAACGTCATGGCATGATGCAATTGCTTTGATTACTTAGACTTCATCAAGCTACACTTCCTTCACTACAAAGATTTCAACTGTGGTACCAAGGTATTGTTTTACCCTCTGCCCATTAACTTTGAACCTACATTTGTCCTAGGTTGCATGTTCTATTGCACTATGTGGGTACACTTGTGCAATTATGAAAGGTATGGACCAGCAAGATTTTAGCTTACCTAAGAAAAGCCTCAACTTGGAGTTGTATAACAAAACCCTGTTGCCAGGACTGAAACTTCATTATGCAATATGTTTGTCATGGTGAAAATTCATCTGATCCTTATATAGTGCTGCACTTTCATAAGCACGAACACAAAACTTATCTAACTCACTGGGTTGGTCGAGTCTCAGTCTAATAGTAGCACTGCAACTCAGGTTCAACTTTTTCAGAGCCCAGAGTGCCTTATGTTCCAGCTCCATAGGTAGAGTGGCATGTCTTAACAAACACCAACTGATATGGGTACATACCAATTGGCATTTTGTGAGCCATCGGATAGGCCCACAATGGATCATCTAATTTTTAGGCCCAATGTGTCCTAGTAGCATTTCATATCCTGGCCAAAATTTTCTTGATCTCCCTATTAGAGGCCTCAGCTTGCCCACTTGTTTGCGAATGATAAGTTGTTTCCACCTTATGTTACAACACTCCATACTTGGTCAACACAGTGTAGAAGATATTGTTGCAGAAGTTGGAATCCCCCATCACTAATTAGAGTTCTAGGTGTCCCAAATTTGCAAAAGATGTTTTTCCTTAGAAAGTTAGCAACACTTTTACTCTCATTATCAGGCAGTGTGACAGGCTCCAGCCACTTGGAGATGTTGTCCACTGCTACCAGGATATATTTTGGGCATTGATCACAACTCTGTGCCAATTCATGGGCATCCCTATAAATGGTGGGACAATAGTACCCACACTGTAAGATATTCTTTGCTATTCTTGCACCACTATGATGGCCACCTACTGAAGAGGAGTGGCAGCCCTCTATGATACTTATCATCCCTAACTCAGGTATGCACCACCTAATGACACTATTAGCACATACTCTGAACAAGTAAAGTTCATCCCAAAAGTACCTACGCACATCTTGAAGAAACTTCCTCCTCTGATGGAAGGTGAGACCCTCTTGCATTATATCACTAACCAGATAATTAGCAAAGTTAGCAAACCAAGGAATTAAGTTAATAGAAGAGGCCAATACCTGCTCATCTAGAAATGAATCATTGATGTATAACATATCATTACCTTTGGACTCATCTTCCAGTCTGGACAAGTAGTCAACTACCTGGTTCTTACTTCCTTTCCTATTTGGACCTCAAAGTCAAACTTTTGTAGTAGAAGGGCCAATCTAATCAGCCTTGGCTTAACATCTTTGTTAGCCATCAGGTATCTTAACGCTGCACGATCGGTGTGGACGATTACCTTTATCCCTAGAAGATAAGCCTGTCATTTATGATAAACATACACCACAACTAATAATTCTCGCTCGATCAGTGTATAGTTCCTTTAGGCCTCATTGAGAGTCTTGCTGGCATAGTATATGAGATGAAAATTTTTGTTGCGCTTCTGGCCTAGCACAACACCCACAACAATCGCACTAGTATCACACATGACCTTAAATGGTTCAATGCAGTCTAGTGCCACTATCACAGGTGCAAAGATTAGTTTAGCATTTAGAGTGGCAAAGGCCTGTAAGCAAGTGTCATCAAAGTGAAACTTGGCATCTTTCTCCAATAGATTGCACAGCTAGTGTGCAATTTTGGAGAAATCCTTGATAAATCAGCGGTAGAGACCCATATGCCCTAGGAAACTCCGAACCTCCTTCATAGGAATGGGAGGTGGAAATTTTTCAATAACTTAAATCTTTGCCTTATCCACCACTATTCCTTTGTTGGAGATCTTATGGATAAGGACTATCCGCTCCTTAACCACGACATTTCCCCCAGTTTATGACCAAGTTTGCTTCTTCATAACTCTATAAGGTCCTACTAAAATTAAGCAAACAATCGTCAAAAATATCACCCACTATAGAAAAGTCATTCATAAATACCTCAAGGGTGTCTTTGACCATGTCAAAGAAAATCGACATCATACAACGTTGAAAAATGGTTGGAGCATTACAAAGCTCAAAGGTCATTCACCTGAACGCAAAGGTTCCATAAGGGCAAATGAACATGGTCTTTCCTGATCCTTAGGTTGAATTGATATTTGATTATAGTCTGAATACCTGCCTAGGATATAATACTACCCTCGACCTACTAGCCTGCCCAACATTTGGTCCATGAAGGGAATAAGGATATGATCCTTCAAGGTCCATTTGTTCAACTTTATGGATTAACCCGCCATCTGGTGACCGATTGATGTGCTATAAAAATACAATATTTTTATGCTTAAAACATGAAATTTTGTGTGTTCTCAATGCGATGTTAGTAGATTTGATGTGTTTTTATGTTTCTTTTGCATGATTACAGGGTTGGAACAATTTTTGGGCTAAGTATGCAGAATTTGCTGAAGTAGAGGTTCCACGAGACCCTTTACGGGCCATAGAGAATTCTACGGGCCTGAAGATGGTTTTGTAGACAATTCTACTAAAGGGTAAATATCTGAAGTTAAGTCTACGAACATGTAGACGAGCCATAGAAGACTTTACGGGTCGTAGATTTAGTGTCATGACCTGAGGATTAGAAAGTGGGGAGTTGCTGAAAAGTCATCAGATGAAACCCCCTATGGGCCATAGAATATTATATGGGTTGTAAAAGGGGGTGACACAAAAGTCAGCCCCAAATTTGAAGAAGCAATCCACGAAAGCCCGACTATAGACCGTAAAATGTTATATGACCCTTAGATTCCACTGCAAAGTCTAGCAATCCAATTATCCTATTCTTTTTTGATTTTGTATTTTAAATACTATAAATAGGTTTTTAGGTTATTTTTAGCTAGAGCAATAGAGGGACGTGGTAGAACATTAGAGAGCTTGAGAAACACTTGTAAAACTTTATTTCAATCTTGTGATTCTTGTTGAGGAATTCAAATTTCTTGTGCTTAATGCTCTTATGTAAGTGCTTAATTATGTTATTCAAATTGATAATTCTTGTATTTGTACTGATCATGAGTAGCTAAATCCACAAGTAGGATTGTGAGAACTATGAAGAACTAACAAGGTAAAATAGGATAATTATAAAAAGTGTGCATACATGTATTAATTAATTATCTTCATATTGAATGCTTTCTAATGGTGGCCAATGTTATAACTCACGTAGTGTTACTGATTGGATCAAGGTTGTAATGAATAGGAATAGAGATTAATTAACAGGATTCAATTGATGTGTCTAGTCTAATCAATTGCACTGGGCCAAGGGGAGGCTGTATTGGAATAATAGGTAAGGGTTAGTAATGTCATACTATGGGGATGAACCAAATCACATAGTGAAATTTACCTCTCGCCTGTGTAACAACCCTTGGCGTAGCTTGGAAAGATCCTATGATATATATTTTTGAATATCTTAAAATTCGTGCATTATTTCACAAATCTGACTTCATATTCTTGTTCAGAGGGAAAAATTATGTGGGCAAAATGGTTACCCACAAGGTATAGGCTGCCTGTGTCAAAATTATTTTCTCATGAAATTGCGGAAACTAGTAAGGTCCATGATAAGTCCGCGATGCGATCTTGCCGTGCCTTAGGTCAAAAAGTCCCAAAAATTCTCTTTTCCACGAAAGGGCTATTATGTAATAACCCAATGCCTATATAGATAGGAATTCCTTATTCTTTAGCCATTTCGTAGCCCTAAAACTCCCAAAAACCTCTCAAAAATCCTCTCAAATCTTCTCAAACCTTCCATTCAATCTTAAGACTTCAAGAACTTAGTTTGGAATTCAAGAAAACCAAGTCAAGCCCCAAGTCCTCCTCATATTTTTTACAAGAAACTCCAAGTTTAAGGTATGTTCATCCATAGGTCCTTTCACCTGTAGATCTCAACTTCCCTTTTTTCATGAAAATTACATGATTTCATGGTTAGATTTTTTATGCATTGTACATATAATTCTTATTTAATTCTTTAAGTAATGATTTTATTATATTTAAATACTATTGGAGTTTGAGGTTGTGATAGATTTTATTATAATAAAGTTATGCACTCTATGATGCTACAAAAAGCTATGAAGGGACTTGTGAATTTTAGTTAGGTTTCATGATACCCAAAATGAGGGTTATACTACAATTTTAGTGGGTTATTAATGACTTTAAAGTTGAATACTTTATGGGTAAATTTTATTATACATTATAAACATGATTTGAGTATGGATTCTTCAAGTGTTGATTGATTAAGCATGAATATCTATTGAAGACTTATTTCATGCATTGATTTACATATATTGAAGTTATGCATGATGTGAACTATGTCAACTATGAAATATAGTGCACTTTTAAGATGGATTTAATAACACCCAAATTGGGGTTTCTACTATAATGTTGGTGGGTTAAATTGAATGATTTCCAAATGCATTAATTTTACTCCTCTCTTGTTTTATAATCTTGAATTGTATGATTTTAAGCTTATAAAATATTATCCACCATGTTTTGGATAAAGTAATTGACAAACTTCTATGTTGATGAAGTCCTATTGTAAGACATTTAAATTATGAATGTTAAGAATGTTGAAGGGTTATTATGCATGCTATGAGCTCTTGAGAACACTGTGAATATTTTGACTGAGATGAAGCCCCTTTCATTGTTTTGTGAATCACTAGTTTTGATGAGCTACTCTTTGATTATATTAAGCTACTATGAGATTATGCATGTTACGGTATACAAATTATGCATGTCATGATTACTCACATGTTTGTATGTCCAATAGGAGTAGTCTTATGAATTTTATTATGAATGAAATAATGATGTGTGAGTCCTCCACCTAGTGAAAATTATGAGATAATGATAGGACGATAGTAGAGGCATAAAGCAGATTTAGGATCTATCTTGATGATGATGATCTATTTTTGAAAGTCTTTTAGAATTGGTTAGTAGAATACCTCTCCATACTAGATGATTCTTTGATTCATATATTTGGTTATTCCGTGAGAGTCATACTTAGCACTGAGTGGACCCTGAGATAGATGAAGATACTCCCTATAGCTAGGGCAAGAGATCTTTAGTAGAATTCTATTATCTTATAACTACGTGCCACCATAGGAAATACGGGTCACCGATAGTAGAGGTTGACTTCTAGACCAATCGTTATTAGAGTTTCCTTAATAGCTTGCTTTAGTGGATCCACTTAAGCATCTTAGGAGGTCACCTTGGAAAGTGACTTCCCCCTTCTTTTGATATAGGAGAAACATTGGGACTCCATATCTTAGCTTATATGGTTTATATCGGTTAAAGGTTGCTCTCACTGATGTTTAAGTTCTCCTTATAGTCCTAAGGTGTCCCTCTTATGATGATTATGATGGTTATTCTATTTCATATCCAAGAGTGTCTTAAAGTTGTATAACTCATTGTCTCTAAAGCTTATATAGTTTTCTTCGGATATGTTATAGTCCTTTGTTGTTGGTGTTGGTATTTCTCATAAAGGTATATTACCTTCTTTCCAGGTATGTATGGTATCCTTTATTATGATTTCTAGAGTTTCATTTATATTAGATGGGTCTTTCTTTGATTTAAAAGCAATACTTTTCAAAAGGATATGGCTATTTCACTTATGCATAATAACCTATATCCCTCATTATCCTATGTTTTACGGTTCAAGTGATGTTTCTAAATGATATTGTTATTCTCTAGTTCTTGGCTCACATTTTGTGCATTGCATGCCCACATACTAGTACATTCAAAGTACTAATATGTACTTTTTGCATACATGACTTAACCATGTAGGGACCGGTGCTCCTCGATATCCTCCACGTGGCTAGCATTTGGATCATAAAAGGTTTTGCTTTTAGTGAATCCTCTAGGTTTGGGAATAATATCCTACTTCTATTTTGTTTATGTTGAGAATTTATTTCACTATGCTTTCTAATTTTAGGGTGAGCCTTGGACATATCTTGGCCCCCGTCCTACTCATGTTTAGAGTTGTTTTTGGATACTATGCTATGTATATATGATGTGACATTGAGCTTTGATATGATATTATTTGTTTTGATATTGATGGAATATGATGGAAGTCCCAAGTCCCTATTTCCTCATTGCTTGAGTCCTACTTACCCTCCCATAGCACATGCTTGTTATGTGATTCATGAAAATCCCTTTCCCCTATATATCCCCTTAGCGTGAGTCATCAGTCCCTATTCCCTTAGAATTATTTATTAAATGTTTGTTTTTATATTTCGCAACCAAGGGCTAATAGGCTTGTTTGGGTTCCCTTTAGGTTTCACATTCATCGTGTCACATCTAGGCCCTAGGCTTGGGTCGTGACAAACTTGAGCTCTAGGTTCATAAATAGTCCTTGGACATCCAGCATACCGCGTCGAGTAGAGTCTTGTTCATGGTTGTGAAGTGCGCTACAACTATGAATAGGAGGTTATGAGGCATTTTAGGAAATGTTTCACTTCATTATGATTCATTTCATGCCATTAGATGTATCTAAGGTTCTTCCTTTTATTAACAATGCCCTTTTTTCCATTTCTAGAAGATGTCGCAAAGAAGAGTACCTTTGCTAATGGATGATGCCGAAGATCAAGCCCCTCCCATGCAATAAGACGAGAATGTTCTCATGCAAAGTTTAGGGCCACTTTTACCATGATGGCACAAGTATTTTCCAATCAAAGCAACCTAGGTGCTAATTTTCAGAATGCTTCCACCCCGGCTTCAAGGGTAAAGGATTTTACTAGGATTAATCCTCCCAAGTTTCATGGTTGAAAGGTGGAGGAGGATGCTCAAGAGTTTGTGGACGAGCTACATAAGGTATTGGCCATTATGAGTGTGAGTTCGGAGGAAAATGTGGAGTTAGCGGGCTTCCAATCGAATGGGGTTGCTCAAATATGACACACTCAATGGAAGAATGAGAGGAGTGAAAATTTGGGTCCTATTTCTTAGGGAGAGTTCAAGGATGCATTTCTAGATCATTTTTTCCCCTTAGAGTTAAGGAAAGCTAAAATGCAAGAATTTATCAACCTTAAGCAAGGGAATATGAGTATGACAGAGTATACCTTCAAGTTCACCCATCTATCCATGTATGCTCCTTCATTGGTTGACGACCCCCGAGCAAGAATAAGCAAATTTATGTTAGGATTATTCAACTTGCTTGTCCAAGAGTGCCAGATGCCATGCTAGTAAAGGAGATGGATATTTCAAGACTCATGACTTATATGGAGCAAATCAAAGATGAAAAGATGAGGAAGAAAGCAAGAGAGTCTAAGAGATCTCGTTTTGATGAGGGTGGATCTTTATTTACAAAGACACTAAAGGCTAGGAGTAAGAAGGAAAAAATCCATATCCTAAATGTGACAAGTGTAGTAAGATGCACCTAGAAGTGTGCTTGGCAGGTCATGAAGGTTTCTTTGAGTGTGGTGAGTTAGGGTACAAGAGAAGGGATTGCTCGGTGTCCGTAAGGAAGGGAAGAGAGAAAGCTTGTAATGTTATACCTGACATGTATGTGTTTCCTTGAATGTGGTAATGGTTGGTACTAAATGGTTTCGTAAGTTGTGGTGCTATGGCTGATGTTTTCGTAAGTGATTGTATTGGAATATTGGTAACAATGGTAGTTCATGTCCAATCTCATACATCATTTATCTAGTCTTAACATGATACATATTATGCATACATGCTCATGAGTAAGTTGATTGAAGTTTCATGTGCAATTACAAAAAATGTGATACTCATGCTTTTAAAATGATGTCCACATCAGAGACTTTGAAAGTTGCATGAAAACAATATTTGATTTGCATTTTTATGATCGTAAGGAGTTGATAGATGTTGTTCCATTCTATCCATTCTATCTCTATTCACATTCGAAGACAAATGTTCCCAAGGGGAATATTGTAACAACCCTCGACGTAGCTCGAAAAGAGACTATTATCATTTTTCCTAATATTGTAAAATTTGTAATTTCTTTCATAAATTTGACTTTATATTCTCGTTCAGAGGGCAAAATTGCATGGGAAAATGGTTACCGACAAGGTATAAGTTGCCCGTGTCATAAAATATTTCTTTTATGAAATTGCTCAAACTAGTAGGGTTGGTGACAAGTCTATGATGCGGACTTGTCGCGCCTTGGGTCAAAAAGTCCCAAAAAATTCTCTTTTTCACTAAAGGGGGATTCGGTAATAACCTAATCTCTCTATAGATGGTAATCCCTTATTCTTCAGCCATTTTCTATACCTAAAACTCACAAAACCTCTCAAAAGTCCTCTCTAATCTTCTCAAACCTTCCATTCAATCTCAAGACTTCAAGAACTTGCTTTGCAATTCAAGAAAACCAAGTCAAGAGCAAGTCCTCCTTAAGTTTTTCTTCATGAAACTCTAAGTTTAAGGTATGTGGGTGTTCATCCATAGGTCCTTCCACCCATGGAGCTCAATTTCCCTTTTTTCATGAAATTACATAGTTTCAAGGTTAGATTCTTTATGGTTAATTCTTATAATGCATTGTACACATGATTTTAATTGAATTCTTTAAATAATGATTTTATTATGTTTAAATTCCATAGGGATTTGATATTGTGATGGATCTTATTATAGTAAAGTTATGCACTCTATGATTCTATAAAAAACTATAAAAGAACTTGTCGATTTTAGTTGGATTTCATGATACCCAAAATGAGAATTTTACTACAATATCAGTGAATTATTCTCATGACTTTAAGGTTGAATACTTTATGGGTAAACTTTATTATGCATTATAAACATGATTTGAGTTTGGATTCTTCAAGTGTTGATTGATTAAACATGAATATCTATTGAAGGTTTATTACATGAATTGATTTATATGTATTGAAGTTATGCATGATGTGAATTATGTAAAATATGCAAGATTGCACTTTTAAGATGTATTTCATGACCCTTAAAATGGGGTTTCTACTACAATGTTGGTGGGGTTGAATTGAATGATTTCCAAATAAATTAATTTTACTCCTCTTTTATTTTATATTCTTGAATTGCATGATTTTAAGCTTATGCATATATTACCAACCATGTGTTATCTAAATTAATTGACAAACTTCTATGTTGATGAAAGTCCTATCATAAGACATTTAAATTATGAATGTTAAGAATGGTGAAGGGCTATTATGCATGCTATGAACTCTTGAGAACATTGTGAATGTTTTGAGTGATACGAAGCCCTTTCATTCATTCTATGAAGTATTGGTTTTGATGAGCTATTCTTTGATTATATTGAGATATTATGAGATTATACATTTTATGGTATACAAATTGTGCATGTCATGATTACTCTCATCTTTTTATATCCTATAGGACTAGTCTTATGAAGTTTAGTATGAATTAATGATTGAGGTATGAGTCCTTCACCTAGTGAAAATTATGAGATAATGATACGCTAATAGTAGAGGCATAAACTAGATTTAGGATCTATCTTGATGATGATGATCTATATTTGAAAGTCCTTTAGAATGGATTAGTAGAATACCTCTCCATACTAGGTGTTTTTTTTATTCATATCTTTGGTTATTCAGTAAGAGTCACACATAGCCACGTGTGGACCTCAGGATAGATGTGGATACTCCTATATCTAGGGCAAGAGGCCATTAGTAGAACCCAATCATCCCATAACTACATGCCACCGTAGGAAATAGGGGTCATCGATAGTAGAGGATGACTTCTAGACCAACCATTATTAGAGGTTGCTTAACAGCTTGATTTAGTGGATCCACTTAAGCATCTTAGGAGGTTTCCTTGGTAAATGACTTCCCCCTTTCTGCTGATGTAGGGAAGACATCGGGAATCCATGTCTTAGCTCACATGATTTATATCGGTTAAAGGTTGCTCTCGCACATGTTCAAGTTCTCCTTATGGTCCTAAGTTGTCCCTCTTATGATGATTATGATGGTTCCTTTATGTAATGTCCAAGGGTGTCTTAAAGTTGTATAACTTATTGTCTCTAAAGCTTACATGGTTTTCTTCGCATATCTTATGGTCCTTTGTTATTGACATTGGTATTTCTCATAAAGGTATATTACCTTCTTTCCAAGTATGTATGGTGTCCTTGATTATGATTTCTAGAGTTTCATTTATATCATATGGTTCTTTCTTTGATTTAAAAGCAACATTTTTCCAAAGGATATGACTATTTCACTTATGCATGATAACCTATGTCCCTCATTATCCTATGTTTTACAGTTCAAGTGATGTTTCTAAATGATCATGTTGTTCACTAGTTTTATGACTCATGTTTTGTACATTGCATGTCCACACACTAGTATATTCAAAGTATTATTGCATAATATTTGCCTACATGATTTAACCATGTAGGGACCGGCGCTCCTTGATCTCCTCCACGAGGCTTGCATTTGTATCATAAAAGGTTTTATTGGTGGTGAGTCCTCTAGTTCGTGGAAAATATCCTACTTCTATCTTGCTTATGTTAAGAATTTATTTCACTATACTTTCTAGTTTGAGGTGAGCCTTGGACATGTCTTGGCCCCCACCTTATTCATGTTTAGAGGTGCTGGTGGATACTATGCTATGTATCTATGATGTGATGTTGAGCTTGTGGATTACTATCTAAAACGACCCCAAAAAGTGCCCGAAAATGTACCTCAAAAATGCTCGGGATCATAATTTCCATACATCTAAATATCTATTTGTTATTTCAAAAATTTGACTTCATATTCTTGTTCAGGGGGCAAAATTGTGTGGGCAATAGGTCTAACCCGAATTTTAGAACAACCGTAGCAAAAGTCACAAATTGCAAAATGCAATTTCCCGAACTGTTTTCGTGTTCCCTCGACGACGTGCACATGTGTTAAAAATGGTCCAATTTTATTTTTCGGTCCAAGAATTTTAAGTCTTGGGCCTAAGGGTTTTCACACATGAAAATATCTACACTTAGCCTTATTTCACCCTCATATCATCCTTAACATTCTCCAATATCCTCTCAAACACTTAGTCTTATATTTTACCCTAAATTCAAGCCCCAAAACTCAAGACCAATCTTAAGGATTTATTCAAGGATTTCATTCAAGCTTTAAGTCTCCATCTCTAATCTTCACTAAGTTCATCTCCAAAGCTAAGGTATGTGGGTTTCTTTCATGGGTTCCTCTCACCCATGATGTCCAAGCTTCCTTTTCCTCAAAATTGCATTATTTAAAGTTGATTTACTCATGGGTCTTATTTATTATGAAAATCACTACACACTGTGTTGGGGTTTATGAAACGTGTGTCAGTTTTAATATGTTTTGGGCTATGAATCTAAGATCTATTGAAAGATTTGATGAAGGGTTTTTTTGTGTATTGTTTGAGAGTGTTACCAAGTATCTATTGAAGGTTTTACATTGAATTAACTAGCATGATTTCAATCTTGAATTGTATGGTTTTACACTAGGACTACACACCCTCTAAGAGTTTGATAAAATATCCAGCTAGGGTTTCTTGAGGAATTAAAGGTCCAACGCATGTCTTATGAGTTGAATGATGTTATGATGATTACATGATAATGAAATGATGATGAAATGATGCATGTATATGATGACCAAATGATGATGAGGAATGTCTGCATATAATGATGAAAGTAATGTATATATGTGTGTTTAATCTTGTAAAGCACCTATAATATTGCAAGTCAATTGTTGGGTCTCATGTTGTTATATTCTTGGGAATTGTTGATGAGTTATTGGGTTCTTATGTTAAGGTTTATGTTATGTATTGTGAAGCCTACTAGAAGAAGTTATGAATTATGCTATGTGTTTTACCCTCTAGTGTAAGGCCAATTCTTATATGTAGGGGTTATGAACTATGTTGTACACTTTACCCTCATGTACGAAGTTATGCTATTTAATTACTGATGTATATATATAGGGGTTATAACCATGTGATACTCCTTACTGTCGTGTATGATTTGGGGTTAGCGATGTACTCATTTGAGGTTATGCCATGCACTCATATTCACTTGTAGGGGTTATGAACTATGTTGTACTCCTCACCTTCATGTATGATTTGAGGTTATGAAATATACTCATATGAAGGGGTTATGAACTATGTGGAATGACTTACCCTCATATGCACAGATGTAGGGGTTATTGACTTATGCTACCTTTTACCCTCATGTGCTATTCATTATCTCATATACTACTTATTACCTACTAGAAGGGTTATGACTCATGCTAATCCCTCACCCTCTAGTACAAGGTATTTGGATGATCTAATCATGTTATCTTATTAGGTCAAACAAGCTATGTAAGAATGATTATTTTCAAGCATGTTTTACTACAAACATTGTTCATGCATGCCATGTTGCTAATATACTATCTCTTGTTATGATTGTGCATTTTGATTATATTGCCTATCTCATGTTGCATTGCATCCCACATAGTTAGTATATTCCAACGTACTAATGCATATTCTATGCCTACATGATATCATCATGTAGGAAATATAGCCCGCTTAAGCATCTCACCCACGTGGCTTATATGGTTTCACTCAAGCTTGTTGGTGAGTCCACGATTTCAGGGACATTGGTCTATGTTTCTTATGCTATATTGATACTTTCTTCTTATGTTGCTACTTTGACTATGAGGGTGAACCTGGTTGCTTTGTCTTGGCCCATATTAAGTATCTATGTTTAGAGGTGTTGTTGGACAAGTTGTGTATTATGATTGAGCTTGACTCATCTATGGTATTTAAGTATTACTCTCTTTCTCTATCTTTCCCTTAGTCCCACTTCCCCTTGTGTATGTTTTCCCTTATTATTATTTTAATTGCTTCCATGATCAAGGATATATAATGATATTCTATGAGGTTTGTTTGGGGTTCCTTCGGGTTCCCCATTCACCAGTCATGTCTAGGCCTTAGTCTTGGGTCGTGACAAAGGTGGTATCAAAAAACTAGGTTGTTAGATCCTCAGAGTCCGTCACACAGCATCAATTAGAGTCTTACCTATGGTTATGTTTTGCACCACAACTATGAGTAGGAGGCTATGAGACGTTTTAGGAGATGTTTCCCTTGTTCATGTTCTAACTCGTGCTATAGAGTTGGAGTAAGTCTTTCCCCCTTAATAATTGTTCTTTGTCACGCTAGTTGATCATGCCCAACATAAGAGGAAGAAGAGCCCGCGCCCTCGATCCTCAACTGACTCATGGAGAGCTCTGGAATGTTCTCACCTTACTGGCACAAGTTGTGGCTAATCAAGCCAATCAAGGGGCCCAAGCCCATCATGTTCCTACATCGGCTTCTTGGGTGAGAGACTTCATGAGGATGAACCCGCCGAAGTTCTATGGGTCAAAGGAGATGAGGACCCACAAGAGTTTGTTGATGAGATTTATAAGGTATTGGCCATCATGGCTAATAGATCAGAAGATAAGGTGGAGTTGGCGGCCTACCAACTCAAGGGGGTAGCATATATATGGTACAACCAATGGATAGAGGAGAAGGGAATCAACCATGTGGTGCTTTGAGAGGAGTTCAAGGTGGCTTTCCTTAGTCGGTTCTTCCCTCTTGAGCTTAGGGAAGCCAAATTGGTAGAATTCATGAATTTGAGACAATGGTCAATGAGTGTGAGGGAGTATTCCCTCAAGTTCAACCAAATCTCTAAGTATGCTCCTCACTTGGTTGCCGACCCAAGGGCTAGAATGAACAAGTTTGTGATATTTGTGTCCGACTTGGTAAGTAAAAAATGTGGTTTGCTATGTTGATTAGTGATATGAACTTGTCCTATTTGATGACCTACGCCGAACAAATAGAAGTTGAGAAGCTTAGGAAGAGAAGGAGTTTGTAAGTCTAGGAGGGCTCGATTTGAGGATGACCAGTTCCAAGGAGGCGATGGTTGAATGAGTTTTCCAAAATGCCCAAAATGTTAAAGACATCATCATGCCAAATGCTTAAAGAATTCAAGAGCATGTTACAGGTGTGGAAAAGAAGGTCACAAGCTTACTGATTGCCATTATATCAGGAACAAGGGCAAGGAGACCCGCCCTCAAGGCTAAGGTGAGTTTCCTTGACTTTAATGTGTATGCATAGGATGGATCAGGTGTTCCTATTCCTTTTATTTTCCTCTTGTTGCTTTTAGGCTTCATGTGTGTTCCGAGTAGTTATGTGAACCTTTGGTGTCTACACTTTTGATGAGTCTATTGTTGCTAGAAGTTCATCAGTATTGCTCCATGTTCTTATTGCATTAGGTCTTGCCTTGTGACTTGTTAGATTTGATGTGATGGATTTTGATGTCATTCTTGGGTTGGTTAGTTGCATGCATATTGTGTCTCCATAGATGGTGGGGCCCGTAGAGTTAAATCCCAATTCCCTTTTAAACCCGTCTTTGAATGGTAGTGAAGGGGTAAGTCCATTCTTTATTTTAAGGTACAATTGATCTCTAAGGGATTACCTTTTCATCTTGTAAGAGTTAGGGGTATTGAACCTAAGTTATTTCTATTGAGTTGTTTTTGGTGATCAATGAGTCCTTGATGTCCTTCTTGATATCTTGAATTTGGGGTGGTGTCTTTGGGTTTGAGTTATGCACGGTTATGTTTATGGGTCTCATGAATAGGGTCTTTAATCCCTACCTCTTACATTTGTGATGGTTCTTGGTGATGATGTGTTGGTTGTTTCTAGTAGTGAGGGAGAGCTTGTGAATCATTTGAGGGTGATGTTGTGAATTCAGAGGAGATGAGGTTGTTTGCTAATTATGGGAAATGGAGACCTTTGGGTGACAAGAAGGTGGTTGGAGGAGTTCACTGGTTGACTAGGGTGGACGAGGTTGAGAATGGTGTTGTAGTTGCTTTGGTGGTTCCGAATCTTCTATGGTTGAAGGGGTCTAGTTAAATAAGGCGTTGATTTCCGTCTTGATGAAGTTGGAGGTCTTCTCCCAAGGGGAAGATGGTGACTTGGTACTAAGTGGCTAGTGTGTGTGTTCAAAGCTGATTGATGAGGATGTGGTGTTCGTAAGGCTCTTTGGAAGGTTCGTTAAGTCAAAAGTGTTTCTCGGGGAGCAGGCATGGAGAAACAACATTTGTATCTCTTTTATTTCTATTCGAGCTTATGATGATATGTCTACTCCTTTCATGATTCGAACCCTTATGTTTCAACCCCTATGTCATTTGCATGCATCCATGTGTATGTTAACAAGTTCATGATAATTTTTGACACTTACGTTGATACTTTGAAAATGGTATTTTAAATGTATTGTTACATTCTTGTTGGAGCTGATTTATTTATGATTACTCTTCTCATATGTGTTTCATTGACATTCGGTGACGAATGTTTTGAAGGAGATATTGAAACATCCCCAAAAGTACCCAAAAATGTACCTTGAAAATGTCTGGAATCGTAATCTCTACATATCTAAAATTTTGTTCGTTATTTCAAAATTTAACTTCATATTCTTATTCAGGGGTCAAAATTGAGTGGGGAATGTATCTTACCCGATTTTTAGAGCAACCGCAGAAAAAGTCAAAAAATGCAAAATGCAGTTTCCAGAACTATTTTTGCGTTCCCTGGGCGACGCGCACGTGTTAAAAATGGTCCAATTTTATTTTTTGGTCCAAGATTTTTAAGTCTTGGGCCTAAGGGTTCCCATATGTGAAAATACCTATACTTAGCCTTATTTCACCCTCATATCATCCCTAACATTCCCCAATATCCTCTCAAACACTTAGTCTTATATTTCACCCTAAATTCAAGTCCCAAAACTCAAGACCAATCTTAAGGATTTCATTCAAGCTTCAAGTCTCCATCTCTAATCTTCACGAAGTTCATCTCCAAAGCTAAGGTATGTGGGTTTCTTTCATGGGTTCCTTTCACCCATGATACCCAACTTTCCTTTTTCTCAAAATTGCATGATTTAAAGTTGATTTACTCATGGGTCTTGTTTATTATGAATATCAGTGCACACTTTGTTGGGGTTTATGAAAAGTGTGTCTGTTTTGATATGTTTTGGGCTATGAATCTAAGATCTATGAAAGATTTGATGAAGGTTTTGTTGTATATTGTTTGAGGGTGTTACCAAGTATCTATTGAATATTTTACATTAAATTGACTAGCATGATTTCACTCTTGAATTGCATGGTTTTAATCTAGCACTTCACATTCTCTAAGAGTTTGATAAAATGTCTGGCTAGGATTTCTTGATGAATTGAAAGTCCAATGCATGTCTTATGAGTTGAATGATGTTGTGATGATTATATGATGATGAAACTATGATGAAATGACGTATGTATATGATGACCAAATGATGATGAAAAGGAATGTATGTCATAATGATGAAAGGAATATATAAGTGTGTGTTTGATCATGTAAAACACCTATGATATTGCAAGTGAATTGTTGGGTTCTCATGTTGTTACATTCTTGGGGATTGCTGATTAGTTATTGGGTTCTTATGCTAAGGTTTATATTCTTGTGTATTGTAAGCCTACTAGAAGGGGTTATGAATTATGCTATGTGTTTTACCCTCTAGTCCAAGGCCAATTCCTACATGTAGGGGTTATGAAATATGTTGTACACTTTACCCTCATGTATGAAGTTATG
Source organism: Solanum clarkiae (assembly GCA_011800125.2). NCBI lineage: Eukaryota > Viridiplantae > Streptophyta > Magnoliopsida > Solanales > Solanaceae > Solanum > Solanum clarkiae. The sequence continues at coordinate 12,223,046 of JAABOM020000084.1, read as the reverse complement.
CTATTCACTTACTCATGTCTACATGTAGGGGTTATAAACTATGTGATACTCGTTACCTTCGTGTATGACTTGGGGTTATGCTATGTACTCATTTAAGGTTATGCTATGCACTCATATTCACATGTAGGGGTTATGAACTATGTTGTATTCCTTACCCTCATGTATGATTTGAGGTTAAGAAATATACTCATATGAAAGGGTTATGAACTATGTGGAATACCTTACCCTCATATGCATAGATGTAGGGGTTATGGCTTATGCTACCTTTTACCCTCATGTGTTATTCCTTATCTCATGTACTACCCATTACCTACTAGAAAGGGTTATGACTCATGCTATATCTCTCACCCTTTATTACAAGGTATTTGGATGATCTAATCATGTTATCTTATTGGGTTAAACAAGCTATGTAAGAATGATTATTTTCAAGCATGTTTTACTACAAGCATTGTTCATGCATGCCATGTTGCTAATATACTATCTCTTGTTATGATTATGCATTTTGATTATATTGTCTATCTCTTGTGCATTACATCCCACATACTTAGTACATTCTAACGTATTAACACATACTTTATGCCTATATGATATCACTATATAGGAACCGGAGCCCCTCTTGAGTATCTCCACCCATGTGGCTCGTACGATTTCACTCAAGCTTGTTGGTGAGTCCTTCATTTTGGGGACATTGGTCTATGTTTCTTATGCTATAAATTGATATTTTCTTCTTATGTTGCTACTTTGACAATGAGGGTAAGCGCGATTGCTTTGTCTAGGCCCCTGCTAATTACCTATATTTAGAGGTGTTATTGGACAAGTTGTGTATTACGATTGAGCTTGTCTCATCTATGATATTTAAGTATTACTCTCTTTCTCTATCTCTCCCTTAGTCCCACTTCCCCTTGTTTATGTTTATCCCTTATTGTTATTTTAATTGCTTCTGCGATCAAGGATGTGTAATGATATGCTATGTGACTTATTTGGGGTTCCTTCGGGTTCCTCATTGGCCAGTCACGTCCAGGCCCTAATCTTGGATCGTGACACTATCCTTTAGACCCTGTCCCCTATGTGATATTATTTGTTTTGATGTTGATAGAATATGATGGAAGCCCCAAGTCCCTATTTCCCCATTGCTTGAGTCCTACTAACCCTACCCTTAGCACATGTTTGTTATATGATTCATGCAAATCCCTTTCCCCTATATATCCCCATAGTGTGAGTCATAAGCCCCTATTCCCGTAGAATTATTTGTTGAATATTTGCTTTTATATTCCACAACGAAGGATGTGCAAACGATATGCTAAGAGGCTTGTTTAGGTTGCCTTTGGGTTCCTCATTTGCCGTGTCATGTCTAGTCCCTAGGCTTGGGTCATGACAGGTTGGGTCAAAGGTTTTTGTGAACTTAACTTACCATTCTGCATGCTACACATTGGAAAAGAATTCGATTATCTAGTAATCTTGAGTTAGAGAATTATAGAGGACATAATACCCTAGTTACTTCTCATACTAGTTTAACACTTGTCTTAGTTTGGGATTACTTTTCATAGTTATTATGACCCCCTCCCCCCTTTTGGGGAGATTAGTAGGTTAATCAACTAGGATTGCATTGAATTCTTCTAAGTCTACCATATTCCTTATGGGATTCTACCCTAACCTTGGTTAGATTATATAGCTTGGCAACGACTGCTTTAGCCTAAAAAAGGAGGTGTAGCTAGGGTGACATCAAGATTTTGGTGCCATTGCCGGGAATAGGGTTAGACCTATCTGATTTAAGTAATTTGGGAATTAATCCTTACTTCCCCCATTTAATGTTTTTTGTTGTTTTCATTTTATTTCAGGGTACAGGTGTATGCCCAATACGCGAAGTTGAGGCATTCCCCTGACTCCATTTTACCCAGAGAACTAGAGAAGACTAAGTAGGATGGTCCAAGATAATGTAAACAATGTGGCAAATGTAGCTCTAAACCAGAACGAGAATGAGAATGTGAATAATGACAACCCTCCTCCTCTTGAGGACATCGCTCAATAGCCATAAGACTTCAATGCTGAAGCTTATCAATGGAACCAATATCGGCTGAGCCTATGGCTTTGGAGGTTACTCAAGCTATTGTGTTACCGCCACTACCGGCTGACACAAAGTTCATGGTGTTGAGTGGGTTGGTTTAGATGTTGCAAAACCATGGATTGTTTGCGGGCCTACCATCAAAGGATCTGCATAGTCATCTACACAATATTGCATTTGTTTGTAAGAATGACATGGGAACACAGAATCTGTCTATGGATGTTGTGTTACTTCGTGTCTTCCCATTATCTTTGATAGGAAATGCAATTCTATGACAATCTGAGCTCCCACAAAGTTTGATTACTAGTTGGGCTAAGTTGTAGAAGGACTTTTTGGAGAGGTACTTCTTGAGATCGAAGATGCTCAAGTTGAAAAATCAAATCAACAACTTTGAGAAACTTCCAGGTGACTCAATCAGTACTACATGGGAGCGATTAATAAAGTGCTTGAGGAGTGTCCGAGATAACAAAATTATTGATGATGCCTTGGTGGAGATCTTCTACCTTGCTGTGGATGAGAATAGTCAAGCATATGCTGATACCATCATGTTAGACATGTTCTTGGATCAACCATTTGCAAGGATTAATAAGAGGATAGAAAGGGTTGTCAAGACAAATCATACATGGGGGCAAAGAGACAGGTTATCTACTAAAAGTTCATGCACTGTCTGTATTGGTTCAGAGCAAGCTAAAATAAATAAGGAGATAATGCAAAAGCTTGCCTAGATCCGTACAGCTATAGAGGTGATGATGAAACAAAATTATGAACAAGTAAAGGCAATTGTACACCAGCCTCCACGAGTACCCATATACGAGGATCTCTACTATGAGGAGGACACTTGCTTCATTGTTGATCAGATGGGGTTTTTTCGAACCAATGCCCAAGGATCAAATCTTGACCATTGGTACCAAGGTCAAGGAAACCAAGGTCGGAACTATAACAGAGATGGTGCTTTCAAAGACAACCATGGAGGTTACTACAACAGGAATCGGGGTCAAGACAGAGATGCAGATTGGTACTGCAGAGGTGGCTATAGAAATGGTCCTTATATGCCACCATACAATCGTGATATCGGTGCTAGTAGTTCCACAGTTGAGGAGATGTTTGACCACTTGTTGAAGAAAGCTGAGACACAGGATGAGACTTTAATGGGGACGAAGTCTGACATCTCCAGCATAAATAAGAAAATCAAGTCTCATTATGTTGCTATCAATTAAATTAAGCAACAGATTGGTCAAGTATCAACTCAAGTCAACCAATTTTAGAGAGGTACATTGCATAGCAACATAGTTCAAAACCTAAAGAATAAGGGGTAGTGCATGGTTGTTACTACTTATGGTGATAAGAGTACCATTGATCCTCCTATGCTAGTAGATGATGATGATGTTCGAGAGGAAGCAGTTGAGGTCAAGGATGCTGATACTGAAAATGATCATGTCAAGGATAGGGTGAGTGATGCTATAGAGGCGCCACTGAAGCTGAAGCCCATTCCTCGGCCTCCTCCTCCCTTCCCTCAAAAAATGATAAAGAAAGAGAGAAGGTAAAGTTCAAACACTTCTCTCCATACTGAAATAACTCTCCATCAACATCCCTCTCATTAAGGCATTAGAGAAGATGCCAGGCTATGCAAATTTTATGAAGGACTTGGTTACAAAGAAGTGCACTGTGAGTCAGGAGCTCTCCCAAGAGCTACAGCATTATAATGCAATTACCATAAGGTCCTTGGGGTTAAAGCGAGAAGATCCCAGTGCTTTTACCATACCCTACACTATTGTAGATGTGGAGTTTGCAAGGGCATTGGGTGATCTTGGTGCCAGCATAAATCTAATGCCCTTTGAGGTCTTCAAGAAGCTAGAACTGGGAGCTCCTACTCCGACGAGCATGTGGTTATTTATGGCTGGCCACATGGTGAAGAATCCTATGGGGATACTGTATAACATCCTCATCAAAGTTGAGAAATTCATATTCCCCGCAGACTTTGTGATCCTAGATTGCGAAGTCAACTTCGAAGTCTCAATCATCTTAGGAAGACCCTTCCTAGCCACTAGTAGAGCACTAGTGGATATGCAAGCCAACAAACTCATGTTTAGATTGAATGGCAAAGCAGTTGTATTCAATATCTATGTCAATCAATGAAGAGGCCAGATGATATGAAGAAGGATGTTTAGGCACTTGGTGAAGTCTGAGTAACCAAGTTGTCCAAGTCATGCCGCGACAATAAATCAGGTGCTATTTGGGAGACAACCCAAGATATTTGATATAATAGTTGTAGTTATGTTTTGTTTTAGCTTTTAAACTTTAAGATAGTTTAATTTTTCAGATTTTGGTTATACTTTTTGAAACAACCCCAAAAAGTGCGAAAATGTGTCTAGGAAGTTCCTAGAATCGTAATTTCCATATATCTCAAAATGCAAGCATGATATCAAAAATTCGACTTCATATTCTTTATCAGGGGGAAAATTGAGTGAAAATGGATCTAAAACCGATTTTAGAGTGACTGAATCACAATTTAAATTTTCCAAGTTTGCAAATTCCACCGAAGAATCGCGTCCCAGATGCGCCTGGCGCGCTACAGTGTTAAATTTGCCCATTTTTATTAGTTCGATCCAAGACTTTTGGGTCTTGGGCCTAAGTCTTCATATGCTGAAAATACCTATACTTAGCCATATTTCACCTTAATATCATATAAGACATTCCCCAAAACGCCCTCAAATACTTAGACAAATATTTTACCCCAAATTTCAGGTCCCAAAACTCATATGGATCTCAAGGATTTCTCTTAAGCTTCAAGTTCTTATCTCCATCTTGACCAAGGAATTCTCCAAAGTCAAGTATATGGTCAACCATTGGGTCCTTTCACCCATGGTGCCTAAGCTTCCTTTTTACATAAATTCCATGTTTCCAAGTTAATTTTACTTATAGGTCTTATATTATGAATTTGACTATGAACTATGTTGAGGTTTTGTAAAAGTGTGACTGTTTTAGCATATTTTAGGCTATGAATATTTGATTTATCTTGAGATTTGATAAAGGTTTTTGATGTATATTGTATGATGTGTTACCAAGTACTGGTGGGATGATTTACTTCAAGATTTCTTGCGTGATTTCACTCTTTAATTGCATGATTTTACACTAGTATTACACACCCAACAAGTGTTTGATAAAACGTCCGGTTTAGGGTTCCTGAGCCATTGATATTCTATTGCATGACCTATGACTTGTATGACTTTATGATGAATAAAAGGTGGTATAAATGTGTTTGATTTCATGAGAAGTGCCTATAATATTGGAAGTTGATCAATTGCCTCGTTGGGGAGGTAGTAGGCTTGAACTACCATGTTGGATGGTATGTACCTCAATTCTCTCCCTCAGGAGGTAGTAGGCCCGTGCAACCATGTTGGGGGGTTTGTAACTCAATTGCCGCGCTTGGGAGATAGTAGGCTCGTGCAATCGTGTTGGGGGGTTTGTACCTCAATTGCCTCGCTCAAGAGGTAGTAGGTCCATGCAACCATGATGGGGGGGGGGGGATTTGTACCTGAATTGCCTCACTCGGGAGGTAGTAGTCCCATGCAACCATGTTGAGGGGTTTGTACCTCAGTTGCCTTGCCAAGGAGGTGGTAGACCTTGGTTACTATTGATGGTCTCTTCCTACACATGTAATATATCCTATGTAAGCATGATTTACTACAAGCATTATCCATGCATGCCATATTGCTATATGCGCATTTATTTACTAAATATGCATTTCGAATATGTTGTTTATCTCTTATTGCATTGCATCCTACATACTTAATACATTTAGATATACTAACGCATACTTTATTCCTACATAATATTACTACATAGGAACTGAAGCTCCCATTGATTCCCCTTCACGTGGCTAGATAGATTATTCAAGTTAGCTTTGGTGAGTCCTCATGTCTGAGGACAATATCTATCTTCTTTCATGATTATGCTTAAACTACATCTTGTATATTTCAGAATACTTATGGTTATTACTATGAGGGTGAGCTCGGTTGCTTATCTTGGCCCCCGTCTAAGTTCTATGTCTAGAGGTGTTATTGGACAAGTTATGTATTACGCTTGAGTTTTTACTCATCCATGTAATTTAAGTATTAAACTCTCTCCCTTAGTTCCTATTTCCCTTGTTTATGTTTTTTCTTGTTGTTTATCTCGCTTCCGCGACCAAGAATGTGTGTATGATATGCTAAGAGGCTTGTTTGGGATCCCTTCGGGTTCCCTAGTCGTTGTATCACATCTAGGCCTAGTTTGGGTTTTGACAAACACTACAAAAAACTTTATGTTTCATGATGGATGAATTCCATCGCTAAATAGAAATTTTTCATAACTAAACTGATTTAGCAATGAAATATCATCTGTTGCTAAAATGCTCATAGCTAAGCACTTAGTAACAAAAAAAATACTTCCTTCGCAATAACAACAACAAAATAACGATGTAATATATCAATTGTAGTTTTTAACGACAAAAATAACTAACGCTAATTTAACATTTTTGTCTCTATAATTCATTGTTAATTTCGTCATTGGTTTTAATTAGCAACGAATCATCTGTCGCTAGTCCGTTGCTAGCAGTGAGAAAAATACTTTGTAGCAAATTCGTCATGAGATTTAATTTTCATATTTGTTTAAGCTATAAAAGTTATCCGTCACCAATGTTTTCAATCATTCGTCGCTAATTTTTTTAGTCATTTGTGTAAAAATAGCTTTGCTCAATTGGATGTAATAGAGAGGACAATAGCTGCAACTTATAAAACACAATGCATTGAAAATAACTAATATTCATACTAAATATTTTATAGAGGTTCAAAATAGACGACATATAGTTGTGCCTTTAAGTACAAAACATCCAAATATATAATAATAAACTCTAAACAAATAGCGTAAATTAATGTGAGGTTGAAGAGTCACGACCATTATCAGATTTTGATGCACGAATCTCATCAGTGTTACCAGTAGCAGGTTGATGCGAAATTGAAGAAATTAACTCAGTCACCCGCTCTACCAATCCAGGAAGCATTTTTTCTGTCAACACAGGAAGCATATGTTCTGTCAACGCAGAAACTAATTGAGTCAGTAACTCATTCATATTTTCTATCACTTTTGATTGAGCATTCAAAGGTACTGTTGAAGCCGACATATCTAACAAAGAAGAGTTGTTATTTACTAAGCATTAGTCACTATCTATTTTTTCTTCAAACTCTTCCTCACCCTCAGTTTCATATTCTACTTCAGATTCATTCTTTTCTTCCATTTCTTCATCCTCCTAAGATTTGTACTCTTCTTCAGTTTCATCCTCTTCTTCAGTTTTGTACTCTTCTTCAGATTCTTCTTGAATTTTCTGCTGCTCTGCCAATAATCCATCATCAGCTAGTTCACTTATTTCAATCACATCTCTATTTGGATCATGTAAGTGTATATCTTCATCAATGGAAGTATTTATCTCTATCTCATGGACTTCAACTTCTTCAACATGGAATGGAACATTCAGCTCTAAACTTATCCCCACTTCCTCATAAGGTAATTCAACAATATTACGAGGTTTGACCTTCAATACGGCTAGCCAATCATCCTTGTTTGTTTTCTTGCTAGGATAAGACACATAGCACACTTGAGTTGCTTGCATCACAAGAATAAAAGGTTCATATTTTTTATATTGACGATGATGGTTAACATCAATCAAATTATGTTGACTAATATTCACAAATGGGTCAAACCATTCATAGTTGAATAGTACAGTTTGATTTAAAGGCTCTTCTCGATATTCAACTTGTATAATCTCTTTTATCCGTCTATAGTAATCACCAAATTTTGAATCTGAAATACAAAATCCACTGTTCATTGTTGATGTTGCGCTACCATGGTGATCAGTGTGAAATTTATATCCATTAACAAAATACACTGAATGACATGTAACGTCTATTAATGGTCCATGAGCAAGACTACGCAAGAATCCATTCTCAATGTGATTGTATCGGACCTATTTAAAAAGTTTGAAAGACTTGATTATATTTCAAACACCAATTAAGTATATCACAATTTTAAAAATAATGATTGTTAGAGACTTACATATTCCTTGAACCATGTCGAGAAATTCATTCCAAGGCTCTCATCTATTTGATCCTGAAATAGGTTTGGGAATTCTTCTTGCAACCGTTGTATATACATACTTCATTGTAACATAATAAATTAAATAAGAACTTAAAATATGTGCATATCCTATAATGTTAAGATAGTACAACTTTCAAATTCACAAATGGCTCAACCTCTTTACAATTCAATAAAATGTAGGTTTGAGCAGCCTTGATTTCCTCAAAGGATAAAGTCTTTTTTTTAATTTCTCCCCATAATCGACCTGGATAGTTGAATATTGATAAATTTCCTTCAAGTTCTTTCATAACACCACCATCATCATTACGATCCACATTATGATTACTTGTCATGGTATGTGGTTCAAAATAATGAAAAAATAGTTGTGGTTGACTCTGCCATTAATTATGCTTCACAAATAGAACCCTCAACACTTACTTTATTCCCAATCATTCTTTTGAGAGTTCCAAGATACCTAAATAGATAAATGGATAGATCATTATATTAAAAAGTTTATGTAGAACATATTTTATAATTTAGATATGATTTTCATATTTACCTTTCAAAAGGATACATCCATCGATATTGTATAGGTCACCAATTCTTGCTTCATATGACAAGTGAACAGGCAAATGTTCCATTGAGTCAAAGAATCCTGGAGGAAATATACGCTCTAACTTACACAAGATTTGTGGGATGTCTACCTATAATCTATTCATTTCATCAACTCGTAGAGTAGTAGAAGTAATATCCTTAAAAAATAAGCTCAATTTTGTAAGTACTTGTCACACATTGTTAGAAAGTAGCTCACGAAATGCAATAGGCATTAGTCGTTTCATGAACACATGGCAATCATGACTTGTCATACCATATAACCCTTTTGCATTAGTGTCTGGACATCGACCCAAATTTGAAACATAGCCATCTGGAAACTTCAAACTTTTCACCCAATTAAACAAGATAGATCTTGCTTCCTTGTCAATCGTATATACAGCTTTGGGATATTTCCCACTAGCATCTTTTGCCAACTCAGATCAGTTGTAGTGATTAATCATATCTTGACGTGATTGTAGATTGTCTTTAGTTTTTTCATCAGTATTACGAATTATGTTGAAAATATTATCAAACACATTCTTTTCAATATGCATAACATCAAGATTATGTCGAATCATGTTAGAAATCCAATAGGAAAAATCCCAAAAGATGCTTCGCTTTTTCCACCCATAAGACTTGCATATTATTCTATTAACTTCTTCAGCATCTAGATATGTTACTTTTCTTATTCTCAATTCACAAATTTGATTCAGAATCTCATCTCCAGTTCTGAGGGGTGGTGGTGGTCTTTTGATAATTTGACCTTTAAGAAAGTTTTACAATCTTTCCTAAAAGGATGATTCTGGTCAAGAAACATTCTACGGCTGTCAAACTAAGATGTTTTCTTTCCATATTGTAATCTAAAGGATTGTGCTTCCTCCATACAATATGGATATTCTATCTTACCTGCAGTACTCCATACTGATAACATAGAATATGCTGGAAAGTTACTGTTGTCCACATCAAAGCTGCCCTTAGATGAAAGTTCTGCTTTTTTTTTTATATGTCAAATGCTTCTATATCTGTCTCCCACAATAAGGTCAAATCTTTTATTAATGGTTGCAGATAAACATCAATTTTTTGTTTAGGATTGTTTTGTCCTAGAATAATGACAGTTAAAAACATATATTCCTCTTTCATGCACATTCCTGGAGGTAAATTGTAAGGAGTGACAATTACTGGCCACGAAGAGTATGTCCTTCCAGACTGACCAAATGGTTGGGAAGCATCTATGCATAATGCTAACCTTATATTTCTTGGTTCAGCAACAAAAAAAGAATGAGTTTCATTAAAATTCTTCCACGCCTTAGAATCTGAAGGATGACGTATTACTCTATCCTCTTGTACATGCTCATGATGCCATCTCGTGTAGCAGTTGTAGCATGGGAGGCATATAATCTCCGTAATCTAGGAATCAAAGGAAAATAATACATTTTCTTGTAAGAAACAAACTTTCTCTTACGAGAACCAACACGATTCTTATACCTCTGATGGCCACAAAATTTACAAGATGTAAGATGCTCATCATCACCCCAATACAACATATATCCTGATTTACAATAATCAATTTTTTCAACTAGTAACCCCAAGTTACGTACTAGCTTCTTGTTCTGATAATAGCTATCATGCAAAATATTATCTTTAGGTAAAGCAGCTTTCAACAATTGCATCATTTGGTTATAACCTCTTTGTGACAAATTATTCTCCATTTTAATATTTAACATCCTGGAGACTACTTCGAGTTGAGACATAGAAGAACCAGGATACAATTTTGCATCAGTAGACTGGAGTAAATCATAAAAAATTTTAGATTCGGGACTGGGATCCTCCTCCACTGTTAGATTGGGATCCTCCTCCACTGAAGATTCATTTAGATAAGATGGGTCAGCTTCATTATTGTTATAATATGGCCAATTTGAATCCTGATCAAAGTTGGATCGACCTGAAGCTAATACCATTCGTCGATATGGATTCTCACATCCCAATTCTTCTTGAAAACCACCATGCAAATCACCACTAGAAATATATCATTGGTTATATTTTCTTCCCCTTGATACTTCCAAATGAAATATCTCTCAACAAAGCCATGCTGAAAGAGGTGCAATTTAATGATTTCAACATCCATATATTTAATGTTTCGATATTTTTTACATGGACATCTAATATTCTCACCACTCATACGATTGCAATGACAACAAGCAAACTTGATGAATTCATTCACACTTTTTATGAAACTTGAATTAATAGCTCTTTTACCATCTAACCTTTCATATATCCAACAAGCTCTAAATTATTCATATTCCTATTTGATACCACAACAAACAAGACAATTAGAATTCTTTTGTAATACAATTAAAATACCATCTAAAGAGATTAACAAGTTAACCATAAGACTATTACTTTGTACCACATAATAAAAGATCTTTATTAAGTTCTACTAGAAACTTAGTTGCTTGGAATCCATTAGATTCTAAAGAATAGAATCTGACATAACATTTTAATTTCAAAAAAGATTCTGGTGCTTTCAATATTGACATTTTCTAACATCTTAAAAAAATATAAAATGGTCAAACAACTTTCTAAATAAAATTTTACATTGTAGAGGTAAATAAATATTTCTATAGAAATTCAGATATTAATACCTGGACTGAATGATAGCTATGTTGGACTAAGAAGTACCTTACTTATGCTTTCTCCTTGTTGTTGGACCAAAGAGCAATGCAGTTCTTCCGTACGAAAGACATGACACACAACCAGTTTACACCTGTGACAAACAAATGACTTAATTTCACATGTAACCACATAAAATCTGATTTTAGTCATTCATTCAATATAAAAACGTTTCCTAAACCAATATATATGATTCTTCTTAATTATGTAAAGGTTCTAGTATTTCAATCAGGTCCTGTGAATATGTTATCTGTTTCACTCTTTAACATGTCCTATTTGTACCTAGTTTTCACTACAATCTCTTAATAGTATACAGGTTATATTGTGAGGTTAATTCTATCCTAATCGTTTCTATTTTTGGTACTACATTGTAGAACCCTTCAAAAGAAGAGGCCAATAATTCCACATGTAACCACAAAGACAAAGGCTGTAACTTGTGAATTGGGTGATGACAGGTGACATCTAAAAAGCAATTAGACATAAAGTGCAATACCCTTTTGCTGATGACAAATTACAGGTTTGACTGAAGCACTTAATTTAAGGACAAATTAATGTATTTAATATACAAGTTAAGTAGTCAAATAATCAAAGTCATTGTATAGTACTTTTGCTAATGACAGATGCAAGTTATAGGGGCATTCATGTACTGTTAAATAAATACTCGTATATATTTAAAAGAAAAAAAAGGTACTGTTATGTGTTTGAGCACATGAAAGGTCTTGTATAAAAAATAAGGAAAGGGGAGTTCAGGACATATGATAAAAGAATCTGAAATTGCCAGAAAGTGTTGAATTATTGGAGTTAACTTGGTAAAGTCAGCAAAGACCTATATCTTTTGCACTTAGTCTATCCTATCTCTAGCTTAAGCAATAAATTTTCTCATTTTACTTCTAACAGAAGTGCGGAAACACTAGTCTATCATTCAACTTTATTATACTAATGAAGCATTAGTTCAGCAGGATTAGTTTAGTAAATGTAACAACAAAAACATGGCAGGTATATACAAATGAAAAAAACAGTTCAAGAGGTTCAACTGAAACTATTAATTGGGATATGACATATAAACTATATATATAAGAAAATTACTATTAAAACTTTCAACAAATACCAAAAGTACAAGAGGTTAAGCATTGAGAAAATCAAATATTGAATCCATCGATTAAATTTCTGAATCTGCCTCCAACTTTCATAGTATATCTCTATAATGATAGATCAGTCAGGGAATCATATTCTAAAATGTCAATGTTTCGGATGTGAAAATACAAATAATGATAGATCAGTTCTATTATGGCAAAAGAAAATACAGTAAACACACATCAGCAATAGCAATATCAGGAGTTTCACATCAATCCATTGTAACACCCCACATCTTACAATACTAGTACTATGCAAACGAAACATGATATGTTTAGTCAAATTAGCTCCTATTTTTAAAAGTGCTTGAATCTCCAATTAAAGGGCGATATGTATGTCTAACGCTGAAAAGGGTCGAGTGTAAATAAGTTTTAAGTTGAATTGAGGAGATCATGACCTTAAACAAAGATAGAGAATTGAGGTGCTTGTAGGACTTAGTAACCTAGCAGGTGAGTCATCTACTTGCTTAGCTTAAATTGCTAGCTAAATGGAGACGAGGCCCGACGTCGAATTTGTCCAAGTCCAATTATGAATAAAGTTTGTGGTAAGGGTGTAACTTTAGCTCATGTTTTAGCATTATAAATGGACTTTATTTTCAACCCAAGAAGCATATAAAAAGGGCCCAAGTACATCACAACCCACTTAACCATTTGGGCCCAAACCAAGTGAAGAGAAATTTGAAAAATGGGCAGCCAAGGCCCATCAAGTTTGAGACCCAATTAGGTCCAAGTGAAAGGGCCAAGCTGCTGCATCACCACCTTAATAATATAAGCATTAAATCACACAAGAAAGTCGGCTAAAATCCCCTTTAAAAAGGCTTACAAAATAGCACCTTTAAGTCATTCTTAGACTTGAAAAATTTCAGTTTTCACAAACTTTCTCTCTACACTTTCTTAACCTAGCAAAGCAGCCACAAGGGGACTTTTAGGGTTCTTGGAGAAGCCTACACCTTGAATGTAGTTGTAAGTAAGTTTACGTATGTGTTTAGTATGATTTTCTTATGAGAAACAAGAGACTATGTTGGTTGTGATTGTATTGAAATTTTAGACAGCATGTATCCTAAGGATTGTTGTGAGTTTTCTTGCTGTTCAAGAGGATTTTCTCTTATTGGTTGCTTGTATTATGAAGTAACGCTCATGTATTTAACAAAGGTTTATTTGTAAATGATAAAACCAGGCTGTTGTACCACTTTTATAGTCTACAAAAAAAAAAGAGTTGTTGTACAACGTCGTAATTGTGCTCTTAAAAGAAACTTGTGGGCTGATAATTAGAAATTGTTGTTTCACAACCTTCACCGAATTTGATACTATTGTGGACTATTGTAAGACTGGTTTTATGTGTAAAAATATTGGATACAGTTTGGTTAAAGTTGGAACAGGTTTGGGATTGTCGACGTCAAAATGGGGCAAAGGGACGTAATGTTATGCCGCCTATTTGTATGTTGTGTAGAATTGTTATGTATTGTGATTTATGGGGTGTTATAAGACTGTTACCCTAGAATAGGCTGCACATAATATGTATATGAGAATGTGTATTAAAAAATATGATTAGGGGCGGAAAGGTTGAAAGAATACGCTCGGGTTTATAAATACCCGCTTGTTGCCCGTATGTTGTTTTTTTATGAGATGGGCTACCAAGATGTATTTATTGGCTGCTAATGCTATTTTTATCACCTATTATATTATATATAAATATTTGGAGGAAGTGAATGTTATCTTGAGGTAGTATCGAGGTCGTACAGTGATGTACGTAAGGCTACTCGATTTCATATTACTTGGCATGAAACCTAGGTTGTTCCGTGGTACATAAAGGCTCTTATCTACTTCGACATAACAAACAACCATGTCTCCACTCTTTCACATGTCCATATACTCCCATATATAGTCACTTGTAAACTTGCATACATACTTGGATACCAAGATACACGAGTTCGTTCTACTACATAAAGTTCATGTGTTGTTCTACCTCCTATGCATTTCATTATTTGTGTAACTTACTCCTTTCATTGTGGTGTTGTCTTTTATGATTATTTACATGTCATATGTTGTATCTACAGTCCTACAGCTCCAATATACGACCACCAAAAGAATCATCTCAAAGGTAATTGAAAGATAAAGTAAAGTATGTTGCTTATTGATAGGTGGTAGCCCGAGGGGTGGAAGAATCACCTAGAAAGGGATGTTCCTATCAGGAGTTGGCTTAGGGTTTGTACTGACACAACATGGTAGGGTAATTGCTTATGCATCTAAACAACTATGACCACATGAGAAAAACTACCCAACTCATGATCTTGAGCTAGCAGCGGTTGTGTTTGCTCTGAAAATATGGTGTCACTATTTATATGGGGTTCACATTTATGTATATGCTGATCATAAGAGCCTACAATACATCTTTAAGCACAAAGACCTAAACTTAAGACAACAGAGATGGCTAGAACTAATAAAGGATTATGACGTTGATATACTATACCATCCGGGGAAGGAAAATGTGGTAGTCGATGCTCTGAGTCGTAAGGAAATGATAAATACTAGTGATCAAGCTATGGTAAGTAAAGGAGTGGCTAAGGATCTACGTCATCTAGGCAATTTGGGAGTTCTCCTTCTTGAAACTCCAAAAGAAGGGGTTATTGTACATAATGCAGAAGCGTTTTCATTAGTGATAGAGGTGAAAGAAAAATAGTTCGAGCATCCTATTCTACGACAACTTAAGGAAAAGGTGAGTCAGGGTACGATAAAGGTCTTTGACCTTACACAAAATGGAGTACTTTATTGCCAAAATAGATTATGTGCCTGGTATTAATGGATTAAGAAAGAGGATAATGGAAGAAGCTCATCATTCCCGATATTCCATCCATGCAGGATCAACTAAGATATACCATGACCTGAAGGGAATGTTTTGGTGGGGAGGCATGAAAACGACCTTGCAGAATTTGTGGCTCAATGTCCAAATTGCCAACAAGTGAAAATAGAACACCAAAAGTCAGGAGGTTATATGCAGTGTATAGAGCTTCCAATATGGAAGTGGGATATGATCAATATGGATTTTGTTATAGGTTTGCCTCACTCAATTTAGAAGTTTGACTCTATATGGGTAATAGTTGACAGACTCACAAAGTCAGCACACTTCTTGCCAGTCAGGAGTGATTATACAACTGAAAAGTATGCCAAGCTATACCTCAAATAGATAGTCAGGCTACATGGAGTCCCAATCTCCATCATCTTTGATCGGGCAGCTCAATTTACTGTAAAGTTTTGGAAGTCCTTCCAAAGGAGTTTAGGGACACAGGTGAATTTGAGTACAACTTTCCACCCTCAAACAGATGGTCAAGTAGAACGCACCATTCAAACACTTGAAGATATGTTGCGAGCTCATGCAGTGGACTTTGAAGGTATTTGGGTAGACCATTTGGCACTGATTGCGTTTTCCTATAATAATAGCTATCACTCAAGTATCAAGGTGGCATCTTACAAAGCTTTATATGGAAGGAAATGTAGGTCACCGATTGGACGGTCTGAAGTGGGTGAAACTACCTTGCTTGGGCCAGGTATAGTACAATAAGCCATGAAAAAGGTTAAGGTAATACAACAACGGCTAGAAACAGCCCAAAGTATCACAAATCATATGCGAATGCTAGAAGAAGAGGATTGGAATTCTCCGTGAGGGATTGGGTATTTTTAAAGGGGTCTCCAATGAAAGGGGTTATGAGATTCGGTAAGAAAGGAAAACTGAACCCACGTTACATAGGGCCATATTGGATTATTAAGAGGTTCGGGCAGGTTGCATATGAACTAGAGCTACCGCAAGAGCTTTCAATGGTTCATCCAGTTTTTCATGTCTCAATGCTTCGAAAATGCATATGTGACCCATCCCGTATCACTCCTATTGAGGGTGTGCAGGTTACCGAAGATCACACCTATGAAGAAGTACTTGTTGTTATTCTAGATCGTCAAGTTAAGAAACTAAGGAATAAAGAAATAGCTTCGGTAAAAGTACTTTGGAGAAACCAGCAAGAAGAAGAAATAACATGGGACGCCGAGGAAGCGATGAAATCAAAATACCCTTACTTATTTGAAGATAAAGAGGAAGTCCAACATCCAGAATTGGGGGCCATAATAGGTACGTGTGTTTGAACGTTTATTGCATTGAACTTGGTTAAGCTATCCAATTGTGCTAACATTTGAGGATGAATGTTCCTGGGGGGGAGGATGTAATACCCCACATCTTACAACACTAGTTCTATACAAATGAAATATGATATGGCTTTCCAAATTAGTGCTAATTTTTAAAAGTGCTTGAATCTCCAATTAAAGGGCGATCTGTATGTCTAATGCTGAAGAGGATCGAGTGTAAATAAGTTTTAAATTGAATCGAGTAGATCACAGCCTTAAACAAAGTGAGAAAATTGAGGTGCTTGTAGGACTTAGGAAGCTAGAAGGTGAGTCACCTACTTGCTTAGCTTAAATTTGCTAGCTAAACGGAGATGAGGACCAATGTCGAATTTGTCCAAGTTCGATTATGAATAAAGTCCGTGTTAAGGGTTTAACCTTAGCCCGTGTTTTAGCATCATATATGGACTTAACTTTCAGCCCAAGATGAATAACAAAAGGGCCCCAAGTACACCACAACCCACTTGGCTAATTAAACCTAAACTAAGTGAAGAAGATTTTGGAAAATGGGCAGCCAAGGCCCATCAACTTTGAGATCCACTTAGGCCCAAGTGTAAGGGCCAAGCTGATGCATCACAAGGTCATTACTAAGTGTTAATATTTGGTCAAAAGTTATAAAGAATGTCGTAAAAGGAGTGCCTTTAAAAGGGCTCAAAAGCAGCTCCTTAAATCATTTTACTTTGAAGCAATTTTCAGCTTTCTTAAAGCCTCTTTTTCACTCTTTATTTCACTTCATAAGGCAGCCTACACAACCCTCTAGGACTCTTGAAGGAAACCTGAACCTTGAAGGATAAGGTAAGTGGAAATATCCTTGTATTTGTTATAATTATCCCATGAAAAACAAGAAGTATATGCTAGTATGTTTGTGCTGGAAATTTGGACAACATGTGTCCTAAGGATTGTTGTGAACTTTTCTTGTTATTTGAGAGAATTTTCTCTTCTTGGTTGGCCTAGTTATGAACTAAGACTTATGTTTTTAACAAGGTATAGTTTTTTAGTGATGTAACTAAGCTGCTCCACCATTTTACAGTCCGTGAAAGTAAGTTCTTGTGTGATATCGTTATTGTGCTCGTAATAGGAACTTGTGGGCTGATTGATTGAGGACTATGGTATCACATCCTCCACCTATTTTGAGGACTGTTTTTGAACTATTTTTGGGCTGTTTGTATGTGTAAATGTTGTGGTACTAGTTTTGTTGAAGTTGGTGAAGTTTTGGAATTGTCAACGTTGTAATGTAGCGAAGGGATGTAATGTTATGCTGCCTATTTGTATGTTGCATAGAATTGTTTTGTCCTGTGCTTTGTGGTCGATTGTAAGGATGTTATAGCACTAAAACAAGCTGAACATGATATGTATATGATAATATGTATTAGAAAATACGATTACGGGTGGAAAGGTTGAAAGAATACACTCAGGTTTATAACTACCCGCTTGTTGCCCGTATGTCGTTTCTTTATGAGATTGGGTTGCCAAGATGTATCTATTGGCTGCTAATGCTAGTTTTATCACCTAGTATGTTGTCGATAAATATTTGGATGAAGGGAAGGTTATCTTGAGGTAATAGCAAGGTCGTATAGCGAGGTAAGTAAGGCTAGTCGATTTCGTATTGCTTGGCATGAAGCCTAGGTTCTTCCTTGGTACATAGAGGCTCTTATCTACTTCAACATAACAAATAACTATGTATTCGCTCTTTGACATGTTTATATGCTCCCATACATAGTCACTTGCAAACCTGCATACATACTTGGATACCAAGATACATGAGTTCGTTCTACTACATAAAGTTCATGTGTTGTTCTACCTCCAATGCATTTCATAATTTCTGTAACTTACTCCTTTCATTGTGGTGTTGTCTTTTGTGATTATTTACAAGCCATATGTTGTATCTAAAGTTCTATAGTTGCAATATTACGACCACCAAAAGAATCATCTCAAAGGTAATTGAAAGATAAAGTAAAGTATATTGCTTATTGATGGGTGGTAGCCCGAGGGGTCGAAGAATCACCTATCCAAGGACGATCCTATCACAGGGTAGCCCGAGGGGTTAAGGAACAGCCTAGTCAGTGCTGATCCCAATATATATTTTCCACTGATCAACTAGTCATTTGTATTACATGCTGTTCACAGATTCTGCAGTAAAGGTAAAGTGATAAAAGGAAAATAAAGTACATGATCCCATAGTATAACTAAAGGTGGTCTGTTACCCTACACTAGTGCATAGTTTCATTTGAGTTGTTACTTCATATACAGTATTTCCTACCTTACATATTCAGTACACTATCTCATACTGACGTCCCTTACGGGAGACCTGCATTTCATGTTGCAGGTACAAGTGATAGTAGATCTCCCCAGTAGGAGTACAGGATATATGGCTGCTGTTACCAAGGTCCAGGTTGCTTCGGAGCTTTGTGTGTGTCTAGAGCTTATATTTTCATATTGTATAGTTAGTCGAGGCGTGGCCTGTCCTGACCCTTATCAAATACTTTTCCTTATCTAGAGGCTTTGTAGACTATGTAAATTAAAGTGTGGTCATGTCTCGTACTTTTAACATCATGGCCAAATGGCCTTGCCATATGCATTTCCTTTTTTCTTGTTATCACTATTTACTTTCTTAAGGGCATGTTGAACGTAGGAATCCCTAATAAATTGTATAGAAAGTGCATAGTTACAGGTTGGTTCTTCCAGGCCTTTTCGGCAATGGGTGTTAGTCCGCTCTAATGGGACTTTGGGCGTGACAACCCCCCGACAAGGTGATTGAAGTATATACCCCTCAATCGGTAGTACATGCCTTGTACCCCCCCCTCCTCCCCCGACAAGGTGATTGAGGCATGGAAGCCCCTCAACAAGGTGTGGTAAACTTTGATCACTATAGATACTTTTCATGAAATCAACAAATATAGACATTCCTTTCATCATGGTCTTACTTCACCGCCGAGAAAGGAAAGAAGACTTCCATCTCCAAGTTTAACTCATCATAAAGTAACTTAACTCATAAGCCATGCAATAGATCGTCAATAACTCAAGAACCATTAAAATTTTATCAAATACTTGGTGGGTTTGTAATGCTAGTTCAAAATAATGCAATTCAAGAGTGAAATCATGTGAGAAAACATAATGTAAATCAACCCACCAACACTTGGTAACACCCTCATGCAATATACATTGAAACCCTTCATCAAATCTCATAATAGATCATAGATTCACAGCTCAAACATGCTTAAACAATCCATATTTTATGAACCCCAACATAGTTCATAATCAATTCATAATGACAAGTACCCACACATAAATCAACTTGAAAACATGTAATTTACTTAAAAAGGAGATTCGACACTATGGGTGAAAGGACCCAATGGTTGAAACCCATATACCTAAAACTTGGGGACTTCCTTAATGAAAATTTGAAGGAGGACTTGAAGCTTGAATGGAATTTATTGAATCTGGAATGATTTTGGGACACTTGAATTTGGGTGAAATATTTGGCTAGGTGTTAGAGAAGGTTTTGGGGAATATCTTGAATGACATAGGGTTGAAAGAAACCAAGTATAGGTATTTTTATACATAGGGCGGCTTAGGCCCAAGACCCCAAGTCCTTGGACGGAATAGGAAAAACTAGCACAAAATAACATAGGGCCGCGCCCTGGCTACATCGCTCCAGAGGCGCGAACCGATTCTATTTTGTGAAATTTTTGGAAAAAATATTTTTCCTATGGTTTCTATTAAATCGGGGTTAGACCCATCTCCCATTAAATTATTACCCCTGATCAAGAAAATTAAGTCGAAGTTTCAATATCACACACGAATTTTGAGATATATGGAAATTACGATTACGGGCATTTCTGAGGCAAATTATCGGGAACTTTTTGGGGCATTTCAATATCTCCCCCTTGGGAACATTCATCCCTGAGTGTCAAAGAAGCCTACATAACAAGAGTAATCATGCAGGTTTCTACCCCAACAGGAACGGAATAATGCATTCAGACACTACTTTCAGAAATCTCAACATAAGTGTCAAAATCACCATGAACTTGTCAACATAAACATGAATGCATGCAAATGACATAAGGGTTGAAACATATGACTTGAAATCATATAGGAGACTTGAATTAGTACCTTAGGCTTGAGTAGAATTGAAGAGAAGGGATAACACTTTTGCATGTCGACCTCGGCTTCCTATGTGGCACTTTCACCTTGTTAGTTCCTCCAAAGGACCTTGATGAACGCTACATCCTTGTTCCTCAACCTCTTCACTTGTCTATCCAAAATTTCTACCGGAACCTCTTCATAAGCCATACTGTCTTTAACAACATCCAAAACATCTAGAGGCGCAATAGCACTTGGGTCAGCCACACACTTCCTCAACATAGACATATGGAAGACCGGATAAACCATATTCATATCATTGAGCAACTCCAACTCTTAGGCCACCTTACCGATCCTCCTAAACACTCTATAAGGAACTATAAATCATGGACTCAATTTACTCTTCTTACCAAAATGAATCACTACCTTTATAGGTGGGACCTTCAAATAGACCCAATCACCAACCTTAAATTTAAGATCCCTTCTCCTTACCGATTTTGTCTACTTTGGGCTGTTTTCAATCTTTCCCTCATCAACCTCACCTTTTCCATGGCCTCCATAACTAAATTTGGGATTAATAAAGCCATCCCCCCACCTCAAACCATCCAAGAGGGACTTACAATGCTTACCATATAAAGCCTCTAAAGGAACAATACTAATGCTTGAATGATAGCCATTGTGTAAGCAAACTCAATGAGTGGAAGAGGATCATCCCAACTACCCTTAAATTCCAAGATATAAGCTCTAAGCATATCCTCAAGAGTTTGGATAGTTCTTTCGGCTTGGCCATCCGCTTGAGGGTGAAAGGTGGTACTAAGCTTTACCTTGGTACCAAGACCTCTTTCGAAGGACCTCCTATAGTGAGAAGTGAATTGAGCACCGCGAATCAATATGATAGACAAGGGCACCCCATGCAATATAAGCAATTCATGAACGTATAAGTTAGCATAATCTTCGGCACCATAAGTAGTCTAAACTGGTAGGAAATGAGTCGACTTTGTCATTCAATCAGCCACAACCCAACTAGAATCAAAATGCTTTCTTGTCTTAAGAAACCTATCCACAAAATCCATGTTAATTTCCTCCCTTTTCCAAGTAAGAACCTCTATATCTTGGGCTAGGCCACCTAGCCTTTGATGCTCGACTTTCACTTGTTGGAAATTATGACAACCGAATACAAACTTAGCAATGTCTCCCTTCATACCATCCCAACAAAATACTTCCCTCAAATCTCTATACATCTTGGTAGAACCATGGTGAATAGAATAGAAAAAATTATGAACATGTGCTAGGCCCCTCCCTAGCCACCTCTTTGGTATCATCATCAACGTGTGCTAGGCTAACCATAGACACCCTGCTCAAAGCATCAGCCATAACATTAGCCTTATCGAGGTGATAATGCACACTCATATAATAATCTTGAAGAAGCTCTAACCACCTTCATTATCTCAAGTTGAGATCTTTTGGGGTGAATACATATTGGAGACTCTTATGACCGGTAAACATACCAACGTGCAGCCCATACAAATTATGACGCCAAATTTTCAAAGCAAATACCACAGCGACCAATTCAAGAACATGGGTATGATAATTCTTTTCATGCACCTTAAGTTTTCTAGAGGCATAAGTTATCACCTTACCATTTTGCGTCAAAACACAACCTAAACAAATTCTTGAGGCATCACAATACACAACATACCCTTCCGGTAGAGATAAGATAGGAGCGGAGACAAGCTTATCTTTCAATGTTTGAAAACTCTTTTCACACTCATTGGTCCACACAAACTTTGCCTTATTTTTGGGTCAACCTATCCATAGGAGAAGCGATAAAATATAAAGCATTAACAAACCTCCGGTAACAACCCGCTATGCCCAAGAAACTTCTAATGTCCGATGGAGTCAAAGGTCTAGGCAAATTTCTAATTATCTTTGTCTTCTTAGGATCCACCATAATACCATCACCCGACACAACATGACCTAGGAAGGCAACATCATTCAACCAAACCTCACATTTCTCATATTTGGCATACAATTTCTCCTCCCTATAGATTTGCAATACTACCCTCAAGTGATCCACATGCTCCTCCTCACTATGTGAATAGATCAAGATATTATCAATAAAAATCACCACAAACAAGTAAAGGTAGGATTTGAAGACCCGATTCATAAGATCCATGAAGATAGCCGGTCATTAGTCAAATAGAGAGACATAACCACAAACTCATAGTGCCTATACCTAGTCCGAAAAGTAGTCTTAGGAGTCTCATCCTCCCTTACTTTCACTTGGTGATACTCAGACCGAAGATTAATCTTAGAGAAGTGACTAGCCCCTTGAAGTGGGTAAAAAATATCATCAATACTTAGTAGAGGGTACTTATTCTTGATGGTGACTCTATTAAGTTACCGCTAGTCAATATCATCAACCCTTCTTATCACCCACTTCTTCACAACTATTGCAAGCATTAGTGTCCCTCAAACATGGGCCATCATGGCCTCTACCATATCTTGGGAACATAGGATTAGGCACCACACCAACACCTCCTTGGACCCTTGGGTTATCATTAGCATACCTTCTATGAGGAGTATTTGAAGACCCTTAGCCTTGATGGAATCGACCACCCTTAGGACTTTGGAATCTACCTTCAAAATGGGCCTTCTTAGCCTCATTACCTCTTCTCTTCCTCAATATTTCCCCCTCTAATTGTTCGACATAAGTCATGAGGCGAGAAAAATCCATATCACCTATTAACATAGCAGCACGACACTCCTCATTCACCAAATCGGATACACCCATCACAAATTTGTTCATCCTATGCCTTGGGTTGGCCACCAATTGTAGAGCATATTTGGAGAGTTGGTTGAACCTGAGGGCATACTTCCTCACACTAATGGGCCCTTCTTTCAAGTTCATGAATTCCATCATTTTGGCCTCCCTTAGCTCAAGAGGTAAGAATCGATTGAGAAATGTCACCTTAAGCTCCTCCTAAAAGATCACATTGTTGTTTCCCTTCTCCTTTTTCCATTAGGTAAACCATATTTGGGCCACCCCTTGAGTTGGTAAGCTGCCAACTCCGCTTTCTCCTCCAATCTAACACCCATAATAGACAACACTTTGTGCATCTCAGCAAGAAAATCTGCACACATACTTGGATACCAAGATGCATGAGTTCTTTCTACTAAACAAAGTTCATGCGTTATTTCATCTCCTATGCATTTCATTATCCGTGCAAGCACTCTTTTCATTATGGTATTTTTTTCATGATTAATTAAATGTCACATGCTATATCTATAGTCCCACAACACAAATATTATGACCACCAAAAGAATCATATCAAAAGTAATTAAAAAATAAAGTAAAGGAAGTTGCTTATTGATGAGTGGTAGCCCTAGGGGTGGAAGAATCACCTAGCAGGGGCTGATCCCATTACGGGAGTTAGCCCAGAGGTGAAATGAAAAGCCTAGCATGGGCTGATACCAATATAGATTTTGCACTGATCAGCTAGTCATTTGTATTACATGTTGTGCACAGAATATATAGTAAAGCTCAAATAATAAAAAGAACATACAGTACATGATTTCATAGTATGACTAAAGGTGTTCTCTTATCCTTACACCAATGCATGATTTCATTTAAGTTCTTACTTTATATATAGTATTTTTTGCCTTACATATTCAGTTCATTATCTCGTACTGATATCCCTTACGGGGGACCAGCATTTCATGCTACTGGTACAGGTGCTAGTAGATCTTTCCAGTAGGAGTATAGGGTATCTAGCTACTGCTACTGAGCTCAAGGTAGCTTCAGGGCTTGTGTGCGTCCAGAGCTTATATTTTTGTATTGTATAGTTAGTCGAGGCAGGGCCTATCTCGACGCTCATCACATACATTTCCTTGTCTAGAGACTTTGTAGACTATGTAAATTGAAGTGTGGTCATGTCTTGTACTTTAGACAAAGTGGCTCCAACGTCCTAGTCATATGCATTTTTTTGGCTTATTATTACTATCTACTTTTTGGGAAATATGTTGAATGTGGAAACCCCATATAATATTTATAGAAAGTGAAGGGGTATAGGTTGGTTCTCCCGAGCTTTATCGGCAATGGGTGTCAGTCCGCCTTAGTGGGACTTTGGGGCATGACACGTGTCCCACTACTTTGCTTCACACGTTGGTGTTCCAAGCTCAAGGTCATCACATGGCCCTCCACACGGTCTGTAAAGTGTGCCACGATCTGTGTGGGGTCCAAGTGAGATGTGTATTTGCTCGTAACTCCACTCCAAGGCTACACACCCAAAATTAAGGCCAAGTGTTGTGCCACTGGAGTCCACACGACTCGTATGACCTCAGACTAGTCGTGTGGTCTCCCTTGAGATGACACTTGGTCCAAATTTTTTCCAAAATGAAATTCTGAAGCTCTGATGAAGTTGTGCAAAAATGCAGGTCATTACAAGATTAATGCGTGTATCTTATTTGTTTTGCCTCATATATACCTATTATATACATGTTATTACATAATTTAGTGTGAATTCTAAAAAAGATGTGCAAAAATTTTCTTTTAGGATTATTTGTGTTTATTAGTGCTATTTTAAATATTAGGAATAGACATCCAATAAAAGATTTGGTGGAAAATTTACCAGGGCAACCAAAAGTTGGATTTAGTCAGTATGTTGGATATGTGGCCACAGTGGATGTGGATGAACAGGGTGGAAGAAGTTTTTTCTATTACTTTGTTGAAGTTGAAAAAGATACTCACAAACTATCTCTTACTCTTTGGTTAACTGGAAGTCAGGGATGTTCATCAATTGGAGGAGGCAGCTTTACAGAACTAGGACCTTTTTTCCCTAGAGGCGATGGTCGTGGTCTCCGAAGAAATACTAAATCTTGGAATAGAGCATCAAATAGGATCAAGAACTTTGGTGTGTGAATTAGCTCGGGAATGGTTTCACAAAGGGCAACTAGGACAAGTTGGCAAGTTGAATATGGACAAAAAATCACATTTGCAACAATAAGAGGAGTAGCACATATGGTGCCATATGCACAACCATCAAAGGCATTGCATCTTTTCACCACATTTATTCATGGAAGAAGATTGCCTATCACGTCAATTTGAAAGATTAATGTCTTTTCCCTGGCTAAAGCAAAAAAGAATTGATTATGTGTAATAAGTTAATCCCTTAAAGTTGAAAAAAATATCTCTATGATACAAAAAATTTTGTAAGATGCTTATAACTGATCACACACGTGAAAGTTAAATGATACAAAAGAAAAATTGAACCCCAAAAATAACAAAAAATTAAAATTAGAGAAAGATTATCTAGGTGGAATACACATGGGAAGAAGCAGTAAGATGTTTGAAAGTTTTTTCAACAGGTATGGAGATAAAACCTTAAATGTTTGTGATAATACACACTAAATATATATGTATATACCAGTCTTGCTCTTTAAAACTTTTCTCAAATATTATTTGTCAAAAAGATTATAAACATCTTACCACACTAAAGAATCAACATGGAAATTTGAAAATATTATGACGAATATTTATTAAGGTAGACTTTTGATGAATATTTAATATATGCAAATAAATATCATGTGCAACACATGTGTCAGAAATGTAGTGTGTGTGCTTGTGTGTGTCTATATATATATATAGGTTAATTATTTAGTTTAGAAAAGATTATAGAGAATAGTGCAAGAATGTATTTCACTTTCCTAAATTAAATTATTCTATATATATATATAAGAAACAACCCCAAAAAGTGCCAGAAAATGTGCCTCGAAAGTGCCCAGAAACGTAATTTTCATACATCTAAAAATTCATTCGTTATTTTGAAAATCCTACGTCATATTCTATTTTGAAAATCCAACTTCATTTTCTTGTTTAGGGGGTCATATTGAGTGGGAAAAGGGTCTAACCCAAATTTTAGAACAACCGTATCAAAATTTAAAAATCGTGAAAACGCGATTTAGAAGGGTCAACTTTGAAGGGTCATATCTCTCAGAACACAAAGAAATGGGTGGAGCACAACATAATTTATTAGAGCTCTTTGAATTAGCTTTCCAATGCACTTGGTTTTACCTCATTTCGAGTTCGGATGAAGGAGTTATGCCCATTTTCGTGGAACTCGTTTATGCAGAAAATGCAATTCCAGTGAGCAGTCCATTTTTGTCCTATTTTCTCTTGATTTCGGTCAAAAACTTTTAACTCTTGGGCCTAACGGTTCTCATACTTAAAAATATATATACTTAGCCTTATTTCACCCTCATATCTAAACATTCCCCAATACTCACCAAAACACTTAGCCAAATATTTACTCCAAAATTCAAGTCCCAAAACTCAAGACCAATCTTAAGGATTTCATCAAGGATTTCACTAAAGCTTCAATTCTCCATTAAAGTCTTCTTCAAGATTTCTCCAAAAGCTAAGACGTGTGGTGTTGACCCAATCACCCATGGTGCCTAAGGCTCCTTTATATTAATATTGCACGATTTTATGTTAATTTTACATGTGCGCCTTGTTTATTAAGAAAGTTATTGTATAGTGGTTTGAGTTCATGAAAGTATTTTGTTTTAGCATGTTCTGAGCTTTGAATCTTAGATCAAATGTTAGAGTTGATGAGGGATTTTGATGTGTATATCTTGAGGGTATTGCAAGGAGTTGATTGATTATTTTACAATGGATTTTATTGTATGATTTCATCTCTAGATTGCAATGTCTTTTATCCCCATTATACAACTGCCAAGTGTTTGATAAACTGTTCGGATAGAGTTTCTTGAGAAATTGTAGGTCCAATGCATGTCTTATGAGTTGAATGATATTATGATAATTATATGATAATGAAATGATGTATGTTATGATGAAATGATGATAAAAAGGGAAGATATGTATATAATGATGAAAGGAATGAATATATGTGTTTGAATCATGTAAAGTACCTTTGGTATTGCAAGGGAAATGTTGGACACTCATGTTGTTATGTAACTTTCTATGAGGTTATGCTACTCCTTATGAGGTTGTGTTACTCTTTATGAGGTTATGCTACTCTTTACTAGGTTATATTTATGAGGTTATGCTACTCCTTATGAGGTTATGTTACTCGTTACGAGGTTACGCTACTCCTTATGAGGTTATGCTACTCCTTATGAGGTTATGTTACTCTTTATGAGGTTATGCTACTCTTTACTCTTTATGATGTTATGTTACTCTTTATGAGGTCATGAAATATGATGTACTCCTTACCCTCGTGTATGATTTGGGGTTATAAACTCATGCTATGTCTATCACCCTCTAATACAAGGTATTTAAATAAGCTAATTATGCTAACTTGTTGGGTTAAGTAAGCTATGAAAGAATGGATATTTTCAAGCATGTTTTACTACAAGCATTGTCCATGCATGTCATATTGTTATATTATGCCTATTGCCTATTGTTATGTATTTTGATTACATTGTCTATCTCTTGTTGCATTGCATCCACATACTTAGTACATTCAAACATACTGACACATACTCTTTCCTACATAATTTCACCATGTAGGAACCATAGCTCCTATTGATTCTTCTTGTGGCTGGATGGATTGTTTAAGATAGCCTTTGGTGAGTCCTCCATTTCGAGGATAAGGACTACTCTCTCACACTAAGTATTAAGATTCTCTTTACTTTATCATATACTTATGATTATAAGGGTGAGTCCGGTTGTATGTCTTGGCCCCCACCATTATCTATGTAGTAGAAGTGTTGTTTGACAAAGCTATGTATTTATGCTATGAGTTTACTGTATTATCTCTTGACTCTATGTTACGACAAGTTCTCCCTTAGTCCCTTTTGCCCTTAGTTCCATTCTTCAAATGTCATTCAACTGTTTCTGTGACCAAGGATGTGTAATGATACGCTATGAGGCTTGTTTGGGGTTCTTTTGGGTTCCCTATTTGCCGACCACGTCTAGGCCCTAGGCTTGGGTCGTGACAAAGATGGTATCAGAGCACTGGGTTGATAGATCCTCAGAGTCCAACACACCGCATCAATTAGAATATTATTCATGGTTGTGTTGTGCACCACACCTATGAGTAGGAGGCAATGAGACTTTTGGGAAATGTTTCTCTTCTTCATGGTCTATGTCATGCTTTAGAAGTGAGATAGGGCTTTCCCCACTAACGAGTGTTCTTTGCTCTTCTAGTTGATCATGCCACTTCAAAGTGGAAGGCGAAGGAAGGTAAGATGAAGATTTTGTTTTTAATGGATCTGAGTTTCAATATTTCTTCTCTATTCTTTCGGTTGTATGCATGTTTTGTCTTCATGGATGTTAGGACCCGTAGAGTTAGATCCCAAATCCTTAATGAGCTAGTCTTTGAGGGAGAGATTGTTAAGCGATAGCAAGGGAGGCAGGTCTATTTCACGTCTTAAAGTACAATTAGTCTCTAAGGGGTTGCATTTATCATCTTGTGAGAATTAGGGGTGTTGAACCTAAGTTGTTTATTTATAGGATTGTCATTGGTGATAGATAATGCCTTGAATGTCCCTTTTCGATATCTGAAGTTGGGGTTGCGTCTTTTGGTTTGACTAGTACACATGTTATGCCTATAAGTCTCATGAGTGAGATAGTTAGTCCCTACTCTAATAGGTTTATAGTGGTTTTGTTGATGATATGATGGTTCATTTCCTATTGAGGTAGTGCATGTGAGTCATTTTAGGGTATGTGATGTCCCTAAGTGTCTTTTCGGACTAGGAATGAACATTATTAGTATTGATGGAGTTGTCTGGTTGTCTTGTGGTGTTTCCGGATTTCTTTAATAGGGTCTTAAAACCCTATGTTGATATATTTGTGGTGATCTCTAGTAATGAGGTATTGATTTGTTTAGAGCTTGTGAATCATTTCGCGGTAGTGTTACAAGTCTTGAAGGATGAGAGGCTGTTTGCTAAATATGATAGGTGTGCATTGTGGATACCAAGAAAGTGGTTAGGATTCTTTAAGGATTATCAATGAGTGTGCATTACTTTTCC
Source organism: Solanum clarkiae (assembly GCA_011800125.2). Lineage (NCBI taxonomy): Eukaryota > Viridiplantae > Streptophyta > Magnoliopsida > Solanales > Solanaceae > Solanum > Solanum clarkiae. The sequence continues at coordinate 12,193,235 of JAABOM020000084.1, read as the reverse complement.
CCGGTAAGGCTAATGTTGCGGTCAATCCTTTAGGTAGCCTAGCATGTATGGATAGTGGTGGCAAGAAGGAGACTAGTAGGATCTATCGGTTGGTTAGATTGGAAGTAGGTTGGGGGAAGTAGAGAACGGCAGTATAGTGTTCTTTGTGGTTCCAAATCTTCTTTTGTTGGGGGGGGGGGATTCCAGTTTAAGCAAGGCCTTGATTCCGCCTTATTAGAGTTGGAAGTTTTGGGTGAGAGGACGATAGAGTGGAGGTTGTCTCCCAAGGTGGAGATGGTGTCTGTGGTGCCAAGTGGGTTAGGTGAATTTAGGGTTGACACTTGAGTCGAGGATTATGAGTCCTTATTGAGTATAGAGGGAGGTTGGTAAGGTTGCACAAGTTTGGTGATCTTCCGATGGATGTAGATATGGTTCACCTGATTCTTTATGCTTCTAGGTGGATGGGATGTGTTGGTGACTCTAGTGTTATAGAACTCTTCAAAGTTATGGGTGAGGTGGAGGATAAGTTGGCTTGGAAAGAGGTCTCGATAGATGTGTTGGATGGATGGGTGGAGAGGTCGATTGATGGGGATGTAGTGTTCATTAAGGCCCTTTGGAAGAGTTGTCTATTCGTACGTGTCTCTTGGGAAGCCTAACTTGCCTCCTATTAGCTAAAAGATGTTGCAAATGTCTTATATAACCAGTTAGAGCATAGTCAAGGAGAGCATGTTGATCCTGTTGAGTGGGACGAGTTTGAAACTTCTTTCCTCGATCACTTATTTTGCCAAGAATTGAGGGAGAAAAAGGTTGATGAGTTTATGAACTTAAAGGAAGAGGGGATGACCATCAAAGAGTATGGTCTCAAGTTTATTAAGTTATCCAGGTATGCTTTAGAGATGGTCCAGGGAATGAGGGTAAGGATGAGAAAGTTCGTATCTAGGTTGGGCAGGCATTTGAAGAAGGAGTGCAAAGCAGCGTTGCTGATACCAGGTATGGATATCTCTAGGATTATGCTTTATGCCCTGGAAAAACTAAGGAAGATAAGAAGAGGGATAAAGAAGAGAATTAAGAAAGAAAGCTAAGTCAGTAGGGCATGAGCCTAACCAGCAGAGGCAGAATAAAGGTGATAAATCCTACTTTAAGTAGAGGTCAACTAGTTATGTTCCCTCTACTGCAAGCACGCTTGTCGAACAAAACAGGTATGATCAGAAGTCTTATGGTCAATAGAATTTTAGGGCTCAAGGTTCTCAATCCCAAGTTAGTGTGTCCCAAGGTTCGAGAGGAAAGCCACCCTGTGGCAAGTGTGGCAAACTGCACCTAGGTGACTGCCGCGAGGGCACAAATGCTTGTATGAGTGTGAACAAACTTATCAGTTCAAGAATTAGTATCCTACAAGAAGATGGGGCGTTGGCAATAATAAAGCACAGTCCTATGCAGCACCCCAGCTGGCAGTCATCAGGGGGGTACTACTATGGGTGCAGCAGGCCGGATAAACTGTCTTTATGCAATAGGTAATCAACAAGACCAGGAGGTGGCAGTAGATGTTATTACGGGTATTCTTCAAGTCTTTACTTTTGATTGTTATGCATTGCTTGACCCGGGTGCCACTTTATCATTTGTGACTACCTATGTGGCTAGTAGGTTTGGGATTCTTCCAGAGTGTTTACTTGAACCCTTTTTTGTTTCCACTCCTACTAGGTGAGTCTATCCTAGCTGAGAGGGTCTATAGAGATTGTGTAGTATCCATCTATCATAGAGATACCTTGATTGACTTGGTAGAGTTGGAGATGGTGGATTTTGATGCGATCTTTGGAATGGATTGGAATTATGCTCGTTATGCCTTTGTTAATTGTAGGACCCATATTATTAAGTTCTAATTCCCTACTGAAAAAAGAGTTCGTTTGCACCTAATGACAAGGTTATCTCCTAACTTAGAGCCAGAAAGCTAATATCTAAAGGTTGTTTTTTCCATCTCGTGCGAGTTAAGTCTGATGATATTGAGCCTCCTACTCTAGAGTCATTCCTAATTGTAAATGAGTTTCGTGATGTATTTCCTAAGGATCTGCCTGGAGTCCCTCCTCATAGGGGGATCGACTTTGGGATTGATGTTCTCCCTGATACCTAACATATATCAATTCTACTTTATAGGATAACCCTTGCTGAATAGAAAGAGTTAAAGGAGTAATTGAAAGACTTGTTAGATAAGGGATTTATATGGCCAAGTGTTTCTCCTTGGGGTGCTCCTATCCTATTTTTGCGAATGAAAGATGTGTCTCTCAGAATGTGTATAGACTATAGGCAACTGAACAAGCTAATAATAAAGAATAAATATCCTCTCCCCAAGATAGATGATCTGTTTGACCAACTTCAGGGTGCCACTTGCTTTTCCACCATCAATTGAATTTGAGGGAATGTGACATTCTAAAGTTGCCTTTAGGACAAGGTATGACTATTTTGAGTTCATGGTCATGTCCTTTGGGTTAACTAATGCACCTGTAGCTTTCATGGACTTGATCAATAGAGTATTTAGATAGTACTTTGACATAGTCGTGATTGTATTTATCGACGATATCCTGGTATAGTCTAAGGATGAAGAGCTGCATGTCAATCATCTTAGAGTAGTTTTGCAAACTCTCAAAGACCATGAGTTGTTGGGGTTGGCAGGCTACTATCGTAGATTTTTTGATTGGTTTTCTTCCTTATACGCACCATTGACTAAGTTAACTCAGAAAAAAGGTCTTGTTCTAGTGGTCTGACGAATGTGAGAGAAGTTTTCAAGAGTTGAAGACTCGATTGACTACATCACCAGTTTTAACCTTGCCCAATGGGGCAGAAGACTTTGTGATATATTCTGATACATCTAGGCTTAGAATGGTTGTGTGTTGACGCAGAGAGGGAATGGTATAGACTATGCTTCTAGAAAACTTTAAAGATTCATAAGAAGAACTATCCAACTCATGATCTCGAGTTGGTAGCAGTGATGTTCACACTTAAGATCTGGTGCAATTATTTGTATGGAGTGCATGTCGACGTGTTCACTGACCACAAGATCTTGCAATATGTCTTTAGTTAGAAGAGCTCAACCTACGATAGATGAGATGGCTAGAGTTGCTCAAGGATTATGACATGAGCATTCTTTACCAACTAAGTAAGGCTAACATCATTGCTGATGCTCTTAGAAGGTTATCTATGGGTAGCACTACCCATGTGGAGGAAGGGTAGAAAGAGTTGGCTAAGGAAGTGCATAGATTGGCCCAATTGGGAGTACAACTTGAAGAAAATAATGAAGGTGGGGTCAATATTAAGAATGAGTCTACTTTATCTCAAGTGTCGAAGTAAAGGAAAAGCAAGACCAAGATCCTGTGCTACTCTAATTGAAAGAAGCTATCCACAAGCAAAAAGTGATGGTATTCTTCAAGGGGGAGATGGGGTGTTGAGACACTAGAGTGGGTTAATGTGTACCCGATATTGATGGTGTCCGATAGAGAATCATGGATGAAGCTCATAGCTCCAGCTATTCTATTTATCCTGGCTCTACCAAGATGTACCACAACTTGAGAGAAGTCTATTGGTGGAATGGAATGAAGAAAGAAATTGCAGAGTTAGTCTCTAAGTGTCCCAATTGTTAACAGGTCAAGGCTGAGCATCAAAAACCATGTGGATTGGATCAGATCTTTGAAATTCCTGAGTGGAAGTGGGAGATCATCAATATGGACTTCATTATTAGTTTACCAAGGTCCCAAAAGAAACATGATTCGATGTGGGTGATCGTGGATAGGATAGATAAATCCGTCGACAACTTGGAAGTCAAGACAACTAACACTATAGAGGAGTATGCTAAGTTGTATGTTCGTGAGATTTTGTGGTTGTATGGAGTTCCCTTGTATATCATCTTATACAGAGGAGCTCAATTCTCCTAATTTTGGAGACCCTTTTAGAAGGGATTGGGTATGAAGGTTAATCTTACTATAATCTTCCATTCTCAGATAGATGGTCAAGTAGAACACTCCATTCAGACCTTGGAGGATATGTTAAGGACTTGCATCCTCGACTTCCAAAGGAATTGGGATAACCACTTGCCATTGGTCGAATTTGCATATAACAATAGTTATCATGAAAGTATCCAAATGGCCCCCTATTAAGCCTTGTATGGGAGAAGATATAGATCACCAATTGGGTGGTTTGAGGTTGGGGAAGCTGAGTTGATTAGTATTGACCTTGTCCACAAGTCCATGGAGAAGGTGAAGGTTATTAGGGAGAGGTTGAAGACTGCCCAGAGCCACTAAAAGTCTTACACTAATGTGAGAATAAGGAACTTAGAATTTGAGCTAGATGATTAGGTGTACTTGAAAGTGTCACCTATACAGGGTGTTATGAGGTTTGGAAAGAAAGGAAAGTTGAGTCCTTGCTATATCGGTCCCTATAAAATTATGAGGAGAATTGGGAAGGTTTCTTATGAGTTAGAATTTCCTTACGAATTAGACAGGATTCATCCGATGTTCCATATTTTGATGCTGAAGAAGTGCGTAGGAGACCCTACTTTGGTGACCCCTGTTGAGAATACAGGAGTAAAGAATAACCTGTCCTATGAGGAAATTCCAGTCCAAATCCTCGATCATCAAATTTGTAAGATGAGGAACAAAGAGATAGCCTCCGTCAATATTCTGGGGAGGAACCAACTTGTTGAGGAAGCTACCTGGGAAGCTGAGGAAGCTATGAGAACCAAATACCCACATCTATTCATGCCAATTGATGAGGATGTTAAAGGTAATGTTCCTATCCTTAACTTAATTGATGTTTCCATTCTTGAGTTGATATGTCTATTCTTGAGATTGAGCATAGTTTGTAGTGGTTGATGAAGAGTTGGGATTTTGAGTTCTCGTGTGAGTATCGAGATGAGTCTTGAGTCTATTCATGCTTTATTTCCATACTTACTCAAGGATGAATAATTTCAAGGGGGAGATAATGTAATGCCCGATGAAATGACCGAAGTAACCCTAAAGGAGAGACGTGGGCATGATGCGTCTTCTTAACCTCCAATGGAAAATTCGAGACTAGATTTGCGATTAACAAGAAAATTTGAGTGGAAGAATAGCCTTAGTTGAATTTTAAAGAGACCAAATCAAAATATAATTTTTTGATGCAAACATCGAGACAGTGTCTATGCTTGTCACGGCTACGACACGCCTCGAATGCGGACCTACATTTATATTTTTTTCATTTTTTTGAGAAGATTGGAAAAACTCGTTCAGAGGATTTTCAAAAGAAAATACACTTGTTCGTGCTCGAGGCGAGTCGTGGACCTGTGTAATTCTCTAGGTGAATTTTTTTTATTTTTGTGAGGGTTATTTTGGACCTTTTCCAACCCTCCCATGTTTAATAAATAAGTATTAAGGTCATTCTCTAAGATTGTTGCTTTCAAAAACCATTTTTCCTAGCTTCTAAGAGAGAAATCTTCAGAGAAGAAGCGGGGGAAGCTTGAGGTTTACAAAATTCGGGGTAAATTCCTTGTGTAGACTTACTATTCTCTTCATCCAAGGTATGTAAGGCTAACTTAAAACAAAGAACTGGTCTTCCATTTGCCCCTTTAATTAAAGTAAGTTGATAGTTGAATGTAATGAGTTTTATGTATAAAATTCTTTAGTATTTTCCTAAAATTTATACCTATATCATGTATTTTCTATACTAATGATCATCACAACTTGACTTACTACACAAATGTTTTATTATGAAATATTTCATAAACCTCTACATGTTAATTTGTTAAAGAGTGCAAGAATGAACTTTAGAGATGGGTCTAGAGCCTTGATGGTATTAATATGCTTATTGGTTTTGATGTGGTCCTGAATTGAGTGTGTTGACGATGATGTTGATGAGATTATGTCCTTAGAGTTTTAAAGAGGTTGAACTTAATTCTGAAAGAGTATTCTGAGTCCAAGAGTTGATGGTTGATGTTATGAGTTGACTTAATGATGTCCAACAAGATTAGATGAAGAGTAAACTTGATGTTTGATATCATACAAGCATGTGAGTCTTGGAGGTGTATTGAACACCGAAATGAGTAAGAGTAAGTCCCACTTGCACTCATTAACTACGTGGTGAGCATAGGAGAGGACTGAAATGTAAAATCGAATGCTTCCTTAGTCCCAAAAAAGGACTTGATGTTTCTTTATTTGTGGATCCACAAATGTGACGTTCTTTACCCCGGCAAGGTACTTGACAGATGTGGCAATGAAATCATTTTTTTGTATCATTACTGGCTCATAGGTGATGGTTGTTGGTTAGAGAAACTCATAGATAGGTTCCACACTGATAGTACTCTGATATTGAGTTGATTGTATGAATCTTGATTGATGTTGATAAGTTATTATCTTCTCCTTATCTATACTTGAGATGAGTGGCTATCATTCCGAGTGAGTATCTTATGAGTTGATATTATTCCATGTCATTTTCTACCGATAATGTTTCATTAAGCTATTTTACATACCATACATTCCACGTACTAACACCACTTGGCGCTGCATCATTTCATGATGCAATTATAGAAGATGGAGGACTTCAGCAAATGCATTGTTGAGTTTCAGCATTCCTAGTTCCACATATCGGTGAGTGATGTGCTGTCAAAATATAACACATTTGGTGCTTGAAACAAGGGATTTTTTGTGTTCTTGAAGCAACTGTTTAGTGTTTTGATGTGTTTTTGTATTAATCTTGCAGAAAAGTTAGGTTGACATGAGTCGTAGCTCACTCTATGAGTTGTAGGTTATGTCGTAGCAAGAATTAGAGACCAAAAGTCAGAAATTTGTCAAGTGAAGGTCACCCCCACGAGCCCAGCCTACGAGTCATAAGACACACTACGACTCATATAGGTGGACTCGTAGTAAAACCCAGAGAGCCAAAATGTTAGACCAAAAACTGAATACCAAGCCTACGAGATAAACATACGAGTCGTAGCCCAAGCAATGAATCATACCTATGAGTCGTACCAGTTCAGTCCAAGATGCCAAGAACCTAATACGAGACCCTGACTATGACTCGTAGGTCATCCTACAAGTCGTAACTGTGAGATTTTTCAGCTGATAGATGTCTTTTTGTGTAAATTCTAGGGTTATTTATTAAATACTGTATATAGATTAAGTTAGGTTTTTCAGAGGAGTTCGACCGGTACTCATTGGAGAATTACATTTTGAAGCTTTTCTTACGTTTTTAGGGAAGATTATTGTTCTCTCTTGGAAAACCCATTTTGGGGATTGGAAATCTTGTCTTGTACTCATTGTTGATCAATCAAGCTTGTGCGTTTGCAAGTTGTGGTCATATCTCTTTCATTTTTATTAGTGAAACTCTCAACTATGTTTATTTTATGCATTCTTATGTGTCTTGATTTAGCAATGAGTAGCTAAGCACCCACAACTTGGGGTTGTGGGAACCATAGGTAGTTGACTTGAAATAGCCTAGTTTTCTTGCATTTCTATAATTGGGGTTTTTCATATATTAATTATTTCCCTTCACTTTTTATTGTTGTTCGGTGGTGGCCAACATCAAACCTTGCCTACTGTTATGATCCCGACCAAGGTAGTAATGAATAGGAAAAGGGAAGAAGATGACAGAATTCGATTGATGTATTCTCTTCTAATCAACCAAACCTGACCAAAGAGAGATTGACTGGGACTGTTGATAATGGTTAGTTGGCACGCCATGGTGGCCTACTAAGCGCCATAGTGAAAGTCGTCCTTCACCTTCATAAGAGGGCTGGAAGAACCTAAGTTACCGTCTTACATGAGACTCACCAATCATAGTTATGTATCTAAGGTAAGCAATTCGACGAACCATGAGGAACATAATTCCCAAATTGTCCCCAAAATTGACTATTTTCTTACGTTATAGTTAGTGTTTGTTTTAGTTTGTGTTTGAATCGCAAACCCTCCCTCCGCCCCCCCATTTAGAGATTGTAGTCATAAATACTAGAAATGATTGGTAGTGAAGTATTTTAATTAAGCCCTGTATTCCCTGTGGATTCGACCCTAACCTCAGTTAGGTTGATTACTGATAGAGACCGCTTTCTTATTGGAGAATGACCATCACCAAAAATTATGGCATCGTTGTCAGGGAATACAACTAGGTTTTGATTTGATTTCACTAGTAGTTAGTTCTAGTGTTGATTTCTAGAATCTCTTGTACTTTACTTTTGTTTTTGTTTTTGCTATTTGATTTTATTTTCAGGGTATACCAGGTTCAATGCCGAACACAAGTAGATAAGGCAATCCCTTAGCTCCATTAAATTTGGAGATCCATCGACTACCAAGGAATATGGCTCAAGTGAATAAGGACATTGAGGTTGAGGAGGAAATGCATACGAATGAGGATATTAATAGAGAAGAGAATCCACCACAAAGGGGTAACAGGCCACAACTTAGAGACTTCCATGAAAATTCTTATGGGTGGAATCAATATCGATTAAACCCTATGGCTATGGATGATATCAGCGCTATAGTACTTCCTCCTTTATCAGTAGATACTAAGTTCAAGTATCAAGTGGATTGCTCCAAATGCTCCAAAACCGAGGTCTCTTCACATGGTTACCTTCAGAGGATCCTCACCGTCTTCTTCAGAATGTGGTGTTTATGTGCAAAAGTGTCATGGGGACACAAAACCTTTCTCTTGATGCTGTTGGGTTAAGAATATTTCCACTATCATTGACTGGCAATGCAACTGTATGGTTGTCTGAGCTTCCTCCGGGTACTATCACATGTTGGGCTAAACTTCAGAGGGTATTCCTTGAAAGATACTTTCCAAGATCTAAGAAGTTGAAGTACAAGGACCAAATCAACAACTTTGAGCAATTGGTAGGTGATTCTATTAGCACAACATAGGAAATGTTTATCAAGTTCTTGAGGATGGTTCCCAATCACAAGATTAGTGATGATGCATTGGTCGAGATTTTCTACTATGCACTTGACGAGAATTTTCTAGCTTGTGCCGATACAATCATGGGAGGCATGTTTGTAGACGAACGTTTTGCATTGATAGCCGCAAGAATGGAACAAGTGGTCAACACAAATAGAGCATGGGGTCAATGAGAGCAGGGTGTCATGAAACCCTCTTATGCAGTTAATACCAATAGTGAGCAAGCAAAGGTAAACGAAGACATCATGGAACAACATGTGCAACTTCGCACAAGTATGGATTTGGTTTTAAAGACAAATCAAGCAAGCGTCCATGCGGTCACTCACCAGTCTCAGAAGGCTCATACCTATGATGATCCATTCTTTGATGAGGATGCATGTTTCGTAAGCAGCCAAGCGGTGGGTTGCCGAAACAAGGGACCAATACAGACTATTGGAGTCAAGGTTCAGGGAATCAAGGTCGGAACTTCAAACCTACATAGGATATATAGAGAGAACCGGGGTGGATACTATGAGGGAGAGAGAGAGAGAGAGTACAAGTCATAGAATGGGGGAGAATAGAGGACTACAGGAATGGTCCTTATTTGCTACCACGCAATCATGATGCCGGATCAAGCAACTGAAGGATCAAATATACGTTCGAAAATTGTTGAAGCGAGCAGACCATTAAGATGAGACTTTAAAGGGAATGAAAGAAAATATTTCAAGTACTAAACAAAAGATAGAGTCTCACTTGGTGGCATTCAAGCAACTTGAGCAACAATTTGGAAAAGTTTCTTCACAATTGAATCAGCGCCAAAAAAGGCACCCTACCAAGCAATACGGTTTAAAACTCAAAGAATGAAGGGCATTGCATGACGGTGATGACTAGGAGTGGAAATAGCATCATAGACATCCCTATGCTGGTAATTGTGGATGAAGTTCATGAGAAGAGCCTTGGTGGTGAAGTCTTGGTTGAGGAGAAGATCTCAAGGGTGTTGGGAAGCAACAAGAAGAGATGAGGGAGCATGATGAAGTGGAATCCATCCCAAAACCTCCTTCTCTTTTCCCTCAAAAGCTCAAGAAGAAGGAAGAGGAGGGAAAGTTCAAACACTACCTCTCGATGTTGAAGCAACTCTCCATCAACATTCCTCTTCTAGAAGCTTTGAAGAAAATGCTCGGGCATGCTAAATATATGAATCACTTAGTCACCAAGAAACACGATTTGAGCCAAGAGTTCTCACAAGAACTCCAATAATGTAGTGCTATTATGACTAAATGCCTTGCTAAAAAATGAGAAGACCCTGCTGCATTCACCATTGCATGTACCATTGTTGATGTCGATTTTGCAAGAGCCTTGTGTGACTTAGGAGTGAGCACCAACGTAATGCCTCCTGCGGTATTTAAAAAGCTTGGCCTTGGTACTTCTACCCCGACAAAACTGAGGTTGCTTATGGTGGATTGAATCATTAAAAAGCTGGAGGAAATCCTTCTGGATGGGCCTGTTAAAGTGGATAAATGCATCTTCCCGGAGCAGTTTGTGATCCTCGACTGTGAAGTTGATTTTAAGGTGCCCATCATTTTTGGGAGACCATTTCTGGCCACTGGGAGAGCCCTAGTGGATATGGATTTAGGTCAACAGCGGTTCAGGATTAATGATGCTGAAGTTATGCTAAATATTCACCAATCCATAAAACACCATATGAGTGCAAGAGTGAGGTTTGGACCCTCGATGATAGTTGATGAAGGAAGATGGCAAAGCTGAGCCATGACATTAAACAAGGCACTTCTTGAGAGGCAACCAAAGCATTCTTGATAAGTATTGGTTTACTTTAAAGTTTTTTTGATTGTTGAGATTCTTAGGTAGAAGGTTTGAGTTTGTTTTACATGATTGAAAGACATTAGTGCAGTCGTAATATTATAGGAATTGTTGTGCTTTAAGACTTGGTTTGCAGGTAAAAATTGAAGAAGTGAAGATCTAAAAAATAACACTTGGAGCAATCTCTATGATCAAGTCTACGAGTCGTAGTCCTCACTACGACTCATAGTCATGCATCACAGAGGGAATTAGTGAGTATCAGAAGTTCGCACATACACTACAAGCCAACTTTATGACTCGTAGGATACACTACAAGTCGTAAGTAGGGTTCGTAGTGCCCAGGTAAGATTCCTACATTTTAATAAGTGTTGGGGTTGATATGAGACCGGGACCTACGAGTGGTAAGATGGTCTGCAACTTGTAGTCGAGGTCTCGTAGCCACAATCTATATAATTTTAAAGGCCAACTTACTACAGATGTTGGCATCCCCAGTTCAAGCACCACAGGTAGTACAGGTAGGTGACAAGGCATTTGATTGGATCACCGATGACCTAAAAATTCATGGGAAGAGGCCCCTTGAGCATGCTGATCTAGACCCGACTCTGAAGAGGTCGAGACTTAAGGCGGAGGAGCACATACTAGAGGAGGTGATGCAGGAGTCGCTATTGTTGGCATCTATTCAAAGAGACTGAACACAGCACAATCCACAAGGAGAGGCCACCTTAGTAGCAGCTACAGCCCAGGCAGTTGAGGAGGAGAGACTGACCCAGGACCCTGTAGACTAGCCCGAGATGAGTGCATGAGCACCATGATATTTGACCACTTTTTATCCCAACTCTTACTTTTATTTATGGATACTCTATCCTGTTGTTAGACAATATTGTTTTTATTCTTGTTTTTGTGGATGTTCTTGTTGGATAATGTTTTTATTTTGGTTTTGAACATGAGTTTTGTTAACTGTTGTTTTGCAATGCATATATATCGATGTTATGTTTTCATATGGTCGTCTTTTCTTGGTGTTTCTACTTTGAGGACCAAGTATCATCTTTCGTTGGGGTGGTGGAAGTTATGGATTAAGGTGAAGTCTGAGTAGCCTTAAGTCCATAACTTCCCCTATTTTTGATCCCAAGATTTTCTTGTCGTGCTTTTTTTTCCTTGTGGATGTTAAATTTTCTGTTGAATCGGCATGTTTAGGTAGTATAAATAATTTTAAATGCATAGTAATGTTATTTGTTGGCATATATATGATTCTTGACTGTTCTTTAAACTTTTGGTAAAAAATTGGTACCCTCAAAATTTTTGAGGTTGTGATTATTGAGGCATTCATACATTTTTGAGCATATGGCAATATTTGTTCTGATATTATGAAGGTAAGCTTAGACTGAAAGTATGACATGTAAGTCTCTACTTGATTGTGGATGCAAATGCCATGTGTGTTGTGAGAGTATTTTGCTGCATTCATGCATCTTATATGGACCTAGAACTTGCCTTGTTACTCTAAGATTGGTTTGGGTGATGTGGTGAAGATGGAAAGGATCTTAGGCCCTTGTTCTTTGAGTGAAACCACTTTTAGACAAAATGAACTACCAAGTAAGTGAGTGAATCCCTTGTTCCAAACTTTTGAGCTTATCGTGTAATCATTCATTCTTGATACCTTGCTAGCTTAACCTTGTTTGATAAAATGCCTTGATATTGGCCCTAGTCTATCATTGAACATGTGAACCTTGATTGAGGCCAAAGGCCTAAGTTGATGGTGGCTGCAGTTAGTAGCACTGGTTTAGGGCTAGATATTATGTACTTCACTTGAGGCTAAAAGCCTAAGTTGAAGGTGGCCCTTATTGTGGCAATGTAATAATAATAAGGTGATTAGTTGGGAAATCAAGAAAGAAATAGAAAAAGCATGAATCGAGCGAAGAAAAAGAAATGAAAAGTGCCTTGAGTTGAGGAAAAATAGCTAAAATGAGCATGAAATTGAGGTACAGTTGAAAAAGTGAAAGAAAGAACTCGAGAAAAGTTCAAAACAGGAGAGTAAGGGTGGATTTATTTAAAATGATTGGATTATGAAAACAAAAAGTGTTGGTAAACATGGTTCAACAATAGCTTTTAGTCGCTACTTGCCCAAACTACCATACCAAAGAACCCAGAACCTATGTTACAATCCTATAAGTCCTAAAGTGATCCAACTCTGCTTTATCACCAAGCCAGAATATAAGTATAGAGGCAAGGCTATGGTGTTAGTCAGTATGTATTGAATTTCAATTGTGAGAGTGAGAATGCTTCCTCAGTCCCTGAAATCTAAATCCTATTGAGTGAGTATAAGGGACTTCTTTCCAGTGAGGGCATTTGCACCATATGAGTAGCATATAACAATACTGGTGATTGTAGATGGTTGATGCTCCTTAGCTTGTCATAGTTGGATTGCTATCTCATTATGTTCCTATTTACTCAATAATCTTACAATCTTGTTTTGAAAATAGTAGTTGGGTACCTGAATAAGAGAAGTGATATATATGCCATTAGCTTAGTTTCTATGTATTTCTCTTTGTTTGTGTGGATGGAGTCATCGCTTGAGGTCAAGCAACAATTCTAAGTTGAGTGTATTAATATGCTATCAAAATAAAACACATTTGATACCTAAAACAAGGGATTTTGTGAGTTCTTGAAGGGACATTTTAGTGTTTTGATGTGTTTTTGCATTAATCTTACAGATAAGTTTGGTTGGCATGATTTTGAAGAAAAGTTGCAAATTTTAGTGAAACATAGGCCATACGAGCCTACCTACAAGTCGTAGTTTATTCAATGAGTTGTAGGTTGTGACGTAGCAAGAATCATAGACCTAAAATCAGAAATCTGCCAAGTGAAGGTCACCCCTACGAGCCCAGCCTACGAGTCGTAAGACACACTATGACTCACATAGGGGGACTCATAGCAAGAATCAGAGAGCCAAAATGTTGGACAAAAAACTGAAGACCAAGCCTATGAGACCAACATACGAGTTGCAGCCGAAGCAACGACTCGTACCTATGGGTCATACCAGTTCAGTCCAAGATGCGAAGAACCTGATACGAGACCTCGACTACAACTCATAGGTTATCCTAAAGTTGTAACTGCGAGATTTTTTAGTTGCTAGCTGCCTTTTCTGTGTAAATTTTAGGGTTATTTTATTATTACTATGTGTAGCTAAAGTTAGGTTTTTAAGAGGAGTTCGACCAGTAGATATTGGAGAATTACATTTTGAAGCTTTTCTTAGCTTTTTAGGGTAGATTATTGTTCTCTCTTTGAAAACCCATTTTGGGGATTGCATATCTTGTCTTGTACTTATTGTTGATCAATCAAGCTTGTGGATTTACAACTTGTGGTGCTTATCTCCTTCATTGTTATTAGTGAAACTATCAACTATTTCTATTATATGCATTCTTGTGTCTTTAGCTTTATCCATGAGTAGCTAAGCACCCACAACTTGGGGTTGTGGGAACCATGGGTAGTTTACTTGAAATAATCTAGTTTTCTTGCAGCTCTATGATTGGGGTTTTGCATGTATTATCTATTTCCCTTCATTCCAATGATTAGGGATTTTCCCTACTATCACGATCCTGACCAAGGTAGTGACGAATAATAAAAAGTAAGTAGATGATAGAATTTGATTGATGTATTCTCATCTAATCAACCAAACCTGGCCAAGGGAAGGTTGACTGGGACTATTAGTAATAGTTGGCACGCCATGGTGGCCGACAAACGCCATGGTGAAACTCAACCTTCAACTTCACAAGAGGGATAGAAGAGCCTAAGTTACCATCATGGATGGGACTCATCAATCATAGTTGTGTATATAGGGTAATGAAGTCAATGAACTATGGGGAACACAATTCCCAAGTTTTCCCCAAAATTGAGTATTTCCTTGCGTTATAGTTAGTATTTGTTTTAGTTTATTTTTGAATCACAAACACCCCCCCTCCCCCCGCCATTTAGAGATTGTATTCATAATTACAAGAAATGATTAGTAGTGAAGTCTTGTAATAAAGCCCTCTATTCTCTGTGGATTTGAGCCTAACCTCATTTAGGTTAATTACTGATAGCGACCAGTTTCTTATTGGAGCGTGACCATCACCAGTGAGTCCTCCCTTGCATTCAGAGGATACTATTGACACTCTTTCCTATATTTTGAGTCAGTTTTTTTGAGTTATGGTAGCCTTGGCCTATCATGGTACCATCCTAGACTGTAGAGGTAGAGGTTTCATAGGCCAGAAGGTGATGTTTTGATGTTTAGCTCCTTTTCTCTTTGAATTGATGTTTTCTCAAAAACTATCATTTTATCTTAGATGTTGAGATTTATCGTATTGGCCTATGACCCTTACTCTTTGATGTAGATATGATTAAGTTGAGTTTCCCACTATCCCATTTACTTAATTCCAGATAATTTCCTCTGTATAGTTAGTTTCCGCAATTTATCAATGCCTAAAATATTTATTTAAAAATTTAAAATGACCTACAAAATAAAATCAAACTAATAAACAATAAATTAAATGACAAACATCAAATAATACCATTAAGGAACTGCAATAAACATATGAAAAATTAAGAAGTGAAGGGAAATCAATCAGTCCACCTCATTCAATGACGAGGGTCGCTAGATTTGTGATGAATGAGTTAGAGTGTGTTTCTTTGTAAGAGAATTTTGGAATATTTTAATGAACATAATTATCAACTTGAAAGTCACATTTTTTTGCACATGGAAGTATAGGATGTTTTCTCGGTGAAGTCAATTGATTAGGTGAGCCTATTTATGTAATTTCACTTTGTATGTAATAAAAAACTAATCGCCAAAAATAATATTTTAATGAATACATATAACCAAAAGACACCTAAATATCATCGTTTTGTTTGGGGTTTCTCCACTATTGTAGCTCCACTGACTAGGCATACTCAAAAGGGTGTGGTATTTCATTAGTCTAATGAGTATGTGGAGAGCTTCCAAAAGCTCATGTTATTGTTGACTACAACTCCTATTCTAACATTGTCAGAGTAGGGTGTCGATTTCACTACTTATTGTGACATCTTAGGAGTGGGTCTAGTTGGTCTGTTGATGCAGAAAGAAAAGGTTATAGCTTATGCTTCTAGAGAGTTGAAGGCCTATGAGAAGAACTACTGCACTCATGATTTAGAGTTAGTTACAGTTGTGTTTGTGTTGAATTTATGGTGTCAGTATTTATATGGAGTCCATTATAAGATATTTACTGACCATTGTACAGTATATCTTCATTCAACGGGATCTAAATCTAAGACAAAGGTGGACTGAGCTTCCAAAGATTATGACTTGACTATTCTTTATCACCCCAGGAAGGACAATGTGGTGGCCGATAGATTGAGTAGGAAGGCTTCTAGCATAGGGAGTTTAGTAGCTATCCGGGTTGAGAAGTGACCATTGGCTAGCTATGTTCAGAGATTGGCAAATAGGTTTAAGATATTGTAGATTTCAGAGAAGGGAGGAGTGCTTGCCGCTATTAAGTCCGGTTCATCTTTGATGGATCAGATTCGTGAGAGGTAGTTTGAGGGTGATAACATACGTATTATCTGGGACAAAATGACTAGAGGTGAAGCTAGAGTGATAGTGCTTGATTCTGATGGTGTTTTGAGGATTTGGAGTCATATCTGTGTGCCTAAGGTGTGTGATTTGATTAGATTGATAGTTTATGAGGCTCATTGTGCTAGATATTCTATACATCCAGGGACAGTGAAGATGTACCAAGATCTTAGTTAGCATTATTGGTGGTCATGTATGAAGAGAGATAATAGAGTTTGTAGCAAAGTGCATGAATGTCAGCAGGTCAAGTGTAAGCACTTGAGTCTTGGTGGAGATCTTCAGAGGATGCCCATTCCTTAGTGGAAGTGGGAACACATTTCCATGTCCTTTGTAGTTGGCTTACCACCTATTGTTGGGGGTTTTGATTCTATTTGGGTGGTGGTGGACCATCTCACCAAGTTTGCCCACTTCATTTTGGTCAAGGTGAAATATACCCCCGAGAGATTGGCAACACTTTATATTAGTTAGATAGTGAGACTTTGGGGTCTCCGTATCAATTATGGTAGATGGAGGTTCATCATTTACTTCACATTTTTAGAGGGCTTTATATCTCGATTTGGGTACCTGTTTGGTTTTTACTACAACATTTCTCCCTCAGACCGATAGCTAGTCTGAGAGAACCATTTATGTATTAAATTGCATCAAGCCTGTGTTATTGATTTTCAGGATAGGTAGGACTAACATTATGCCTTAGAGGAGTTTGCATTCAACAACATTTATCATTCCAGCACTTAGATGGCTCCTTTTGAGGCCTTTTACGGCTGGAGATGAAGATCTCCCATAGGTTGGTTTCACACAGTGGTGGTGGTGAGTATGGGTGTTGATATGTTGAGAGATGATCTTGAGAGGGTGTGGTTGATTCAAAGTAGATTGGCAACAACCTAGAGTCATAAAAAGAGCTATGCTGATAGGCAGACTCGACCTTTGAAGTTCATGATTGGTGATATGGTTTTGTTGAAAGTCTTGCCCTTAAAGTGTGTGATGAGATTCAAGAAGAAAGGCAACCTAAGCCCTTGGTTCATTGGACCTTTTGAGTTTCTTGATAAAGTTGGAGAGGCGGCATATAGACTTTCCTTACCACCCAACCTTTCTTTAGTCCATCTTGTATCCTAAGTTTTGATGTTGAGGCATTATATTCTGGACGAGTGTCATGTGATCTCAACAGATTTAGTTGATTTGTGCCCTAATTTGATTGTCACGACACGGACCTAAGGCCTAGGAGTGATATAGCAAATAGGAACTCGAGAGTTCCCAAGAAACCCTCAAAGTATCCATATTCACATCATCGGTTAGAAGCACATATACATAGTAAACACATAGATATAAGGGACAGGTAAGTAGGACACACACAATGGGGATGTCATAGAGATGGGGATTAACATGGATCCAAGTAACACATGTGATCACCCCTAAGGTACCCCTTTCTTTTAGAGGATAAAGTGGTCGTTGTCAAATATAAAACCTAACCAAGGTTAGGGTCAGTCCCACATAGAATACAAAGACTTTCCAAATTGATTCACTAATAAACAATTCAAGTATTAACTAACTCGATTCTCCAAGGGGGGGGGTTGCAATGGTCAATAATAAATTAAACTAAACTAACTAAAATGGGAGGCAATCAATAATGAAGAGCAACTTAGATATTGTGTTACCCATTTTTCACTAATTCAACATCCCCGGATAACCCAATTCTCGACTAGATTATTGCATGTAGGATGGTAATTTAAGTTCACCAAGTGCTTTGATCAAAGGTGAGAGGCGTATTTCACTATTTAGTTGGCCTATCTCCATAGTGTGCGTTACTAACCATTACCCATAGTCACATCAATATCCCTTTGGTCTAGTTTGGTTGATTAGACAAGAAGACATCATCAAATGCTATTAACCAACCTTTTTTCTTATTCATTACCACCTGGATCGGGAAGGCAACACTATGCAAGTTCTAATATTGGCCACCACTAGAATACATGCAAAACGAAGAGAATTGATTAATACTTGTAAATACCCATTCCAAGAATTGCAAATTATTCGGGTCTATTTGATTTGATCTTTATAGTTCCCACAACCCCAAGCTGTAGGTTTAGCTACTCATGCTATGGGTAGATAAAGAAACTATGAATTGAGAAAACATAATTAATCTCTTACCCAAATAGATTGAAGAACAAGCTAACCCAATTTGTATTGAGAATCACAAGGTTGAAAGATACAATGAATCCACAAGTGTATTCTCCTCTCTAATATTCAGTCTCCATGTATAAAACCTTAAAAAGTACTCTAATGACATTCCCTACTTTATTCTGTTGTATTTCTTCCTAAAAATAACCTAATTATACTATTTACAGCATTTACAAATAAGTCCCTAAAAAAACAAAAAAATTGGTCGGCACACCTTACAACACGTAGTTACGACTCGTAACTGGGTTTACCAGTCGTAATTGTGGTCTCGTGTTTCGTTTCTTAAATCTTGGACTTCACTGCTACGGATCTACTTTACGAGTCGTAGTTTGATCTATGACTCATATCTCCTTCTCATAGACTTCATCATCATCTGGTCCTTCACTAGAAATCTTGATGAAAACCCATCTATACGACTCGTAGAGGAATCTACTACTCGTATAGGGGTCTCATATAGCTGAAATTTATACTTTCATTCTTCACTAGAAATCCCCAAAAAACCCACTATATGAATCGTAGATTTCTCTACTATTCGTAGAGGTTTCATAAGCCTTCAAAAACTAGAAAAATGTGTAATTTTTTCCAAAAGTCAAGCCAACCTGCTTTCCTGCAAAAACAAACACAAAAACATATAAAAATCATAAATGTTGCATTGAGAACACACAAAATCCTATGCTTTAGGCATCAAATGTATTGTGTTTTGACAGCACATCAATATAGAATATAAGGACTAAGGGGCAGGTAAGTATGACTCACTCTCTTAGGGCAAAGCGGGACATCGGATCTTCCACATGTCCATATCGTAACATAATCAGGGTCAGAGGGGACAAAGGAGAGCAGATAAGAACTTTTCCATTCCATCATAATAATCATATCCAATAGATATCCATAATCATAATCTCCCAATATAGTCACATAACATATATTCATACAAGATGTCCAACAATGCCTCTAGTCATAAGATAGGACGAGGGTCAAGACATATCCTGAGCTCACCCTCAAGGTAAACAATATAACAAAAGCAATATAGGTAGAGGAACGGTGGCTTGTCCTTGGAAGATTGGACTCACGACAACCAAATGTCTCTAATCCGATCTAGTCACCAAACAGTGGACGAGGGTAGTCTCCGGTCCCTACATGGTTAGATCATGTAGGCAAAAGTATGTGTTAGTATGTTTCAACGTACCAAGTATGTGGGCATACAATGCATATGACTTATCAAACCTACATTCAATGTTAGATGAAAAGGGCACATAGTATAGAAAGAAGTATATATCCAAAGAAGAAAGTATAACAATATGCCATGAAATCCATGATGCATGAAATGCTTAATGTTCATATAAAGAGGGGATGAGACCTCAATCGACAATTAAGACTAAACAATCTATTACTTGGAATCCTAATGTTATCCCACCACAGAAAAAGCGGTGGTCTACTTGCCAAAGGTAAACCAACTTCTCCTTACGAGTCTCCCGTTTCGGAGAAGTAACCTTCTATACGGGTTTCCTATTTCGGATAGGATTTTAAATTCATATCATATTATATGAAATCTGAAACCGCACCTTACAGGTATCCTATTCCAGTAAAGGTTACAATATATATAAATATATATATAGATACACACACACACACCCTATGTTCGAACATAGTTCAACTAAGAGGAAAAGGACCCTTGGGAATAGCCCTGACGCCTCCAATATCATCGGTGCTAATTCATCTTCCAAGAAGAATACGTATATGAATACATTCTTTCAAAAGAGGTGCAGGTCATTTCAAATCAATTCAATGCATACTTGGGCTTAAAAACCAAACATTATTCATAATCATTCATACTTGGGATCAAAATCCAAAACATAATTCATATCAAACTTTTCATACATAAGAATATCCCATTCACAATTGCCAATGAGGTGTAAATACCCAATGTGCTCAAAGAGCCAATGTCATAGACATTTATGTGATCACATTCTTGGCATAACCATATGAGTGAGCTTAACTCACCAATTCATTCTCATAAACAGATATGGGCTTCACCTACTAATTCAGTTTCATCAAAATCAAATACTCATGTATGTAAATGCCATGAATAATCTGCGGATGGCAATGGGCAATAGAGATTCAATCTTAAATCTATAATGCAACATGAAGTTCATCTAAATCGATATGTAAAATCCACATTTAAATAACAATTTAAATTAAACATTCTTAGATCAAACATTAAAGGGACAATGCATATTCAAATCATCATAATCTTCATGCAATTGAAAATATTAGGGCTTAAATCATTTTAAAATTAATAATAAGATATAACCCATATTCTAATTGACTTAAATAAACAATAATCTTAAAAACCCATAATTAAAGTACGCTAGATTTCATGAAAATTTAGGTAAAAGAGTTTGGGGTCTTCATAGTCGAAAGAGACCATGAATCAATCCCACATACCTTAGCTAACCAAGAAGAAATAGGAAAAAATTTGATGAAGAAGAGAGCCTCTCCTTAGTTCCCAAGCTAAGCATTCACTAGAGTTCTTGAGAGGAGTTATGAAGAGTGTTTGAATATAGATATAAGTGTGAGAATGAATTTGAATGAGAGAAGAATAGTATATATCATTTGAATGTCTTAGGATAACATAGAAAGTCACAAAAGACCTTTAAGAGTAGCCATAATTATGAGAACACCATTAATAAAACCGATAGAAAATTGTTGTAAGGGGTCCCGTATAGAAGCACCTTGATCAGTACCAAGGGACACGGACCGTGAGCCCCTTCTGTGATATAACACTTTGAAAAATTTCCAATGTCGAAGGTTCGAGAAGGTAATTTCATACTTTGAAAATTTTCAACCCAACACCCATACAAAGCACTTACGACCCATGTAGATGTCGCACAGAATGTGTGTCCACCCATGATGCTTTTCTTAGAAAGATTCTCAATTTGAAGTTCCAAGACGGTGATCCCATATTTAGAAAATTTTAGTTCCACGCCCATAGGAGTGCCTCATGGCCCATGAAGAGGTAAACAGTCCGTGAGAGGTTCATGTGGTCCAAGTCATAGCCAAAATGTGGACTTCAAGGCCAAGGCCACTTCAAACAAGCCTCCATACGGTCCATAAAGTGCCACACAGACCATGTGGGGTTCATATGGTGTGTTCCTTGGTCTTAAAGTCTAAGTTAAAGCCAACACTTAATATAAAAGGCCAAGGGTCACCTCAAGGGCCCTCCACATGGCCCATGGTGGGCCACATGTCCAATGGAGGTGCCGATAAAGTTTCACCTTGGTTAAAAACTTATCAAAAACAAAATCCAAGTACCATAATGGTCATACAAAATCCAGGTTCTTACACCATCACCCTTTTCGGAATATTTGTCCTTGAATATGCTAGAACAAGGCTTGAAAGGATTCACTTGAACATGAAACATCCAAACACAAGATACAATGCTCATTCTATCATTTGAAAATCAAAAAGTCACTAAAAATCATATCAAAACATCTTTAAATAATTTCAAATATTTTCAAATCATTTTGTGTACGTGTATGCATGTTATGTCATTAAACACAAGAGTGAAAGAATTAGGACCACTTAGAATAGAAAAAACCTAATACCTTGTG
Organism: Solanum clarkiae; assembly: GCA_011800125.2. Classification (NCBI taxonomy): domain Eukaryota; kingdom Viridiplantae; phylum Streptophyta; class Magnoliopsida; order Solanales; family Solanaceae; genus Solanum; species Solanum clarkiae. Next base: position 12,171,188 of record JAABOM020000084.1, on the reverse strand, counting down.
TTTCAGTAAATTGGAAAAGATGGGGATATCATTTCATCATGTCCAACTCTGCCTCCCATTTAGCACTCTCCAGATGATGATTTCTCCGAAGAACCTCAACCGAAGTCACATCCTTGTTGCGAAGATGCTTCATTTGCCTATCCAAAATCTCAGTCGAGAATTTATCATAAGATAAGTTCTCCTTAATCTCAAGACCTTCTAATTGCATGATGGTACTAGGATCACCAATCAATTTCCTAAATATATACACATGGAAAACGAAGTTATAGAACTCAAATCTGGATGAAACGACCCAAAAAGTACCCGAAAATGTGCCTCAGAAGTGCCCTTAATCGTAATTTTTGTATATCGCAAAATCCAATCGTGATATCAAAAATTCGACTTTATATTCTTGTTTAGGGGGAAAAATTGAGTGGGAAATGGGTATAACCCGAATTTTAAAGGACCCTTAGTGAAAAATAAATTTCACAAATTTTGAAATTCTAGTGATTGTCCGTGTTGGTACCGTGACGTGCCGCCATCGCAGACCAGTGTTAATTTTTGCCAGTTTTGTAATTTTGGTCCAAGGCCTTTGAGTTTGGGACCTAAGCTTTTTATGAATAAAAATACATATACATAGCCATATTTCAACACCATATCATATAAGATATTCCACTATACTCTCTCAAACAGTTAGACAAATATTTTGCTCAAAATCAAGGGTCCCAAACTCATTTCCGAATTCAAGAAACTTAATCAAGCTTCAAGTTCTCATCTCAATCTTCATCAAAGAATTCTCCAAAGTTGTGGTATGTGGATTTCAACCATTGGGTCCTTTCAACAATGGTGCCTAAGCTTCCATTTTACATAAGTTTCATGTTTCTATGAAGATTTACTTATGAGTTTTACTTACTATGAATTTGACTATGGACTATGTTGGGGTTTCATGAAAGTGTGACTATTTAAGCATGTTTTGAACTATGAATCTATGATCTATCTTGAGATTTGATGAAGGATTTTGATGTATATTTCATGAGGGTATTACCAAGTGTTGGTGGGTAGATTTACTTCCAGTTTTATTGCATGATATCACTCCTGAACTACATGGTTTTATACTAGCATTATACACCAGCCAAGTGTTTGATAAAATGTCCGATTTTGGATTCTTGAGCTATTGATGGTCTATTGTATGACCTATGACTTGAATGACTTTAAGATGATGAACGAAATGTTTATAAGAGTCATTTTCATGATAAGTACTTATAGTATTGCAAGTTGACCAATCACCAAGTTAAGGAGGTGATGCCTCAATCACCATTGATGGTAGGGTGAGACAACCATCAATCAATTTAGGGGTTGATACCTCAATCACCATGGGTGGTAGGGTGATACAACCACCAAATAATTTAGGGATTGATACCTCAATCAACATGGGTGGTAGAGTGATAAAACCACCAACCAATTGAGGAGTTGACACCTCAATCAACATGGGTGGTAGGATGATACGACCACCAACCAATAGAGGGGTTAATATGTCAATCATCATGGGCAGTAGGGTGATACAACCACCAACTAATTGAGGGGTTGATACCTCAATCATCATGGATGGTAGGGTGATACAACCACCAATGAATTGAAGGGTTGATACCTCAATCACCATGGATGGTAAGGTGAGACAACCATCAACCAATTAAGGGGTTGATACCTCAATTACCATGGATAGTAGGGTGTGACAATCCATCATAATGTTGGTCTCTTCTTAGATATGTAATATGTTATGTATAAGAATGTTTTACTTCAAGCATCATTCATGCATGTCATTTGCAATTATGCTATCCATTACTTATGATGTTGCATTTTGCCTATATTCTCTATCTCTTGTTGCATTACATCTGATATACTTAGTACATTCAAATGTACTAACGCATACTCTATGCCTACATCATTTTACCATGTTGGAACCGAAGCCCCACTTGACCATCATTCTCCTCCTTATTGCTAGTACGATTTTTCTCAAAGCAATTTGGTGAGTCCTCAATTCCTAGGACATTCTTCTCTTGATTTATACTATGTATTGACTCATCATATGTTGTAATCTTATGATTGTGAAGGTGAGCCTGGAGAATGTCTTGGCCCCTGCTCCTATCTATTTATTAGAGGTGTTGTTGGAACCTTATGATATGTTACTGCTAAAATATTGGCTTGTTATGTTTCTATGGTATCAAGGATGTCCCTTAGCCCCGTATTCCCTTTTTACTATCTCTTATTGTTGTTTTTTTGCTTTCGCAGCCTAGGATGTGTAATGATATGTCAAGAGGCTTGTTTGGGGTCCCTTTGAGTTCCCCAATCGCTGTGTCACATCTGGACCCTAGGTCCGGGTCGTGACACCAGAGGCTAATCCAATCTATAAGCCATAGTCCCAATCTACTCAACAATCTCATAAGGACCTACATGTCAGGGACTTAACTTGCCCTTCTTACCGAAACACATTAAACCCTTCCTGGGTGAAACTTTCACATATACCCGATCAACAACATGGAATTGAAGATCTCTTTTCCTAACATCGGAATAAGACTTTTGACGCCTTTGACTCATTTTCAACATCTCCCTAATCAACTTCACTTTCTACATAGCCTCAAACACCAAATCTAGGCCAATCAAGGCCATCTCTCCCAACTCCAACCACCCCACCGGAGATCTACATCTCCTACACTACGAAGCTTCAAATGGTGCCATATCAATACTAGCATGAAAGCTATTGTTATAAGAGAACACAATGAGAGGAAGATGATCATCCCAATTACCCTTGAATTCTAACACACAAGCCCTTAACATGCCCTCCAAAGTTTTAATTGTCCTTTTGGCTTGTCCATTAGTTTGAGGATGAAAAGCAGTACTTAAATTCACCTTGGTACCAAGTCCTCTTTGAAATGACCTCCGAAAGCGAGAAGTAAAATTGGTGCCACGATCTAATATGGTAAACCTATGGAAACTATGCAACCTCATCCACTCTTTGATATAAAACCATGCATAATCTTCGACATTAAAGGTAGTCTTGACCGGCAAAAAATGAGCTGATTTAGTCATCTAATCAATAATAACACAAATGGAATAAAATTGCCTTTGGATCTAAGGAAAACCCATCACAAAATCCATGTTCACATCTTCCCACTTCCAAGTAGCAATCTCAACATCTTGAGCAAAACCACCGGGCCTTTGATATTCTACTTTCACTTATTGAGAATTAGGACATTCAGATACACACTTGGCTATATCTTTCTTCATGCCATGCCACTAATATGCTTCCCTCAAATCCTGATACATTGTGGACAATCCCAAGTTAATAGAATAGTGAGAGTAATGAGCTTCACTCATGATCACCCTCCTAAGATCATCAACATCTGAGACACCCAATCGGTCTTGGTACTGATGCACATCATTTCCCCCTTGGAGATAAGCTCAATCATTTTTTCACAATCAACTTCTTCAACTCAACCGATGATGGGTCTAGATCTTGCTTAGCCTTGACATTAACAACTATGAAAGATTTGGCCCCATTCTAAACATGAATACCCCCACCATTGGAGTCAGCCAACCTAACACCCAATCTAACCAAATGGTGAAAATATTTTGCCAACTCTTTCTTCCTTTTATTAGCATAAGCTGCACTAACCATAGATAGTCTACTAAGAGCATCTACTACAACATTTGCCTTGCGGGGATGATATTGTACACTCATGTTATAGTCCTTGAGGAGTTCCAACCACCTCCTTTTGCCTCAGGTTAAGATCCTTTTAGGTGAACACATATTACAAATTCTTGTAACATCAACATGAACTCCATACAAATAATATCTCTAAACCTTCTAACAAATACCAGAACAGCTAACACAAGATCGTGAGTCAGGTAATTACGGTCATGCACAATCTTTCCTTGATGCATAAGCTATCACTTTACCATGTTGGATAAGCATACAACCCAATCCAGTTTGAGAAGCATCAAAATACACCACGAACCCATCTAAGCCATCCAATAGAGTCAAAACAGGAGCCAATGTAAGTCGATCCTTCAAGGTCTAAAAATTCTTCTCACATTTCTCTGAACATACAAACTTGGCCTTTTTTGGAGTCAACCTGGTCAATGGAGATGCAATAGATGAGAAACCTTCAAAAAAAACCTTCTATAATAACCAGCCAACCCACAAAAACTTTGAATATCCGAAGGAGTCAATGGTCTAGGCTAATTTATCACAGCCTCAGTCTTCTTCAGTCAATCTTAATACCATCACCGAATACCACATGACAAAGAAAAGCTACCTCAGTCAACCGAAAATCATATTTTTTGAATTTAGAATGCAATTTTTTCTCCCCCAAAGTCTGAAGAATCAACCTTAAATGATCCATATACTCCTGCTCACTTCGAGATTAGATAAGGATATCATCGATGAATACAACCATAAAACTATTAAGGAACGGCTTGAATACCCGATTCATAAGATCCATAGACATGGCGGAAGAATTAGTCAAACCAAATGACATCACTAAAAAGTCAAAGTGCCATATCTAGTCTAAAAAGCCATTTTAGGAATGTCACACTCCTTAACCTTTAATTGATGCTAACCGAAATGGAGGTCAATCTTTGAGAAATGGCTGACCCCTTGAAGATGATCAAACAAGACATCTATCCTTGGCAACGAATATTTATTCTTGGTGCTTACCTTATTCAATTGCCGATAAACAATGCACATCCGAAGAGACCCATCTTTCTTTCTTTCAAATAACATTAGAGCACCCTATGGAGATATACTTTGCCTAATAATGCCTTTCTCCAACATGTCCTTCAACTAATTTTCCAACTCCTTTAACTCAGTCGGTGTCATACGATAAGGAGCAATTGAGGTAGGTTGAGCATCTGGGAGAAGATCTATGCCAAAGTATACTTCCCTTTTAAGAAGAATAAAAGGCAAATCTTTGAGAAACACATTTGAAAACTCATTTACCATCAAAACTAATTCAAGAGTAGGTGACTCAGATTCCATATCTTTGACACATACAATATGATAGATACACCCCTTAGAAATCATCTTTCAGGCCTTAAGGTAGGAAACAAATCGACTTTTAATAGCGGAGTCACTACCCTTCCATTCAAGAATGGGCTCATCCGGAAGTTGGAACTTGACCTTCTAGGTTCTACAATATATAGAGGCATATGAAGCATGCAAACCAGTCCATCTTGAGAATAACATCAAAGTCAAACATCTCAAGTTCCATAAGATCACCGAAAAGACTTTTGGAAATACAAAAATAGGACAGCCTCGATAGATTCTTCGGGTATCATCCATTGGAGTATAAACTGAAAAGCGCTACCTTATTATTTAAGGGCTCAAAGATAACTTAATAGCAAAAAGAGGAGTCTAAAGAGCATGCAAAGAATAGAACCTGTTTTACCTGGGGGCACCACCTTGAGGAGCTTTCTTCTGGCTTTTATCACCTTGGACAACTTGACCCTGACCCTTTTGAGCATCAATAGGACAATAAGCAACCTTGTGGTTCTTATAACCACACCCATAGCATGCACCTTAATCTCTCCAAATAGTAGTAGAGTGATCCTTCCCACACATAGTACAAGGAGGAGTCATGGGACAACCTCCGACTTGTGCCTTCAGAGGAGGCACACTAGCATTGGAAACCCTTGAATTGGAACCTTGGCCTTGTTAAAAGCGACTTTAACCACCACCAGTCTAGGAGTTGAAGAACCAACCATCATAATGGGCCCTCTTAGAGTCATGTACCCTCTTCACCTACAACTTTTCTCCCTCAATCTATTCAACATAAGTCATGAGCCTGGAGATGTCTATATCTGAATAAGCATAGTTGTATGACATTCTTTCACAACCAAATCAGAGATCCCAGAAATAAACTTATACATTCCTACACGGGGGTTGGCCACTAGCATAGAAGTATACTTGGTGAGCTTCGTGAACTTTAGGGCCCCTCACACATATACCACCCTATTTGAGGTTGATAAATTCTATCATCTTAGCTTCCCCAAGTTCAAGAGGGAAGAAACAATCTAGAAAGGCAAACTTGAACTCTTCCTAATTAACACCATTACCACAGAGCCATTCTATCAACTATTGAGTGTACCATACTTGAGCCGCATCTTTTAATTGATGGCCAGCCAACTCAGCTTTCTCCTCAAAAGTAAGTCCCATAACAGTCAACACATTAGAGATCTCATCAATTAACTGCATCCTCATCAGACTTTAATCCATAAATCTCCAGAGGATTCATCTAGATAAAATCTCTCACTTGAGCAATCGAAGTGGGATCATGGGGAGGAAGATTAGCTTGTCTAGTCTAAGTGGTCACCACTTGGAAAGCATAACAATAACAATTCAGATTTCACCATTAGTGATAGGCTCTTTCATAGGCCCTTGAAAAATTTTATCCTGATGGATCGGTGCCAGTCTTGGTAGGGGATCTCTTCATGGTGGCATCTTCTATAATATAACAAGGACATTCTCAGGATTAGAAAACCTTAGCATATAGTCCAAGGCACGGTATAATACATAAAAAGGTGAGACAATTCCTAGAATGGCATTATAGACTCTCAGTCATAGGTATGATGCACTTCACACCCATGAATAGGACTTTACTCGATGTAGTATTTTGGACTCCGAGGATCATTTATAAACCTAGTGATATGATGCTAAAATTTTCATGACCAAACATAGGGCCTAGGAGTGACATGGCCAATGGGAACCTGAGAGTCCCGAAACAAGCCTCAAAGTATCCATATTTACATCATCAGTTCAGAAGTGCATATAAATAATATACACATAAATCTAAGGGATGGGTAAGTAGGACATACATATGGGGATGCCATAGGGATGTGTATTAACATACATCAACAAAAGATATAGCACATAAGGACTAAGGTGCGGATAAGTATGACTCGCTCTGTGGGAGCAAAGCTGGACTTAGGATCTTCCACATTTCCATATCATAACATAATCACGCCATAATAATCATATCCAATAGATAGCCATTATCAAATCTCCAAATATCATCACAACTTATATCCGTACAAGAGTCTACAAGATGTCCAACAAAGCCTCTAGTCATAAGATAGGATGGGGGTCAAGACATATCTTGGGCTCACCCTTAAAGTAAATAACATAACTAAAGCAACATGGGTAGAGGGATGGTGGCTTGTCCTTGGAAGAGAGGACTCACCACAACCAAATGACTCAAATCTGATCTAGCCATCCAACGGTAGACGAAGGTAATCTCTGTTCTCTATATGTTTAGATCATGTAGACAAAACTACGCATCAGTGCATTTGAATATACTAAGTATGTGGACATGCAATGCATATGACTTGTCAAACCTGCATTCAATGTTAAATGTCAAGGGCACATAGTAAAGAAAGAAATATATATCCAAAAAACAATAGTATAATAATATGCCATAAAATCCATGATTTATGAAATGCTTAATGCTCATATAAAGAGGGAATGAGACTACAATCGACATTTAAGACCAAGCAAGCTATTATTTGGAATCTCAATGTTATCCCCACACTAGAAAAGAGGTAGTCTACTTGAAAAAGGTAAACCATACTTCTCCTTATGGGCCTCCCATTTCAGAGAAGTAACCTTCTTTATGGTTCACCCATTTTGGATAGGATTTTCAATTCATATCATATCATATTTGTAACCACACGTTATCGGTCTCCCATTTAGGTAAAAGTTATCATACACATATACTTGTGCTAGCACATTGTTCAAGAGAGATAAAGAGGACCCTTGGGGATGGCCCTGATGCCTCTAATCTGATCAGTGGTAATTCATCATCCAACAAAAATACATGTACGTATACATGCTTTCGAAAGAGGTGAAAGTCATTTCAAATTATTTCCATAAATAATTGGGCTTAAAAGTAAAATATTCTTCATAATCATTCATATTTGGGCTTAAAAGCCAAAACATAATTCATATCAAATATTTCATGCATAGAAACAGCCTATTCACAATTTCTATTAAGGTGTAAACACCCAATATGCTCAAAGAGCCAACATCATAGTCATTTATATGATTACATTTTTGTCATAACCATATGAGTGAGCTTAACTCACCAAGTCATTTCTATAAACATATGTGAGCTTAACCCATTAATTCATTTTCATCAAAATCCAATGCTCATGTATGCAAATGCCATGAATGATATGTGAATAGCAATGGACAATTTAGATTTAATCTTAAATCAACAATTCAATATGAAATTCATGTAAATTCATGGTTAAAACCACATTCAAATAATAATTTAAATTACCCATGCTTAGGTCAAACATTAAAGGGACAATGCATATTCAAATCTTCATAATCTTCATATAATTTAACATATTTAAGCTTAAATCACATTAAAATCAACAATCAAAAGATAGCCCATACCTTAACTGAATTAAATAAACAATAATCTTAAAAACCCATAATTAAATTAAGCTAAATTTCATGAACATTCAAGTAAAAGACTTTGGACTCTTGATGGTTGACAGGGATCATGAATCAACCTCGCATACCTTAGCTGACCAAGAAGAAATAGGAAGAAATTTGATGAAGAAGAAATCCTGTCCTTAGTTCCCAAGCTAAGCCTTCACTAGATTTCTTGAGAGGAGTTCGTAAGAGTGTTTGAATATTATTCTACGTGTGAAATAAGTTTGAATGAGAGAAGAAGAGTATATGTAATATGAATGTCATAGTATAGCATAGAAAGTCACAAAAGACATTTAAGAGTAGCCATATTTATGAGAATCCGGTTAATGAAATAAATAGAAAAATGTTGCCAGGGGTCCCGTATGGAAGCACCACGGTCTGTACCAAGGGAAACAGACCGTGTTCCACTTCTATGATCCAACAATTAGAAAAATTTCCAATATCGAAGGTTCGAGAAGGTAATTCCATACTTAAAAAATTTTCATACGAACACCCACATGAACTACTTCACTACCGTGTATAGGTCACAGAGATCTTGTGGCCTCCTATGATGCATTACTTAGAAAAATTTTCCGTGATGCTTTGCTTAGAAAACAATTTTAATCCAACACTCATACAGAGGGCCTTAGGGCCTATGAAGAGTTAAATGGTTTGTGAGAGGTTCATGTGGTCTAAGCCTTAGAAAAAATATGGTCTCTGGGGCCAAGGCCACTTCATACAAGACTCCATACGATCTATAAAGTGCCAAACGAACAATGTGGGGTTATATGGTGCGTGCCTTGGTCTTAAACTCCAAGTTAAGGCCATCACTCGATACACAAAGCCAAGGATCACCTCAAGGCCCCTCACAATGACACAACCCATGGAGGTTCCCATAAACTAAAATCCAAGCCTCATAAAGGTCATACCAAGTCTGGGTCCTTACATTGAATTATGAGGAGTAGCCGATTGCCATTAGGGATAGGCAGGTTTGGAAGTTAAAGACTGAGGAGATCACTTTAGTGAAGGTCCAGTGGAGTCATAGGCCTGAGGGTGAGGCTACATAGGAGATTGAGTTAGATATGTATGCGTGGTACCCTTAGTTGTTTGAGTCCTTATGTATGTCCCTTACCTAATGTTTAGGGAGGAACAATAATTTTACTAGTCGATGAATGATTTATTGACCTTAAAGGTCATTTTTGAATAAATTTCCATTTTACCCTTTTGAAAGTTGCCTTGGGTCATTTTATGATGAGTTTAATAATCAAATTTTAAAAACCTTGTAAAAGTTAAAGTTTTGCAAAACAAAGAGTTTTAAAATGCTTCACGTTGGAAATTTTAAGTTTTGAGGTCATTTTGAGTTTCATGTATTGAAATTTGATTTCGTCAATTACATCCATTCTGAAACAAAAAATTAGGTCAAGAAAAACTTGCAAAACTAATTTAGGTGTTAAAATAGAGATTTTAGGCATAAAGTTGTAATCTTAGTTCATTTTGGATCATAGGTTTCACTTTGGTCAATATTCGAGGCTTGGGAGCTCATATAAAGATTCCATCAGGTCTAGTGGTTCCGGATAGTGAAATTAACACTAGAAATGCCTTTGTTGTAAAATGTAGAGATTCTGAGAATATTTTGAGTTTTTAAGCCTTAAACTAGTTTAAACGATCCTTCTTGGGTTCAGGGCTACAAACGTTCTAGATTTGAATTTGACAGGTCTATTGAGTCCGAATTATCATTTCTAGTAGGGTTTCATACTTGGTTTATGTTCACGGGATTCCGAATAACTTCCCAAGGATCCAATTCTTGATTTATTTTTGTTGTGTTAAGTTGGTATATCTGTTTCTGGTGTAGGTGTGAGTTGTAGTCGATGTTCGTAGTTTGGGACCTCATTTGTGGAGGTCACATCATGTAGACCTCCCCATTCATAGATAGAGGATTGCATTTGCGGAGCACAACTAGCTTTGGCCTCCGTATTCACGGTCAGTCATCCGCATTCACAGAGTATAAAGTATCCCTGAATAGTATCTTGTTTTAAAGGACGTTTCTGTTTTGTATTCCACCATTTTCAACTCTTCAAGCTTCATGTTCAAGTGAGATTTCAAGATTTTACAAGGCAAAGTGATTGGGTGACTATTTTCTAACATATTTCATTGATTTACATTTATTAATTTGTGGTTATAACTTTCCCTTTCGGGATTCTAATGGTGTAAATTGAGGATGACTCGGACTTCAATTTTCTAACTTGAATCATTGATTTTGCCCCCATCATAGCTCCATTATCAAAATTGTTTTCCCCGATGAACTCCTTATTACGTGGAGAGAATTTTTTTATATTAATTTTTAGATTCCGACAACATTTTTCGACATGAAATTTTTGATCACTTTATCCTTTCTCATCGAATTAATTGGTTTTAGGGCCATTAGATTTTTTATGTAATTGTGATTCATATTTAAATAGGTTGTGATGATTTGAAATACCCGTAGGAGGGGGAAAGTGGCAATTTCGACTTGATTCGACACTTTATTTGAGACAAGTGAACTTCTAACCTCTTCTTAAGTATGAATGAATGTTATATGCTCCTATATATATAGAATGGAGTACATTGGTGGTAGAATTGTATCATCATAGGTTTGATCTTGATATTTCAGAGTGAATGATTATTTTTAAGGTAATATATAGACATAAATTTACTGTGGATTCGTACCCAATGTGGTCTTATGAATCATTTGATATGGATAGCTTTATGGTGCTTATATTTGTGATATGATTGATATATTGATATTGTGAGGATCTTGAGGCACTTGAGAAGTATTCAATTTCTACCGCTGATATGCATGATACATATGGCCATATTGCATACTCTATTTCCTTGAACATGATTAATATACCATTATTATGTGCTTGCTTGATAATCCGTTGATGAAGAAAAACTGAAAGGAAATGGTTTCAGCTAGTGAAAAAGAAAAGAAAGAGAAGAAATGAAAAATCGAAGGGAAAGGGTTTCAACTAGGTATGAAAGTCAATGTCGAAGGAAAATGGTTTTCGCAGATACATGGTCCATGTGTGGCCCCCATGGATTCTGATTGAGGCAGTATTCTCGTCATTGGATATGTATCATAGGTCTAAGATACATCATAATTATTTGACATTGCATCATGTTATTCATATTTCATGGCATACACTATATCTCATACCATATTTGGTTGATATTAGTTGTGTGTTGTTTATGACATTGTATACTTATTGTATTCCTGATTTTGAGTAAGTGTTGTATCAACTTATAAACATGTGTATTGAAATATTATGCCATGTGTAGAGCATAATAGTACTTATTGTAAAATGGATGTTATATTGTACTGGGACTTTTCTGAGTGTAGGGTTGTAGTTCAGCAAATTGTGGTTGGATTTAATGACTTATTTGTGCCCTTCATTGCTTTACTTTACGTTAGTTCCAGTTTTTTGAGTACCTTATTTTTGAGTGCTCACCCCTTGCTGCATTTTATAGGCTGTGAGTCCGGTCCACCTTGCTTGTTTCCTGATTATTTTTTATCGAGCTTTAGATCTATCAAGAGGTAGCTTCTTGTTTCTTCAGCAGACTCTCAGAGATTCTTCCACTATGTTTTTTTTTTCTTTTTGATGACTAGACAAATAACATATATTTCATTTGATCATTCTATACTAAGAGACTTGTTTGTATATGTGACACCAATTTTGGGATAGTTAGAGTTTGATTTCTTCCTCTTACCTGTATTACTAGACTATTTATCTTTCGCTTTTATTATTATTGTTAAGTTGATTAGGGTTTTGGCTGATTCATCTCAGTGGGTTAGGTGAGCGTTATCACACTCAGCTTTGAGGTCGTGACAATGACAGGTTGAGTGATGTCTTGATTCCACCAGTACTATCCATGCATTGCATTCATTCCATCTCGTTGCATTGCATATTTTTATTCTTTGATTATTGACTGATTTGATAATATTGGTATATTACTAGATGTATGTGTTTACTTTATTTCATGTGATATATATCTATGAGAATGGCGGCACTAGTGTTGGACTGCCTTTCCTGTGTGCATGTGGAAGCATTTTTAGTTTATTACATAGTTTGATCAATTTGTAATGCCCAGTCAATCAACCTTAATGGGTACATGTGAATTATACTCACCCTTAGATTTGTGTCCCCTTTTGAATGTAGATTCTACAAAGGGTGATATTCATAGAAGCTTGTGATTCTAGTAAACTTTCTCTATCTGATTTGGTAGTGAGATTCAAGGCATTCGAACCACTATCAACCTTATCTTTATTTGTAGTTTTTAATTTTATTTAGAGACTGAGTTGTATAAAATATTCAAACGTTGTATTAGATGTTATTTACAGCTACGTCACTAGGTTTTTGGACAATTCTTTTGTATTTCCTTCCTGCCATTTGTAACGTGACATTCCTTTGTGAGTCTCATTCATGCTTTTACTGATCGGCTAACATATCACATTCGGTTGGGATATGTGCAATCATACCTCAATTTTTTGATCGTGACACTTAGGTAAGCTTGATGTTAATAATTATAATTAGTGCAGCAAGCATCAAAGCTTAAGAACGCAAAATAATGAGTATTGAGAATCAGAATTTGTTGTTTTAGCATAAGTTTGGAAAAGGCTATTTAAAAAGTATTTTAGGGAGAATTATCGGCAAAACTCATATCACAATTTGATTTCTCAGGTTATGATGACACCTACTCAATTCACTTATAGGTAAGAAGAATGTACAACTTAAAATAATAGGCAATGAGTTATCACAGTGAAAATGACATCAAGAAGTTAACAATGAAAAGAAAAATGAATAAACAGAAATATAATACAAGGTCAGTAATAAAGAATGTAATCAAAATAGGCATACAAGGCTTTCACAAATATGATGTAAATATAGCCCCTCTTTGAATATAACATAAAAACTAGCCTAGACAAAGTAGATGAAAACTGTTAACTCCAAAAGCCAAGAACTCACCCTAATCTCCAAAATCTAAAAGCACCTTTGTACAAACTACAAACCAGTAGCAGAACTCATATTATGATTTGTAGGGTGCAGAAGTGTAGTATGAATACAAAACAAATGCTAAGGTTGACAAGCTAGTAAAGCTGATCTTTCATCTTATCTAATTTTTTTTTCATTTTATTAGTAATTTATTTAATTAACAAACAACAACACACCACAATCATCACTATATTGACATGGTAACAAAAACAACAACATACCCTATGGAATCCCACAAGTGGGTTTTGCGGAGGGTAGAATGTACACAGACCTTACCACTACCTCATAGAAGTAGAGAGGTAGTGGTAAGGTCTGTACACAGACCGTACCCTACGGACCCTCGTCTCAAAAACCCATAAGCAGAATAAAGTAGATATAAAAGGCATGAAAGAAAAGAAAAGTAGAAAGAGCGGTTAGTAACCAAAAACACATCATGTTATGCAAATATAATAAAATTAACATATATTACGTGAATAATGACAACACAAGATATAAAGGCAAGACTAAACCTAGTACCCTATATACGCTATACCTAGACAACAACCTAACCATACTAACCTATTAACCTATTACTCTAATTCGCGACCTCCACTCCTTCCTATCTAAGGTCATATCTGCGGTGAGATCAAGTTTCATCATATCATTCCTGATCACCTCCCCTTAATACTTCTTTGGTCTACTTCTACTCCTTTGTTTAACTACTAAATTTAGCTTCTCGCACCTCCTAACTGGAGCATTAGTGCTTCTCCTCTGTACATGTGCAAACCATCGCACTCTCGCTTCCCTTGTATTATCTGCCACAGAGGCCACCTCTAGCTTCTCCCAAATGGTCTCATTCCTAATCCTATCCCTCCTTGTATGTCCACACATCCATCTCAACATCCTCATCTCTGTGACCTGCATTTTCAAAACATATGAGTTTTTGATTTGCCAACACTCTACCCCATACAGTAAGGATAGTCTAACCACAATCCAGTAAAACTTACCTTTGAGATTATGTGGTATCTTCTCATCATCCAATACTCCAGAGGCAAGCCTCCATTTTTTCCATGCTTCCCTAATATAGTGTGTGATGTCATCATTGATATCGCCAATACTCTAGATGATGGACCCAAGATACTTAAAATTTTATCTCTCAGGAATAGGTCGAGAAGCAAGTCTCACATTAATGTCTATTTTATCCCCTACAACAGTGAATTTGGACTCCAAGTACTATTGTTTTTGTCCTGCTTAGTTTGAACCCTTTGGACTTCAAAGCGTATCTCCAGACCTCCAATCTACCATTAACTTTAGCTCAAGTTTCATCAATTAATACTATGTCATCTACAAATAGCACACACAATTGAACCTTCTCTTGCATAGACTATTTCAGCTCATCCATCACCAAGGCAAACAAAAAAAGGCTCAATAAGTTCTATTGATGAAGTCCCATCTCAACAGGAAAATACTCTAAGTCTCCTCCCGCCGTTCTTACTCTAGTTTTGGCTTCATTTTACATGTCCTTTATCATACTAATATATGCCATAGGAACACCTTTCACATCCAGGTACCTCCATAGGACATCTCTCAAAACTTTGTCATAGGCCTTCTCGAGATCAATGAACACCATATGAAAGTCTTTCTTTATTTCCATATATTTGTCCACTAATCTCCAAACAAGATTACTTGTTTCAGTAGTTGACTGCCTCGGCATGAATCCAAACTAATTCTCTGAGATAGACACTACTTTTCTTACCCTCATCCCCACCAATATCTCTAAAACCTTCATAATGTGACTTAACTGCTTGATACCACTGCAATTGTTATAGTTTTGAATATCCCTCTTATTCTTGTACAATGGAACTATTGTACTCCTCCTCTATTCATCAGGCATCTTGGCAGTCTTCATAATAGGATTGAAGTTTAGTCAACCACTCTTTTCCATCCTTGACCATTTACTTCCATAACTCTACCAGAATTTTATTGGGTTTGATCGCCCTTCCTCTCTTCATCATACTAATAGCATGTCTAACCTCCTTGACTCTATCTTCCTGCAATATCCAAAATCATGATGACTATTAGAGTGTTTCAACTCACACAACTCAATATCTCTATCTCCTTTTTTTGTTTAAGAGTTTATGAAAGTAAGCTTGCCACCGTAGCTTAATGGAAGTCTCATCCACCAACACCTCACCCTCCCCGTCCTTGATGTACTTTACTTGATCGAAGTCTCAACTTTCCATTCTCTCTATTTATCGAGCCTATATAATCTCTTGTGCCCCCTTTATCACTTAGCTCCACATATAGTCTCACAAACGTTGTTGTTTTAGTACTCGTCACCGCTATCTACGCATCTGTCTTTGCCGTCTTTTAAATCCCCTTCAATCGTTGTTTCTCATCCTCATCCCTACACTCCAACCACTTCATATAAGTATTGTTCTTCGCATTCACTTTGCTCTAAACTTCTCCATTCCACCACCAATTACCCAAATGTCCACCAAAAGTTCCTCTCGATACCCGTAATACCTCAATAGCTACTTTTCTAATGCAACCAGCAATAGTGTACCACATACTATTCATACCACCGCTACTCCCTCAAGCTCCTCAACTACTCAACCAACCTCCCATATCTTGACAAAGAGAAGGAGTTAGGCCTCTCATCGAATCCTCGGCTGGGCAAAAATAACCTTATTCTTCTTTTCTTTCATAATTTCTAGGTCCATCACTAAGAACCTATGTTGAGTGGAGATATTTTCACTCAAAATAGCCTTGCAATTCTTATAAAGGATCCTATCGCCTTTCTGGATAACTATATAGCTAATCTGAGTCTTAGCTACCGTACTACAGAAGGTAATCAAGTGATTCTCCCTCTTCGAGAAGCATGAGTTAGCAATAGCTAACTCAAAGGCTTTGGTAAAATCCAAGATGGACAGCCCTCGTCTGTTCCTCTCCCCAAAATCAAAGCCTCCATGGGCATTATTAAACCCACTAGAAGTTACACCGATATGCCCATTAAAATATCCCCAATGAAGCTTTTTTCTATGACACGTATACCTCTCACAACCTCATCCAACTCCTCCCAAAAATGCTTTTTGACTTCCTCCTCTAAGCTCACTTGGGGAGCACAGACACTAACTACATTCACTACCTTACTACCAACAATAAGTATAATAAAAATTATCCTATCAGTCATTCTCCTGACCTCCACCACATACTCCCTAAGGTCCTCATTTACTAAAATACCTACCCCATTTCAATCTCTAGAACCAGCTGAATACCATAATTTAAAACTATCTATGTCCCGGGCCTTGGTGCCTACCTATCTGGTCTCTTGAACGCATGCTATATTAATTTTTCTACTCTTATGACACTTCACTAGCTCCTATGGATTTTTCTGCAAGTGATCATATATACCATGAGGCTATCCTTAACATAAATAAGCTCGTGCCCCTCTTACTACCCCTATATCGTACCCCCGACCTCAATCGATGGCATGACCCTAGTCTACCATTTGATCATAGCGCCACAAACTTAAGAAATAATAATATATGAACCAACAGAGATCACGAAGGTACAGTCTTGAAAGAAAACTATGCGAACCAACAACAAAAAATAGGGAAATATACTAATCACAATATTAAGACACGTTAAAGAAAAATATATATCAGTAAGAGAGAACTACATAGAGGTATGTAACTGGCAGCAAGAATGCAAAGTAGGTAAAGGGTAAATACAACAAAAACTAACAATGTAAAGGCAAATATGTATCAGCATGAAAGAACCACAAGACGAGTAATAAGATATTAAGCAGGTAAAGGGTAAATACGAAAAAATAACAAGGGATTTGGAATATATTACCTGGAATGCCGGTCCAAATCAAGGGTCTTAAATGTTACTAAAATCTGTACACGTCATGTAGAAACTGATCCTCGCCGAAGGAATCTGTTGTACTCAGAATGCTGAGAAGAACAAAACTCTTGAACCAATTTTTCTGGAGAAACAAATCATCGGTGAGATGCACAATACACTACAAAGCTCTAAATCGACAACACTGATCCTTTCCTAAGAAGAAGAAAACAATCCCTCGAATCATGGAAATACACTTGAGGGAGGCATGCTCACCGGGAGGAAGATAGAAAAAGAATCCTCTACAAGTGTGTATCAAGATCTCAATAGAAACATTGTCAGTCATCAGCAATAGTGGCATCATGTCATCGGCAGCGGCAGCTTCGTCGTTAGCGGTGGGAGTAGTGTGAACAGTTTTCCCGTCGACTTGCATTTGGTGAAAAGAAAAAATTAATCAAGGGGAGAGGAAGTGAAGAGAGAGCAATAGCAAAACCATATATTAAATGGTACGAAAATAAAATACAAATTTTTCCTTGAATTTGTTTCAAAAAGAATTTTCACTTGACTTGACATTGTTATCATATATATGGACCAATATAAAAAGAATCAACATTAATAATTTACTAAATAATAGTAGAAAATTAGATCTAATTATCAAATTTTATTAGATTTGTGCTTAAAATGTTCAACTTTTATGTAAAGTATTGTTACATTAGAAATATATTGTCAAAAATAGTAGCATCTTGCAAATAATGTTTGTTGAATAGTGTATTAAGGTATACACTGAAAATAAATGCATGCCAAATCAAGAAGTTTGGAGTCAATTATACGAATCATGGTTATTCAAGTTCCTCCAACTAATTAGTTCAATTACATATTCAGTGTAATTTCATGACTGGGATTCTGAGAAGGTAAAAGATGAACGTAGACCTTACTCCTAGTTCTATGTAGTAGAGAGATTTTTGTAGTGATCCTTGTCCTAAAAGAGAATTTATTGGGGAAAGTAAACTGCCATGAGAAAAAAAATGATAATACAATAATAAGATACAAAGCAAAATGAAGCAATGGACAATAAAAGCACCTAGATCAATAAGAATATATATCTGATTACTAAATACTTCTACTTATCACGTGAAGAAGATATAGGGATAGCTACTTACCTCTTCCACCTAATGGAACTATATTATTTACAATAATTTTCCTCATTACTTAATTCCAATAAATATCAACTTTCTAACTCTTAATTTCATAAGTGCAATGAATAAGCCTATGGAAACTTGAACCAATTAAGTTCAACTAAAATACGGATGTTCCTTTTGTCTTGTTTATAGGGAACTAGTCTTGATGGAGTTAATTTTCTTTGGCAGTGGATCAAGAATATTTAACATAACATCAACACCTCTTATTTCAATGTCCGCCCCATCATAAATCAAAGCAACTTCCTCAGCAGTGTCAAAAGTGCCCAACCAAAGTCAAGTGTTCTTTCTTAGATCTTGAATTCTGCTATCCACTTTCTCCATTTTTGTTGGGTAAGTACCCTATACTTTTTTGCATTTTGTGGGAGTTTTTTAATGTCTCTCTTCTCTCCATACTTTTCGACATTTTCTTTCAGCATCATCATGTCTTTCATCTCTCTAGCCTTTTCCACATTTTCTTAGAGCATCTTTATGTCTTTCTTCTCTTTGGACAATGTCATCTTTAATGTGACCTTTGCATTTTCATTCTTGATAAAGATTTCTATGCACATTCTTTGATGTCATTTAGAGTTATCCCCTTGATACTTTTCCTCGTCATCACTGGATGAGCTTGTGATGTCACTGTTTGATATATAAATACGTACAACATGCGGCAAGGCAATAGATTTTTTGCCCACTTGATTGATGGATTTTTTCCTCAAACGATTTTTGAGCTTTTTTGATTGCCTTATTTTAGTTAAGCTCATTCTTGGAGGCCATTGCTTCAAAAAGGTGAACAAAAAATCAATTAGACTAGATATGTGTACACTTTCTAAATAATAAGAAATTCTTTATTTTTTTATTCCAACTATTTCAATTTGGTTGTCAGGTTCTGTGATTTCACACAAAATTCAAGAAAATAAAAAGTAAACTACTAAATCCAAATACTGTAACATATGGAAAAAAGGAAATGAAAAAAAACATGTTTTGTCCCAATCTACGTGAACTTTTAAAGTTTCAAGAATCAAATGAGATTTGACCGTGATATTTTACCTACAGCCTTAAAATATTTCGCATTATCAATTATTGTAGCTTCTGGTAATTTTTATGTAATTTTTAAGTATATAATTTATTTTTTAAAAAAACATAAAGATTCCATGCATGAATTTACTATCACAGTTTATGGCCAGATGAATGTGAGAAGAGTTTTCAGACTTTGAAAGATTGGCTTACATCGACTTCTGTTTTGACTCAAGAGGATGATTTAGATGGGTTTGTGGTGTATTGTGATGCTTCTTAGATTGTGTTGAGTTGTGTGCTTATGAAACATGATAAGGTGATAGCTTATGCATCAAGAGAATTGAAGGTGCATGAGCATAATTATCCGACTCATGATCTTGAGTTACCAGCTGTGGTGTTTGCTTTGAAGATTTGCAATATGTATTCACTCAAACGGATCTTAATTTGAGGAAAAGAAGGTTGTTTGAACTCCTTAATAACTATGACATAAGTGTTCAATGTCATCTCAGTAAGGCAGATGTTGTAGCTGACACTCTTAGTAGACTATCTATGGGAAGTGTGGCTTATCTTGACGAAGGAAAGACGGATTGGTAAAAGATGTTCACCATTTAGCTAGGTTAGGTGTTAGATTGACTGACTCTAATGAAGGTGGTATTCATGTTCAGAAAGGGGCTTAATATTCTGTGATTATTGATGTCAAGTCTAAATAAGATTTAGACCCATCGTTGGTTAAGCTAAAAAAGTTGGTTACTGAAAAGAGGATAGAGGTTTTCTCTCTAGGGGAGATGGTGTACTTCCATATAAAGATTGGTTGTGTGTTTCCGATATTAATGGTCTTAGGGAGGTAAACATGAGTGAAGCCCATAACTCTCAATTTTCTATTCCTTCGATATCTACCAAAATGTATCAAAATTTGATGGAAGAGTATTGGTGGCATGGTATGAAGAAAGATATAGTCAAGTTTGTATCTAAATGCCCTAATTGTCAATACATGAAGGTAGAGCGTCAAAGGCCTGATGGTTTGATTCAAGATATTAATATTCCCACTTGGAAATGGAAATATGTGAACATGATTTTGTGGTTGGTTTTCCCCGAACTTGAAGGCAATTTTATTCAATTTGAGTTATTATTGATTGGATGACTTAATTGACTCATTTCTTATTGGGCAAGACTTCCTTCAATACCGAAGATTATGCAAGGTTTTATATCTAAAGGTTTATGAGGTTGCATGGTGTGCCTAGGTCTATTATATCAAATCATGTTACTTCTGACTTTTGGAGATCATTTCAACGAGGACTTGGCAATAAGATGAAGTTGAGTACTGCTTTTCATCCTCAAAACGATGGACAAGCCGAAAGGACAATTCAAACTTTGGAGGAAATGTTGATGGCTTTTATGTTGGAATTCAAGAATAATTAGGATGATCATCTACCACTTATCGAGTTTTCTCACAACAATAGCTTTCATGCTAGCATTGTTATGGCACCATTTGAGGCTTTGTATGTTAGAAGATGTAGATCTCCGAAATTGTGCTTTAAGTTTTTAGAGATGGCTTTGATTGGCCTAGATTTGGTGTTGGAAGCCATAGAGAAGGTCAGCTAATTAAGGAAAGGTTGAAAATGACTCAAAGTCGCCAAAAGTCTTATTCATATTTTAGGTAAAGTGATCGTAAGTTTCATGTTAGAGATTTGGTGTATGTGAAGGTCTCACCCATTAAAGGGTTGCGTTTTGGGTAGAAGGACAAGTTAAGTCTTCATGAGATTGATGAGTGGATTGGAAATATGATTTGTAGATTGGATTTGCCTCCAGCTTGAGTTCTATTCACTTGGTTTTCCATGTGTCTATTTTGAGAAAATTGATTAGTGGTCCTAGTACAGTTGTGCCCTTGGAAGGTTTTGATGTTCTGCAGAACTTATCCTGTGAGGAATTCCCGGTTGAAATTTTGGATAGGCAAGTGAAGTGGTTTCACAACAAGGATGTGGCTTCAGTCAAGGTACTTTGGAGAAATCAACATGTGGAGTGTGTTACATGGGTGGCAAAGTTAGACATGATGAAATAATAGCCCCATCTTTTCCAATCTACTCAAGGTTAAGGTATTACATTCTTCTTGTTCCAAATGGTCCTAATTCTTTCACTCTTGAGTCTTTTTTTATGGTATGCATACATGTGCACAAAAATGATTTAGTGATGTGTTGAATGATATAAATAGGTTTTGATATGAGTTTTAATGACTTTATAATTTTCAAATGATCAAATATGTATTGTGTCCTTATGTTTGGATGTTCCATGTTCAATTCATGTTGTTTAAGCCTTATTCTAGCACATTCGAGGATGAAAGTTAGCAATGGGGGAGATGATGTAAGGGCCCAAACTTTCAAAAGCCTTAATGGTGCATAGAATTTGTTTCTAGAAAGTTTTTGACCAGTGCAACACCATATGGGCACCGCCACGGATCGTGCGACTCATCACAGGCCACATGGAGGAGCCTTGAGGTTGCCCTTTTTCACAACCCAAGCCTAGGGCCTAGATGTGACCGGCAAATGGGGAACCTAAATGAACCCCAAACAAGCCTCATAGCATCTCATTACACATCCTTGGTCATGGAAATAATATAAAAACAACATGAGAAACATGAACAAGGGGAATTGAGACCAAGGGAGAGAGAGAGAGTTTAATACTTAAATAACAAAGATGAGTCAAAGCTCATACATAATATATTTGTCCAATAACACCTCTAAATATAGATACTTAGCGGGGGCCAAGACAAAGCAACCGGACTCACCCTCATGGTCATAAGTATACAAGAAAACAAAAATAGCCTTTGTACATAACATAAGAGAATAGTCATTGTCCCTAGAATGGAGGATTCACCAAAAGCTAACTTGAACAATCCGTCTGGCCACGAGAAGAATCAATAGGAGCTATGGTTCCTACATATTAACATCATGTAAGCATAGAGTATGCGTTAGTACATTTGAATGTACTAAGTATACGGGATACAATGCAAAAAGAGGTGGGCATCATAATCACAATGCATAATAATAATAATAAGTAATGAATAACATAATAACAATATGACATGTATGAATGATGCATGAAATAAAATAAGATTACAATTCATTCAACTCATAGAGATCATAATACATCAATGTGGAAAGAGACCTCAACCGTCATAACATAAGATCAAGAGAGCTACAACTCGGAATCCTGATGTCAACCCTACACCGAAAGAAAGGGGGATGTTACTTGCCTAGGTAAACCTCCAAATTCCTTAGTGGATCCACTAAGTCTATTGTGAACCATATACTCGCCTTTAGTTCTTGGACTCTGGTACTCTCTATAAGCCAGGACTCGGGTACTCGCCTCAAGCTATAATATTTAGGGTACTCGCCTCTTAGAGATTTGGGGACACGCCTCTAATCCCTTTCCTACAGTGGCATATAGTTCTAGGACTTGGGGACTCGCCTCTAGTCCAATCGGTGCTATGTCTAATCCTACGGAATATATATAATGTAATCATACTTCAATAACATGTAATAAATATAGAGACATAGCACGAGTAGCTCTTAACATCATTGACCTCATATGGTGAGCTTAACTTCAATCACAAGAATAGATCATCATTAACATTATCCTTTCATTATCATCAAACATCAAAGGCTCACAAGAGGTATAATCTTAAAAAAAGGGGCTTAGTTCGGCCCTACGACATCATCAACATTTTCATGACTTAAACATATCTTTAGAAAGCTCATAATCATCATAGAGTTACTTGAATCATAACCCAACCAATAGGTCATCAAAACTTAACGAATCCTTTAAAAGGCATTTTATCAAACACTTGGAGGGTGTGTGGTACTATTGCAAAATCATGCAATTCATGAGTAAAAGCATACAAGTAAATCCCATGTAAAACCATTAATAAACAATTTGTAATACACACAAGAAACATACATCAAGACCCTTCATCAAATCCAACATTAGATTCAAGATTTAGAGCTCAAAACATACTAAAATAATCATATTTTCATAAACCACAAATCACTATGTTGTGAAATTTATAATAATCAAGACCCATAAGTAAATCAACATTTAAATCATGCAATTTAAGTAAAAAGGAGGCTTAGGCACCATGGGGTGGAAGGACCCAATGGTTCAACACCACATACCTTGACAATGAAGAATTTATTGAAGAAGACTTTAATGGAGACTTGAAGCTTGAAGGAATTTCTTAGATCTGGATGAGGATTTTTGGACTTTAATGGAGACTTGAAGCTTGAAGGAATTTCTTAGATCTGGATGAGGATTTTTGGACTTGAATCTTGGGAGAAGTATAAGTCAAAGTGTTTGAGTGAGTATTGGAGAATGTTAAGGATGATATGAGGGTGAAATAAGGCTAAGTATGGGTATTTTCAAGTATGGGAACCGTTAGGCCCAAGACTTGAATGTCTTGGACCGAAATAGAAAAAAAACAAGAACAAAATCCATGATGCGGATTACTCACTGGAATTTGCATTTCTGCACAAATGAGTTCTATAAAAACGAGCATAAACTCTTCATCCAAACTCGGAATGAGGTGAAACGAAGTGAGTTGAAAAGCTAATTCAAAGAGCTTTAATTTGGTAGGTTGTGGACCGCCCAATACATTGTGTGCTAAGAAATATGCCTGTTTAAAATTGACCCTCCTAACTTGTGTTTTTGTAATTTTCGAATTTTGATATGGTTGCTCTAAAATTTAGGTTAGACCCATTTCCCACTCAATTTGACCCCCTGAACAAGATTATGAAGTATGATTTTCAAAATAACAAATAGATGTTTAGATATATGGAAATTACGATTCCGTGCACTTTCGAGGCATATTTTTTGGCACTTTTTGGGGTTTTCTCTGTATCTCTCTCTTGGAAACATTTGTCCCCAAATTTCAAAGAAACGTGCATGAGAGGAGTGATCATGAACAAATAATTCCCAACAAGAATGCAACATTACATTTAAAACACCATTTTCAAAATCTCAACATAAGGATAAAATCATCATAAACTTGCCAACTTAAACATAAATAGAATGAAAAAGATACAGATGTTGCTTCTCCCATGCTCGCACCAGCTCCCTGAGAGACACATATGAATAGGTGAATCCACCAAAAAGGGCCTTAATGAACAACACATCAATATTAGTCAACCTCTTCACTCATCCATCCTCACCTCCTCCGGGGCCTTCTCCTAAGTCAACTTATCCTCCACATCTCCCACCATCTCAAAGGGTCCCATAGCATTAGAGCAACCAACACATCTCCTCAACCTAGAAATATGACGAATTGAACAAACCATAATTATATCCCTAGGCAAATCCCATCCATATGAAACCTTACCAACTTCTTCTACACTCTAAAAGGACATCACAACCATAACTCAATTGTCAACTTTGAATAGACCTATTCCACTTATCTAACCCTTTGGAGATAACCTCCACTCTTCCATCTCTTCACCCAAACCCTCTGACCTTAATAACACGGAATCAAATCCTTGCTGAGTCTAGACCTCTCCAACAAAGGAAGATCTGGAACCATCAAGAATACTACACCACCATGCTCAACTTCCTCCAACCTAAGCCCTCAATCTAGCCAAATGATGGACCCCACTAGTCTTCGCCTTGCCACCATTATCGCCACACACTAGACTACTTAGAGTACCAATCACCACACTATCCCTATCGGAGGAACTAATGCACATTCATATATACCATAATCCTTAAAGAATTCTAACCACATTCTTGCTATCCACAATGCACACCTATCATATCTAACAAACAACCTCTCATCCTCCAAGACTTGCAATACCACCCCCAAATAATTCACAAGCTCAAAATAATCAATGCCTCATCACTAGAGACCACCACAAACATATCAAATTAGGGTTTTAAGACACTATTCATGAAACCTGTATGCACAACCGATGCATAAGCCAACCAAAAAAATCCTCCGATATTCAAAGTGCTCAATCCTAGTATGAAAAGACACTTAGGGATATCACTTACCCTCATCTTTACTTGGGGATGAAACCCGAACCAAAGATCAATCTTAGAAACGTGACTAACCCATTGTAGTTGACCAAATAGATCCACCATCCTCAACCATCTTATTACAACCTTACGAGTTCTACACTCATTGGATGCAAGCTATGCACCCAAAGAACCTCAAGACCTCCAAAACCATAAACTAAGTCCAACCGATATCACAAGACAAGACTCTATGCAATGATAACATAGGGCAATCCTTATAGATCTCTTCTAGCCACTATAGATTCACACAACGATCCGGGACACACTCATGAATCTTATGAGCACAAAGGAATCACACAAAAGATAGCCACTCCCGGACCTATCAACTCACCTTATTCAAAATGCCGCTCACAACTTTGGCCTTTCTTAGAGTCAACTAAGTCATAAGAGAAGTAATAGAAGATAACCTATTAACAACCTCCGATATTAGCTTACTAAGCCCAAGAAGCTCTTAATATCCGATGGGTTCAAAGATCTAGGCCAATCTCTAATCACCTTCGTCTTATTAGGGTCCACTTTAATACCATCACCCGGCACCACACGACCTAGGAAGGCAACTTCTTACAACAAAACTCCCACATCTCCTATTTAGCATCCAACTTTCTTCCTTAAACTTTGTAGTACTACCCTCAATGACTCACATGAACTACCTCATTAGGTAAACGAACCATCATATCATCACCAAAACCACCATAATCCTATTAGACTAGGGACAAAAGATCTTAATAATGAGACTTATAGGCATAATCGGTTTACTAGTCTAACCAAAAGACACTGCCCCAATTTCAAAATATCGAAAAAAAAATTCAAGGCCTCATCTACCACCACCAACAATTCTATAAACAAAACAACTTAGGTTCAACACCTCTAATTCTCACAAGATGATAAATGGAACCCCTTAGAGATCAATTGTAGCTTAAGACATGAAATGGACCTACCCCCCTTGATATCACTTTACCACTACATGAAGACTCTTCCACTCAAGGACAGGTTCATTAAGGAGTCGGATTCTAACTCTATGGGTCCTACCACCAAAGGAGACACAACGTGCATGCAACTATACCATAACAAGTACCAAATCAAAATCCATTATATAAAATACAACAAGCCACAAGGAAAGACCTAATGCAATACGAACATGGAACACTAGCTATGTACTTTCTATCAATAATATAACCAACCAAGAGGTAAACACCAAAGGTTCACATCACAACTCGGGACACACAAGTAGCTAACTAGCAAACAAAAGAAATAATGAGAGACATAGTGAAACTTGGATCTATTAACATCAAAACCTTTAACTTACCTTCCTTTGCCTTCTTCGAAGCGGCATTGTAACACCCCATACATTACATGTACTAGTCCTATGCACGTGAAACATGATATGGCTTGGTCAAATTATCTCCCATTTTTAAAAGTGCTTGAATCTCATATTAGAGGGCAATATGTGCGTCTATCGCTTAAGAGGGTCAAGTGTATACAAGTTTTAAGTCAAATTGAAGAGATAGCAATCTTAAACAAAGTGAGAGAATTGTTGTGCTTGTAGGACTTAATAAGCTAGTAGGTGAGCTACTTACTTGCTTAGCTTAAATTTGCTAGCTAGGTGGAGACGAGGCCTGATGTTGAACCTGTCCAAGTCCGATTACGAACAAAGTATGTGTTAAGGGTGTACCTTTAGCCCATGTTATAGAATTATAAATGGACTATATTTTCAGCTCAAGAAGAATAGAAAAAGGGCCCAAGCCCATTACAATCCATTTGATGATTTAGGTCCAACTAACTAAAGAGAAATGGAAAAATGTGCAGCAAAGGCCCATCAATTTGCAACCCATTAAGGCCTAAGTGAAAGGAACAAAATTATACATTATTAACTTGATAAAATAAGGCTAATATTGAAGAGAAATTTGGCAAAAATTTACTCTTTAAAAGGTCTTACAAGAAGCACGTTTAAGCCACTTCAACTTGTAAAAAAATCAGATTTTTTTAAGGTTTTCTCTCTGCACTTCTTAACCTTGTAAATCAACCACAAGGAGACTTTTAGGGTTCATGAAGAAGCCCTACATCTTGAAGGTAATTTTAAGTAAGTTTACTTATGTGTTTAGTATGATTTTCTTATAAAAAACAAGAGACCATGTTGGTTAGATATATGCTAAAACTTTTGGACAGCATGTGTTCCAAGAGTTGTTATATAATTTTCTTGTTTATTTGGGAGATTTTCTCTCCATGGTGGGATTGATTATGAAATAAGGTTGTTTTTCTTAATTTGTTTCAGTTTTATACTGATGTATAAAGATTGCTTCACTGTTTGGTTATACGTAAACAATCAAGGTTTAACGTGTTATCGTAAGTGTGTTATTTGTAGAAATTGTGGGCTGATTGATTGAGAACTATGGTATCACGTCCTCGACCTATTTTGAGGACTGTTTTTGAACTGTTTTAGGACTATCTTTATGTACAAATATTGTGGGAACAGTTTGGTTGAAGTTGGTAAAGGTTTGGAATTGTTAACGTCATAATGTAGTAAAGGAACGTAATGTTATGCTGCTTACTTGTATGTTGTGTATAATTGTTATGTATTGTACCTTGTGAGCTATTGTAAGAATATTAAGGGTATAAAACAAGATGTATATGACATGTACATAAGAATGGTTGTTAGAAAAAACAATTATAAGTGAAAAGGTTGAAGGAATGCCTTTGGGTCGCTAATTATGAGTTTGTTGTCCGGGTGTTAGTTTTTATGATATTGGGCTTCCAAGAAGTATTTCTTTTCTGTTTATACTGGTCTTATTTCCTAATATATTGTAGATAAACATTTAGGGGAAAAGCGGTTACTCCGAGGTAATAATGAGGTCATACAACGAGGTATGTAAGGCTACTCGATTTCGTATTACTTGGCATGAAATCTAGATTCTTCCTTGGAACATAAAGGTATTTACCAACACTGAAATAACTATTAACTGTATCTCCACTCTTTCATATGTTCATATGCTCCCATACATAGTCACCTGCAAATCTGTATACATACGTGGATACCAACTTACATGGGTTCTTCTTGTTAAATAAAGTTTACAAGTTGTTTCATCTCATGCTCATTTCATTAATTGTGTAATGTACTCTGTTTTTGTCATATTACCTTGTATGATTATTTGCATATCACATACTACATCTATAGTCCTACAGCTCCAATATTATGACCACCAAAAAAATCATCTCGAAAGTAATTCAAAGGTAAATTATATTGCTTATTGATGGGTGGTAACCCGAAGGGTGAAAGAATCACCTAGCCAGGGTCGATCCTATCATAGGGGGTCATCAATAAGCAATATACTTTACCTTTCAATTTCTTTTAAGATGATTCTTTTAGTGGTCATAATATTGGAGCTATAGAACTGTACATGTAGCGTGTCACATGTAAATAATCATATAAGAAAATATGACAATAAAAAGAGTATGTTACACAAATAATGGAATGTGTATGAGATGAAACAACTAGTGAACTTTATTTAGCAACAAGAACCCATGTAACTTGGTAGCCACGTATCTATACAGATGTGAATGTGACTATGCATGGAGCATATGAACATGTGAAAGAGTGGAGACATGGTTAATTGTTGTGTCGGAGTTGATAAGTTCCTTTATGTGCCAAGGAAGAATCTAGATTTCATGCCAAGTAATACGAAATCGAGTAGCATTACATACCTCGTTGTACGACCTTGCTATTACCTAGAGATAAGATTCCCTTCCTCCAAATTTTTATCCACAATATAATAGGGGATAAAAATAGCATTAGCAGCCAATAGACACATCTTGGCTTCCTAATCTCATAAAAAATAACATATAGGCAGCAAGCAGATAATTATAAATCCGAGCATATTCTTTCAACCTTTCCACCCCTACTGGCATTTTCTAATACTCATTCTCATATACATATCATGTGCAACCTATTTTAGTGCCTCAAAAGTCTTACAATATCCCACAAAGCACAACACATAACAATTCTACTGAACATACAAATAGGCGGCATAATGTTCCATCCCTTCACTACATTTCGACGTCGACAGTTCCAAATATTTTCCAACTTTAACCAAATAGTCCCCACCATGTATCCACATAAAACCAGTCCAATAATAGTTCAAAAATAGTCCTCAAAATAGGTGGAGTAAATGAGACCATAGTCCTCAGTCAATCAGCCTACAAGTTCCTACTACAAGCGCAATTATGATACCACACAAAAACTCACTTCCACGGACTATAAAGTTGGTGTAGAAACCTTCATACATCATTATAGAACCAATACTCATTAAGAATAGTAGCCTTCCTTCATAATCAATCCAAGCAAAAAGAGAAATGCTTCCAAATAAATAAGAAAAATGTACAACAACTTTTGGAACACATGTTGTCCAACAATTTCAGCATAAACATGACCAATATAGTCACTTCTTTTTCATAAGAAAACCATACTAAACACATAAGTAAACTTACTTACCATTACCTTCAAGGTATATGAATTCTCTAAGAACCATAAAAGTCTCCTTGTGGCTGCTTTGCTAGGTTAATAAAGTGTAGAGAGAAAGTTTGTGAAAGCTGATTTTTTTTTTCAAATTAAGAATGACTTAAAAGTGCTACTTGTAAGCCTTTCTAAAGGAGCCTTTCACCACCTTTTTTTTGGTTTAAGGCTCATATTATTAAGGTGGTGACAAAACAGTTTGGCCCTTTTACTTAGGCCTAGTTGGGTTTCAAAGTTGATGGGCCTTGGCTGCTATTTTCCTAATTCCTCTTCACTTACTTTGGGCCCAGTTAGTCAAGTGGTTTGTAATGTACTTGGGCCCTTTTATTATTCATCTTGGGCTTTACGTATTGTCCATTTATGTTGGTAAAACAAAGGCTAAAGTTGCACTCTTAACATGGACTTTATTCACTGTCAGACTTGGACAAATTCGTCGTTGGGCCTCCTCTCCGTTTAGCTAGCAAATTTAAGCTAACCAAATAGGTGATTCACCTGCTAGCTTCTTGAGTCTTACAAGCACCTCAATTCTCTCACTTTGTTTAGGGTCGTGATCTCCTCAATTTGACTTAAAACTTATTTACACTCGACCCTCTTCAGCGTTAGACATACATATCTCTCTCTAATTTGATATTCATGCACTTTTTAAAAAATTGGCGCTAATTTGAAAAGCCATATTATGTTTCATTTGCATAGTACTAGTATTGTAAGATGTGGGGTGTTATAGTGATCACCCTTGACAGAGCTGTACTATTGGTGAGCGTTCTAGCTAGCTATGCTATAGATTGGGCTCAAATCATTTTGGCGTAGATTCACAAAGGTGCAGCTCAGACGATCACGTCACTGCCATTTCTAGTTTTGATACATCAACATTGCAGTATAACAGGTATTCCCATCGACCCTCACTAGGATCCTCATATGGAGGCCATACGCACTATAGATCACATCCTGATAAAGGGTGATGAGAATCCGATGGACTTACCACAAGAAGCTCCCTCAACTATCCCACCTCATATGCTAGAGCCATTCCTGGCTGAGCCTCAAATTCTGGGGTCACCTCCAGCTACTACTGGCACTACTCCAGCTACTGCATAGCCCACGCCAATAGTTGAGATCGTGTCTACACTATCCTCTAGCACTCCAGCACTAGAAGAATCTTCCGTATAGGTTGACTCTCTTCTCTCTGTTGTTGCATTTCAAGATTTATTGCGCAGGGTGTCTATAGTGAAGGGCAGGTTGCATGAGCTGTCAGCATGGGTCCAGCCATTAATTTATCAGATTGTTCAGGACTTCAAGGAGAGGATGAAAGCATTTGCCAGAAATTTCGTTCATGAGAGAGTTCAAGCGGTAGATGTCAGGGTCAATGCATTTGAGACAAGTGTACAAAATTTTCTTGAGGAAGCTAGGTTTGCCGATGCGAGCGCAGTTACTAAAGACTTGGCCAAATTCAAGGCCGACTTATTACAGATGTTGGCAGCCCCTGTTCCAGTCCCAGAGGGAGCACTAGTAGGACATAGGGCAACTGATCAGCTCATCAATCATCCAAACACTCGTCGGAAGAGGCCCCTTGATTAGAGTGATGACCCAGAGCCAACCCTGAAAAAACCAAGATAGGAGGAGGAGCCTATACTTGAGGAGGTAGTCCAGGAGTCACTTTTATTGGCGGCTATTTAGAGAGAGAGAGCACAGCACACCCCACCTAGAGAGGGTACTTTTGGAACTACAGTGGAGGAAGAGAAACAGCCCAAGGACACCACAGATGAATCAGAGACCGGTGTTTGATGCACCATGATGTTTGACTCTTTTAACCCAAGTGCTCAGTTTGTCATATTGGATACTTTGTTTTCTTTTCATACAATCCCTTATTATTATGTTGGTTTTTAGTTATGTTTAAATATGCTTCCCTTGGTTGCTATTGTTACTTCTACTTTGAATGTTTATTTTTTGTTTTTAATGGATGTATGTATATATTTCTACGTTATTGTGTTTTGTTTTTGTTCTTGTTTTTACTTTGAGGACAAAGTATTACATTTTGGTGGGGTGGTGGAAGTCATGGATTAAGATGAAGTCTGAGTAGCCTCAAGTCCATAACTTCCTCTATTTTTGATCCTAAGGTTTTCTTGCCATGTTTCTTTTTCCTTGGGGATGTTTGATTTTCTATTGATACGGCATATTTAGGAAGTACAGATACCGAGTAAATTCAAAGTAGTGGTATCTATTGGCATATACATAATTTTTAGATTTTTATTCAATCATTTGATGTAAAATTGGGTACCTTTAAAATTTGTGAGGTTGTGATTATTGATGCATTCATACATTTTTGAGTATCTAGCAATGTTTGTTCAGATATTGTGATGGTAAGATGAGACTAAAAGCAAGACCTGTGAGTCTATACTTCATTGTGGATGCAATTGCCATGTGTGTTGTAAGCTTATTTTGCTGGATTCATGCATCTTGTATGGACCTAGAACTTGCCTTGTTACTCTAAAGTTGGTTTGGTGATGTGGTGGATATGGAAAGGATCTTAGGCCTTTTATCCTTGAGTGAAACCACTTTTAGCCAAAATGACCCACCAGATGAGTGAGTAAATCCCTTGTTCTAAACTGTTGAGCTTATCATGTACTCATTCTTTCTTGATACCTAGCTTAAGCTTGTTTGATAAAATGGCCTGATATTAGCCCTGTTCTATCCTTGAACATGTGAACCTCGATTGGCACCAAAAGGCCTAAGTTGAGGGTGGCTGCAGTTAGTGGCCCTGGTTTGAGTCATAGATTTTGTGTACTTCACCTAAGGCTAAAAGCCTAAGTTGAGGGTGACCCTTATATGGCAAAGTAATAACAATAAATTGGTTAGTGGGAAATCAAGAAAGAATAAAAAAGCATGAAATAAGTGAAGAAAAAGAAAAGAAAAGTGCCTTGAGTTGAGGAAAAAAAGCAAAAGCGAGCCTGAAATAGAGGTACAGTTGAAAAAGAGAAAGAAAGCACTCAAGAAAAGTTCAAACAGGAGAATAAGGATGGAGTGATTAAAAATGGGTTAGATTATGAAAGCAAAAAGTATTGGTGAACATGGTTCAAGGATAGCTTTTTAGTCACTACTTGCTCAAAAATAGCATACCAAAGCACCCTGAACCTATGTTACAAGCCTATAAGTCCTAAAGTGATCCAACTCTATTTTATGACCAAGCTAGGATATGAGTATAGAGACAAGCCTATGGTGTTAGTCAGTATGTATTAAATTTGAATTGTAAGAGTAAGAATGTTTCCTCAGTCCCTGAATTCTAAATGCTTTTGAGTGAGTAAAAGGGACTTTTTTTCCAGTGAGAGCATTCGCACTACTTGAGTGGCATATGACTATATTAGCAATTGTGGATGGTTGATGCTCCTTAGCTTGTCATAAATGGATTTTTAGGTTTCTCATTATGTTATTGTTTGCTTAATAACTTTGTAATCCTATTTTGGAAATAGTAGTGGAGTATCCGAATCAAAGGAACTGATGTACATGCCATTAGTATCGCTACTATGTATTTCTCTTTGTCTGTGTAGATTAAGTCGTCGCTTAAGGACAAGAAACAATTCTAAGTTTAGGATGTAGATGTGCTATCGAAATACAACACATTTAGTGCCTGAAAATAAGGGATTTTGTAAGTTCTTAAAGCGATTTTTTACTATTTTGATCTGTTTTTGTGGTAATCATGCAAAAATCTTAGGTTGGTATGATTTTTGAAGAAAAGATGCAGATTTTACTAAAGTATAGGCCATACGAGCCAACTTATGAGTCGTAGGGTGGTGTCATAGCAGGAATTAGAAACCAAAATTAGAAATCTGTCAAGTGAAAGTCACTCCTATGAGGACAACCTACGAGTCGTAATACACACTACCACTCTATAAGCGGACTCGTAGCAAGAATAAGAGAGCCAAAATATTGGACAAAAAATTAAAGACCAAGACTACGAGACAAACATACGAGTCATGGCTCAAGCAACGACTAGTACTTATGAGTCGTACCAGTTTAGTGCAAGATGCCAACAATCTGACACGAGACCCCGACTATGACTTGTAGGACATCCTACGAGTCGTAACTGCAAGACATATCAGTTGCCAGTCATCTTTTCTATGTAAATTTTAGGGTTATTTTGTAAATACTATATATAGATTAAGTTAGGTTTTTTGAGGAAGAGTTCGGCCAGTAGATAGTCTACTATTACATTTGGAATGTTCTCTTTATTTTTTAGGGTAGATGATTGTTCAATATTGGAAAACCCATCTTGTTTACCATCTTGCCAACTAATCAAGATGGGTTTTCCAAGCCAAGGGGAGTTCGACTGGGACTATTGGTAACGATTAGTTGGCAAGCCATGGTGGCCGACCAAGCGCCATGGTGAAATTTGACCTTCACCTTCCAAAAAGAGGGCTAGAAGAATCTAAGTTACTATCCTACATGCAAATCACCAATTGTAGTTATGTTATCTAGGGTAATCGAGTTGACGAATTATGGCGAATGCAATTCCCGAGTTGTCCCCAAAATTGAGTGTTTCCTTGCATTAGAGTTAGTGTTTATTTTATTTTGTTTCTGAATCATAACTACCCCCTATTTAGTGATTGTAGTCATAAATACTAGAAATAATTAGTAGTGAAGTCATGTAGTCAAGCCCTGCATTTCCTGTGGATTCGACCCTAACCTTGGTCAAGTTAATTATTGACAATAATCGTTTTCTTATTGGAGCATGAACATCATAAAATGTAATGTAACAAGAGATAGGCAACATAGTCAAAATGCATAAGCATAAGCAATGAATATCATGATAACAATATGACATGTATTAGTGATGCTTGAAGTAAAACATTACAACCCAAATCAACTTATACAGATCACAATATATAAGTGTGATAAAATAACTCAACCGACATAGAGTAAGACCAAGCGAGTTATAACTCGAAATCCCGATGATTACCCCTCACTGATAAAAAAGTGGACTACTTGCCTAGGTAAACCATACTTCACCTTATGGGAGCCTATCCCCTTTCGGAGAAGAAACCATCCTTATGAGAGCCCGTTCCTTTTCATAGAGGATTTTATGAGTAACTTCACCTTATGG
Source organism: Solanum clarkiae (assembly GCA_011800125.2). NCBI lineage: Eukaryota > Viridiplantae > Streptophyta > Magnoliopsida > Solanales > Solanaceae > Solanum > Solanum clarkiae. Next base: position 12,136,027 of record JAABOM020000084.1, on the reverse strand, counting down.
GAGTGTGTCCCTTTCAGATCAAGTGGCCTTCCTTAAAGGAGCCCATCCCATTATGCAGAGGATTTTATGAGTAATTTCACCTTACGGGAGACTATCCCTTTTTGGGTCAAGTGGCCTTCCTTAGGGAGCCCGTCCCATTTTGGAGTGGATTTTATGAGTCATTTCACCTTACTGGAGCCCGTCGCTTTTCGAATTAATTGTCCTTCCTTACGAGAGCCCATCCCATTTCAAATTAGTCATTTCATAGAAGGGTGTAGTAAATGAATCCACTAGTATATAAAGGGTATCACTCTGTCCTATGATAGCACATAGTTCAAGGAAAGAGAGCAAGCCTTCCATCCAGCGGTGCTAAGTCTAATCCCACATAATAGAAGATAATCATATTGTATTAACTTACAATAGACATAGAGACATGGTACAAGTAGCTCTTAACATCCTTGACCTCAAATGGTGAGCCTAAGTTCAACCATAAGAATGGATCATCATCAACATTGCCATTGCATCAACATCAACATTAAGAGACTCACAAGAGATGAAATCTTTAAGAAAGGGCTTAAAGCTAGCCTTACAACATCATCAATATTTCCATGATTTAAACATATTTTTAGAAAGCTCATAAACATCATAGAGTCACTGGAATCATAACTCAACTAATAGATCATCAAAACTTAAAGAATCCTTACAAAGGCGTTTTATCAAACACTTGGCGGGTGTGTAATGCTAGTGTAAAATCATGCAATTCAAGAATGTTATTATTCTAGAAAATCCAATGTATAACCATCAATAGATACTTTGTAACACCCTCAAGCAATATACTACAAAATCCTTAATCAAATCTCAAGATAGATCAAAGATTCATAGCCCAAAACATAGTAAAATAGTCACAATTTCATAAAGCCCAACATAGTGTGCAACGAATTTCATAATAAACAAGACCCATGAATAAATCAACTTTAAATCATTCAATTTGTAAGAAAAGGAATCTTGGAAATCATGGGAAAAGAACCCATGAAAGAAACTCACATACCTTAGCTTTTGGAGAAACCTTGAAGAAGATTGGAGATGGAGAATTGAAGCTTGGTTGAATTCCTTAACATTCTGAGAGGGTTTGGGACTTGAATCTTGAGAGAAATATAAGGCTAAGTGTTTTGAGTGAGTATTGGGGAATGTTTAGAATGATCTGAGACTAAAAAATGGCTAAGTATAGGTATTTTCACGTGTGGGAAGGCTTAGGCCCAAGACTTAAAAGTCTTGGACCGAAATAAAAAACTGGACACTTTTTAACACTAAGGTGTGTCGCGCTTGCAATGCGCTAACCACGCTGGAATTCGTCACTTTGAAATTTAAAATTGTGAATCGTCTGCTCTAAAATAAGAGTTAGACCCTTTTCCCCTATATTAGACCCCCTAAACAAGAATATGAAATTGGATTTTTGAAATAACATATGGATTTTGAGATATATGGAAATTAAAATTCCAGGCACATTTGACGAACACTTTCGGGAACTTTTTGGGGTCATTACAACTTGAGGTAGCGAAGATGGTTAGAACATCTTAAGGATTATGATATGAGTGTGCATTATCACCCGGTAAGGCTAATGTTATGGCCGATGCTTTGAGTACGGTGCCTTTTGGGAACCTACCTCATGTTGATGATGGGGGCAAAGAAGTGGCTAAGGAGGTACATCAGTTGGCTAATTAGGGGTTAGGTTGGAAGAGGTTGACAATGGTGGTGTAGTGGTGGTTGATGGTTCTAAATCTTCATTGGTTGAGGAGGTGAAGGCAAAGCAAGATCTTGACCTCGCCTTTTTAGAGTTGAAGACTTTGGTGAGAGATGGAAAGGTGGAGTTTTTCTCACAAGGGGGAGATAGTGCCCTTAGGTACAAAAGTAGGTTGTGTGTGTCAACTGTTGATGGCTTGAGAGAGAAGATTCTTTATGAGGCTCATAATTGTTCCTATTCTATTCACCCCGGTTCTACAAAGATGTATAGAGATTTGACAGATGTGTTTTGGAGGGGAGGTATGAAGAATTGCCAAATTTGTATTTGGTTGTCATAGTTGCCAACAAGTGCAAGTCGAACAACAAAGGTCGGATGGCCTAGTCTAAGACATTGAGATTCTTACTTGGAAGTGGGAGGAAATTAACATGGATTTTGTGGTGGGGCTCCCTAAAATAGAAGTGTTTTGATTCTATTTGGATTGTGGTTGATAGAATGGCAAAGTCAGCTCATTTCCTAATTGTTAAGACTACATATGGTACTGAAAATTATGCTAGGTTGTGAATTCATGAGTTTGTTAGATTGCATAGGGTGCCTTTGTCTAATATTTTGGATTGTGGTGCTCAACTCACTTGCCACTTTTGGAGGTACTTCCAAAGAGGCCTTAGTACCAAGGTAAATCTTGGTATGGCCTTCCACCCTCAAATGGATGGCCAAGCCGAAAGAACTATCCAAACCTTGAGGATATGCTTAGAGCTTGTGTTTTGGAGTTTGATGGTAGTTAGGATGATCATCTCCCATTGATTGAGTTTGCTTACAATAATAGCTATCATTCTATCATTGGTATGGCTTCTTTTTAGGCCCTCCATGGTAGAAGTTGTAGGTCCCTGGTGGGGAAATGGCTTTGTTAGGTCCAGATCTGGTTATGGATTCATGGAGAAGGTAAAGTTGATTAGAGAAAGGTTGAAGACAACCCTATGTATCCAAAACTACTATACCAATGTGAGGAAATGGGATCTTGAATTTAAGGTTTGTGATTGAGTCTATTTGAAGGTTTCACTCATGAAGGGTATGGTTTACTTTGGTAAGAAGGGTAAATTGAGTCCGAGATATGTAGGTCCTTATAGGGTGTTAAGGAAGATCGATATGGTGGCCTATGAGATAGAGTTGCTTAATGGCATTAATATGGTTCATCTGGTCTTCCATCTATCCATGTTGGGAAAGTTTGTGGGTGACCGAAGTGCTATTGTGCCTCTTGATGTTGTGGGGGTTGTTGGAAACAATTTGAATTATGAGGAGGTTCTGGTAGAAATTTTGGATAGACAATTGAAGAGCTTGAGGAAGAAGGATCTAGCCTCCGTTAAAGTCCTTTGGAGGAATCGACAAGTCGAACGTGCTAAATGGAAAGCCGAGGCAGATATGCAAAAGCGATTTCCCTATCTCTTCCACTCTACTCAAGCTTAAGGTACTAATTCTACGTCCCTATGTGATATCAAGTCTTATGTTCAGCCCCTATGACATTAACATGCATTCATGTTTAAATTGACAAGTTCATGGTGACTTTGACACTTATGTTGAGATTTTTGAAATGATGTTTAAGTGTATTGTTGCATTCTCGTGTGGGCTGAAATTATCTCTTTTACTTCTCTTATATAAGTTTCTTTGACATTATGGGATGAATGTTCCCAAGGGAGATATATTGAAACGACCCAAAAAAGTGCCTGAAAATGTACCTCGAAAGTGCCCATAATCGTAATTTTCATAAATCTCATAATCCATGTGTGATATCAAAAATACGACTTCATATTCGTGATCAGGGAGAAACATTGAGTGGGAAATAGGTCTAACCTCGATTTTACAGCAACCGTATCAAAATATCATTTTCCCAAAAATTCCTTATTTAGTGTTGGGAGTGAAGACATGTATTTTTGTTGCTAGTTCATTGTTTTGGTCCAAGGCTTTGAGGCCTTGGTCCTAAGCCTTCCTATGCATACAAACACCTATCCATAGTCATATTTCAACTCCATATCTTACAAGACATTCCCCAAAACCCTCTCTAACACTTATACAAATATTTCACCCGAAATTCAAGTGTCCCAATATCATTCCGGATCTAAGAATTTCATTCAAGCTTCAAGTTCTCAATCAAATCTTCATCAAGGAAATCTCCAAAGTTGAGGTATGTGAATTTCAACCATTGGGTCCTTTCACCCATCATTCCCAACCTTCCTTTTTATATAAATTGTATGTTTCTAAGTTGATTTACTTATAGGTCTTACTTATTATGAATTTTACTATGACCAATGTTGGGGTTTCATAAAAGTGTGACTATTTAAGTATGTTTTGAGCTATGAATCTATAATCTATTTGGAGAGTTGATGAAGGGTTTTAATGTATATTGCGTGAGGGTATTACCAAGTATTGGTGGGTCGATTTACTTCATATTTCCTTGCATGACTTCACTCTTGAATTGAATGGATTTATATTAGCATTGCACACCGCTAAGTGTTTGATAAAATGTCCGGTTAAGGTATCTTGAGTTGTTGAAAGCCTAATGCATGGTATATGAGTTATGTAACTTTATGATGATGAAAGGAATGTATATATGAGTTGTTCTCATGGAAAGTCTATATAGTGTTGTAAGTTGACAATACCAAAGATGAGGGATATGTACCTTATCCACCTTGTTGGGTGGTGGCAATCTCGTACTACTGAAAATGAGGGGAATGTACCTCATCCCCCTTTTCGGGTGGTGGCTATTTCGTACTTCCAATGATGAGGGGTATGTACTTCATCCACCTTGCCGGGTGGGGGCAATCCCGTACTACCAAAAATAAGGGTTATGTACCTCATCCACCTTGTAAGGTGGTGGCCATCACGTACTACTAAAGATGAGGGGTATGTACCTCATCCACCTTCCAAGCGGGTAGCATGCCTTTGATTCTAAGTACTAAGTTGCTTGGTCTATAATGATGGTCTCTTCCTACACATATAATATATTTTATATGAGCATGTTTTACTTCAAGCATTGTTCATACATGTCATGTTGCTTATATACTATCTCATGCTTATGATTATGTAATTCGATTATGTTGCCTATCTCTTATTGCATTGCATCCTACATACCTAGTACATTCTGAAACGACCCCAAAAAGTACCCAAAATGTGCCTCGGAAGTGCCCGAAATTATAATTTTCATATATCTCAAAATTTGTGCATCATATCAAAATGTCAACTTCATATTCTTGTTCAAGGGGAAAATTGAGTTGGAAATGGATCTAAACCCAATTTTAGAGAAACTGTAGAAAAATTTGATTTTCCCAAGTACGCACAAAATAGTGTTGGTCCGCATTGGTGCCACGATGTGCCACCATTGCAAACTAGTATTCTTTTCACCCAGTTTTGTTGTTTCCGTCCAAGGCATTTGGGTTTTAGGCCTATATCGTCCCATGTATGAAAATACCTATACTTAGAAATATTTCACCTTCATATCATAAAATACATTCCCCAATACTCTCTCAAACACTTAGACAAATATTTTAATCAAAATTCAAGTGCCAAATCTCAGTCTGAATCTTAATGATTTCATTCAAGCTTCATGTATCCATTCCAATCATTGTTAAGGAATTCTCCAAAGTTAGGATATGTGGGTTTCAACCATTGGTCCTTTCACCCATGTTGCCTAAGCTTTCTTTTTGCGTAAATTACTAGTTTCTAAGTTGATTTTACTTCTGGGTTTTGTATTATGAATTTGGTTATGAACTATGTTAGGGTTTCATAAAAGTGTGATTGTTTAAGCATGTTTTGATCTATGAATCTTAGACTTATCTTGAGATTTCTTGAAGGGTCTTGATGCATATTGCATGAGAGTATTACCAAGTATTGATGGGTGATTTTACATTAAGTTTTCTTACATGATTTCACTCTTTAATTGCATATTTTTGCACTAGCATTACACACCCACCAAGAGTTTGATAAAATGTACGGATTATGTTTCTTGAGTTGTTGAAGGCCTAATGCATGGTCCATGAGTTAAGTAACTATATGATGATGAAAATGTGGTGTATATGTGTTGATTTCACGAGAAATATCTATTGTGTTGTGAGTTGACCATAGCAAATTGAGGGGTGATGCCTCAATCATCTTTGATAGGGGTGGTAAGCCATTAATCAATTGAGGGGTTGGTACCTCAATCACCTCGAATAGGGGTGGTAAGTCGTCAACCAATTGAGGGGTTGGTACCTCAATCACTTTCGACGAAGGGTGGTCATGTCTGTCAACCAATTTAGGGGTTGGTACCTCAATCACTTCTAAGGGGTGGTCTACTATAGATTCCAAGTACTAAGTTTTCATGGCTATAATGATGGTCTCTTACTAAACATGTAATATCATCTATGTAAGCATGTTTACTTCAACCATCACTTATGCATGTCATATTGCTATATGCTCATTTATTGCATTTCAATTATGATGCCTATCTCTTGTTGCAATTGCATCCTACATGTTTAGTACATCCAATGTACTAATGCATACTCTATGCCTACATGATTTTACCATGTAGGAATCAGAGCTCCTAATGATCATCCTCATCCTCCTCCACGTGGCTAGTATAATTTCTCTCAAGCATGTTGGTGAGTCCTCAATTTCGAGGACAGTGTCTTTGATCTTATGCTATGTGTAAAGACTCTCTTTCCTTTATTATATTCTTTGACTATGAGGATGAGCCTGGTTGCTTGTCTTGGCCCCTGCTAAGTTCTATGTTTAGAGGTGTTGTTGAACAAGTTATGTAATGATGCTATAAGTTTGACTCTCCTTGACTCTATTGATGTTTTATGAAATGAAGACTTCCCTTAGTCCCTATGCCCTTATCGTTATTCCTTTATTGTAGTTTATTGCTTTTGTAACCAAGGATGCGTAATGATATGTTAAGAGTCTTGATTGGGGTCCCTTCGAGTTCCCCATTCGCCGGTCACGTCTGGGCCCTAGGCATGGATTGTGAGATATTTTGTATTAGAGCACTAGGTTGTTAATGGTCCTCGGCATCCAACACATCGTGTTAGTTAGATTCTTATTCATGGTTGTGTTGTGCATCACAACTATGAGTAAGGGCCTATAAGGCATTTTGGGAAATGTTTCCCTTCTTCTTACTCTATGTCAGGTTATAGAAGTTAAGGTATGGTTTCCCCCTGACGAATATTTTATGCTATGCTAGATCATGCCTAACACACGAGGAAGAAGATCCCACACACTCGAGGAACAACTGGCTCATGTAGAGCTCCGGCATGCTCCTACCTTGCTAACTCAAGTTTTGGCTAAGCAAGTCAATCAAGGGGCCTGAGCCCCTATGCTCCTACTCTAGCATCTGGGTTGGGATATTTTATGAGGATGAACCCATAAGAGTTAAATGGGTCTAAGGTGGGTGAGGACCTTGCAGAGTTTATTGATGAGGTATATAAAATATTGGCTATCATAGGTGTGAGGTGGAAAGAGAAGGTAGAGTTGGCGGCTAAGCAACTCAAGGAGGTGGCCCAAATATGGTACACTCAATGGAAGGAGGAGAAGGGGAACAACAATGTGGTTCTATGTGAGGAGTTTAAGGTAGGTTTCCTCAACCAGTTCTTTCCTCTTGAGCTTAGGAAGGCCAAAATGATGGAGTTCATGAATTTAAAGCAAGGATCTTTGAGTGTGAGGGAGTATGCCCGCAAGTTCAACTAACTCTCTAATGCTCCCCACTTGGTTGCCCACTCGAGATCTAAAATTAATAAGTTTGTGATGAGTATATCCGATTTGGTGAGTGAAGAATGTCATATCGCCATGTTGATTAGTGACATAGTTTTTTCCCTTTTGATGACTTATGCTAAATAATTGGAGGGGGAGAAGTTAAGAAAGAGGTATAATGAGGCTAAAAGGGGCCGTTTTGATAGTAAGTTCCACATCACAAAGGTGGCTAGTTTCATCAAGGCCAAGGGTCCTCACATGCTCTTAATAGGAGGTTTGCCAATGATTACCCAAGGGTCTATGATGATGGGGTGTGTAACCTAATGCTATCTGTCCAAAGTATGGCAAGGGTCATGGTTGCTCATGCTTGAGGGATACCAACTCTTGTTTGGTTGTGGAGAAGTAGGCCACAAGATGATTGATTGTCCATGCAGTCGCAACAAGGGTAAGGATGTTCGTCCATAAGGTCAGAGTGCTAATGTTGTTCCTTTCGGGAGAGGATGTCAACAAAGTGGTTCCCCAAGACACAATCGGTTCTATGCACTCCAAGGAAGACATGGGGTTGATGGGGTGCCAAATGTCATCACCGGTATGTTAAAAGTCATTGATTTTGATGTGTATGCATTGATAGACCTGGGTGCCATTCTTTTTTTTGTTACTCCTATTGTTGTAAAAAAATTTAATGTTGAGCCCAAATTGTTGTGTGAGTCTTATGAGGCGTCTACTCCCATTTATGCATCTATTGTTGCTAGAAAGGCTACAGAAATTGTGCCATTTGCATCTTTTATAAAATATTGCCTTGTGATCTCGTTAAGTTGGATAGAGTGGATTTTGATGTCATTCTTGGGATGGATTGGTTGCATGCATATTATGCCTCTATTGATTGTATAACCCATAGTTTCAAGTTCCAATTCCCAAATGAATCCATTCTTGAGTGGGAGAGTCATGATGTGGTGGTCAAGGGTAGATTCATCTCTTGCATTAAATCCCAAAGGTTGATCTCTAAGGGGTGTCTCCATCATCTTGTGAGGGTTAGGGATGTGGAGTCCAAAGTCCTTCCTATAGAGTCGATTCCGGTGGTAAATCAATTCCTTGATGTCTTTCCAAACAACCTTCCAAGTGTTTCTCCTGAAAGGGAAATTGGCTTTTGTATAGACCAACATCACGATACTCAACCTATTTCTATTCACCCTTACCTCATGGCCTCGGTGGAGTTAAAGGAGTTGATTTCTAACAGACCAACCGATTTGTTGGAGAAGGATTTTATTAGGCCTAAACAATCACCTTGGGGTGCACCGGTGTTGTTTGTGAAGAAGAAGGATGGATCTGTTAGAATGTGTATTGACTAGCAGCAACTTAATAGGGTTACCATTAAGAATAAGTACCCTATCCTATGGATTGTTGTTTTATTTGACCAACTTCAAGGGGCTATTCACTTCTCTAAGATTGATCTTCGATCCGAGTATCATCAAGTGAAGGTTAGCGAGTGTGACATTCCCAAGACGGCATTATAGACTAGGCATGGGCATTATGAATTTGTTGTTATGTCTTTTGGGTTGACCAATGCAGAGGCTATCTTCATGGATCTAACGAATAGGATCTTCAAACCCTACCTTGATTTTTTTGTTGTGGTTTTCATTGATGATATCTTGATCTATTCTCATGTTAAGGAGGAGCTTGTAGGTCATTTGAGAGTAGTGATGCAAAGATTGAGGGAAGAGAAGTCGTATGCTAAGTAAGAGAAGTGTGAATTTTGGTTGAATAAGGTTTCCTTTCTAGGTCATGTGGTATCGGGAGATGGTATTAAGGTGGACCCTAAGTAGATGAATGTGATTAGAAATTGGCCTAGACCTTTGACTCCATCAGATATTAGAAGCTTCTTGGGCTTGGCGGGTTACTACCGCTGGTTTGTGAATGGGTTCTCTTCTATTGCTTCTCCCATGACTAAGTTAACTCAAAAGAAGGCTAAGTTTGTGTAGATAGATGAGTGTGAAAAGAGTTTCCATACCTTGAAGGATAAGCTTGTGTCCGCCCCTGTGTTTTCTCTACCGTAAGTATTTTAACGGTTGGTTATGTATTGTGATGCCTCCTTGATTGGTTTGGGTTTTGTTTTGATGCAAAAAGGTAAGGTGATAGCATATGCTTCTAGACAACTCAAGGTGTATGAAAAGAATTATCCTACTCATGATATTGAATTGGCCGCCATAGTTTTAGCTTTGAAAATTTGGCGTCATTATTTGTTTGGGGTGCATGTTGATGTGTTTACCGATCAGAAGAGTCTCCAATATATGTTCACTCAAAAGGATCTCAACTTGAGACAAAGAAGGTGGTTCGAACTTCTTAAGGTTTATGATATGAGTGTGCATTATTGTCCTGGTAAGGCTAATATTGTGGGCGATGCTTTGAGTAGGATATTTATAGGTAGCCTAGCTTATGTTGGTGGTGGCAAAGAGGCTGGTAGGGAGGTCTGTCTGTTAGCTGGTTGGGGTTAGCTTGGAAGAGGTTGATAATGGTGGTATTGTGGTTGTTAATGGTTTAAAGCCTTCCTTGGTTGATGAGGTAAAAGCAATGCAAGAGCTTCACACATCCTTGTTAGAATTGAAGGCCGGTTTTTTCCCAAGGGGGAGATGGTGCATTTAGGTACCAAGGTAGGTTATGTGTGTCTTGTGTTGATGACTTAAGAGAGAAGATTCTTGATAAGGCTCATGATTCTTCCAACTCTATTTATCCCAGTTCTACTAAGATGTATAGGGATTTGAGGGATGTGTTTTGGTGGGGAGGTATGAAGAATGACATTGCCAAGTTTGTATCCGGTTGTCATAGTTGCCAACAAGTCAAAGCGGATCATCAAAGGTCAGGTTCCCTAACACAAGATATAGACATTCCTACTTGGAAGTGGAAGGAAATTAACATGGATGTCGTGGTTGGGTTGCCTAAGACTAGAAAGAGTTTTGATTCTATTTGGGTTGTGGTTGATAGAATGACAAAGTCAGTTCATTTCCTACCCGTTAAAACTACTTATGGGGCCGAAGACTATGCTAAATTTTACATTAATGAGTTGGTGAGGTTGCATGGGATGCTCTTGTCTATTATATCGGATTGTTGTGTTCAATTCACTTCACACTTTTGGAGGTCCTTCAAAAGAGGTCTTGGTACCAATGTAATGCTTAGTATGGCTTTCCACCCTCAAACGGATGGCCAAGCCAAAAGAACTATCCGAACTCTTGAGGATATGCTTAGGGCTTGTGTTTTGGAGTTTAAGGATAGTTGGGATGATTATCTTCCATTGATTGAGTTTGCTTATAATAATGTCTATGATTCTATCATTGGTATTGCTCCTTTTGAAACCCTCTATGGTAGGCATTGTAGGTCACTACTTGGGTGGTTTGAAGTGTGAGAAATGGCTTTGTTAGGTCCGGATATGGTAATAGAGGCTATGGAGAAGGTAAGGTTGATTAGAGAAAGGTTGAGAACAACCCAAAGTCATCAAAAGTCCTATGCCGATGTGAGGAGAAGGGAGCTTGAATTTAAAGTTAGTGCTTGGGTCTATTTGAAGGATTCACCCATGAAGTGTATGGTTCGTTTGGGTAAGAAGGGTAAATTGAGTCCATGACTTGTGGGTCCTTATGGGGTGTTGAGGAGGAGTTGCAAGTTGGCCTATGAGTTCGACTTGCCTAGTGAAATGGACTTGGTTCATCTAGTATTTCATGTATCCATGTTGAGGAAATATGTGGGTGACCCGAATGCTATTGTCCCATTGAATGTTTTGCGTGTTGTTGAAGACAACTTGACACAAGAGGAGGTTCCAGTAGAGATCTTGGATAGGAAAGTGGAGAGGTTGAGAAACAAGGATGTAGCTTCTCTTAAGGTCCTTTGGAGGAATCAACAAGTCGAAAGTGCTACATGGGAGGTGCAGCAGACATGCAAAAGTGATATCCTTATCTCTTCAATTCTACTCAAGCCTAAGGTACTAATTCTAAGTCCTCTATCTGATTTCAAGTCCTATGTTTCATCCCCTATGTCATTTGCATGCATTGATGTTTATTGACAAGGTTCATGGTGATTTAATGCTTATAGATTTTTGAAAATAGTATTTAAGTGTATTGTTGCATTCTTGTTGGGATTGATTTCTTCATGATTACTCTTATATATGTTTCTTTGAAATTCATGGGTGAATGTTCCCAAGGATTACATATTGAAACGACTCCAAAAAAATGCCCAAAAATGTGCCTCGGAAGTGCCCGAAATCACAATTTTCATATATCTTAAAATTCATGCGTGATATAAAAAATGTGACTTTATATTCTTATTCAAGAGGAAATATTGAGTTGAAAATGGGTCTAAATCCAATTTTAGAGAAATCGTAGAAAAATTTGATTTTCTCAAGTTTGCACAAAATAGTGCGGGTCCGCGTTGGTACCTTAGTGCGCCATTGTTGCGGACCATTGTTATTTTCGCGTAGTTTTTTGGCTTCGGTCCAAGGCCTTTGTGTTTTGGGCCTAAGTCTTCCTGTATGTGAAAATATTTATACTTAGCCCATATTTCACCTTCATATCATATAAAACATTCCCCAACACTCTTTCAAACAATTAGACAAATATTTTACTCAATATTCAAGTGCCAAATCTCTTTCTAGGTCTTAAGGATTTCATTTAAGCTTCAATTCTCCATTCCAATCTTCATGAACGAATTCTCCAAAGTCAAGGTATGTGGGTTTCAACCATTGGGTCCTCTCACCCATGGTACCCAAGCTTCCTTTTTACCAAAATTACCAGTTTCTAAGTTGATTTTACTTTGTGTTTTCTATTATGAATTTGACTATGAACTATGTTGGAGTTTTGTAAAAAGGTGACTGTTTAAGCATTTTTTGAGCTGTGAATCTTGGACCTATCTTGAGATTTATTAAAAAGGTTTGATGCATATTGCATGAGGATATTACCAAGTTTTGGTGGTTTGTTTTACATTAAGTTTTCTTGCATGATTTCACTCTTGAATTGCATGATTTTATGCTAGCATTACACACCTGCCAACTGTTTGATAAAATTTTTGGATTATGTTTCTTGAGTTGTTGAAAGCCTAATGCACGGCATATGAGTTAAATGATTATATGATGATGAAAAGATGGTATATATGTGTTGATTTCATGAGAAGTATCTATCATATTGTGAGTTGACTATAGCCAATTGAGGGTTGATGGAACAATCGCCTCGGATGGGGGTGGTAAGCCATCAACCAATTAAGGGATCGGTACCTCAATCACTTCCGATGGAGGGTGGTCATGTCCGTTGGCCAATTGAGAGGTTGGTGCCTCAATTGCCTCGGAAGAGGGTGGTAACCTACCAACCAATTGAGGAGTTGGTACCTGAATCACTTCCCACGGATGGTAGTCATGTCCATCAACCAATTGAGGAGTCGGTACCTCAATAACTTCAAAGGGGTGTTCTACCTTGGATTCCAAGTACTAAGTATGCTTGGTCTATGATGATCTCTTAGTAATCATGTAATATGTTCTATGTAAGCCTATTTTTCTTCAAGCATCACTCATGCATGCAATATTGCTATATGCTTATTTATTGCCTAATTGTGCATTTCAATTGTGATGCCTATATCTTGTTGCATGTTATTCTACATACTCAGTACATTCAAACGTACTAACACATATTCTATGCCTACATGATGTTACCTTATAGGAACAGGAGCTCTTCATTACCATCCTCATCCTCCTCCACGTGGCTACTATGATATTTCTCAAGCAAGTTGGTGAGTCCTCAATTTCGGGGACAATGTCTTTAATCTTACGCTATATATAAAGACTCTCTTTCCTTTATTGTATGATTTGACTATGAGGGTCAGCCCAGTTGCTTTTCTTAGCCCCCGGTAAGTTTTATGCTTAGAGGTATTGTTGGACAAGTTATGTAATGATGCTATAAGTTTGACTCTCCTTGACTCTTTTGATGTTTTATTAAATGAGGGACTTCCCTTAGTCCCTATGCCATTATTGCTATTCCTGTATATTTGATTAATTACTTCCATGACCAAGGATGTGCAATGATATCTTAAGAGGCTTGATTGGGATCCCTTCGGGTTCCCCATTCGCCCGTGTCACATCTAGGCCTTAGGCTTGGGTTGTGACACATTCAAATATACTAACATATACTCTATGCCTACATGATGCAATCATGTAGAAATCGGAGCTCCACTTGATCACCTTCCTCCACATGGCTAGTACTATCTATTCAAGCAAGTTTGGTTAGTCCTTAACTCTGAGGACGATATCTTTTATTCCTATGTATGCAAAGACTCTTTTTATCTTATTGTATGCTTTAGACTATGAGGGTGAGCCCAAAAAGTTGTCTTGGCCCCTGCTCTATTCTATGTCTAGATATATGTTAGACAAGTTATGTAATGATATTATGAGCTTTGATTCTCTTGACTCTTGTGTGTTATTATGAACAACTCCCTTAGTCCCTTTGCCCTTATTTCTATTCTCTTATTATTGTTTAATTGGTTCCATAACCAAGAATATGTAATAATATGTTAAGAGACTTGTTTGGAGTCCTTTCAGGTTCCTCATTCATGGTAGGTCGTGATAGCTCAATTTCCCTTTATTGCAAAACTGGACCACAACCTTCATGGGTTAGATTTTCAAGTAAACCCAAGCACCAACCTTAAACTCAAGATCTCTTCTCCTCATATCCGAGTAGGACATTTGTCTACTATAGGTCATCTTCAACCTCTCCCATATCAACCTTACCTTCTCCAAAGCTTCCATAACTAAATCCGGGTCTAGCAAAGCCATCTTCCCCACTTCAAACTACCCAATCGGGGATCTATAATGCCTACCATATAAAGCATCAAATGGAGCCATGCCAATACTAGAGTGGTAGTTATTGTTGTAAGCAAATTCAATAAGTGGAAGATGTTCATCCGAACTAATTAAACTCCAAAAACACAAGCTCTAAGGATATCCTTAAGAGTTTGGATAGTCCTTTAGCTTGTTCATCCCTTATAGGATGAAAAGTTATGTGCTGCTTGACGTTGGTACCCAGACCCTTTTGGAAGGACCTCCAAAAATGAGAAATAAATTTAGCACCATGATAGAAAATGATATACAAGGATACCCCATGCAATCCAACCAACTTATGAATATACAACTTGGCATAATCTTCGGCACAGTAAGTCATTTTGATCGGTAGAAAGTGAGCTGACTTTGTATTCTATCCACAATAAACCAAACAAAATCAAAGTGTTTCCTAGTCTTTGGAAACCCAATGACAAAATCCATGTTGATCTCTTCCCACTTCCAAGTAGGAATTTCTATGTCTTGGGCTAAGCCACCCAGCCTTTGATATTCGGCTTTCACTTTTTGGTAATTGTGGCAACTGGCTACAAACTTTGCAATATCCCTCTTCATACCACCCCACCAATAAATCTCCCTCAAGTTTCTATACATCTTTCTGGAATCGGGATGAATATAATTGGATGAATTATGAGCCTCTTTCAAAATCAACTCTCTCAAGTAATCAACATTAGGCACACACAACCTACCTTGGTAACTAAGGGCACCATCTCCCCCTTGTGAGAAAAGCTCCACTTTACTACCCTTTGCCAAGTCCTTTAACTCTAGCAAGGCAGAGTCAAGGTCTTGTTTTGACATGACTTCCTCAATCAAAGAAGATTTGGAACCATCAACCACTACTATTCCACCATTTTAAACCTTCTCCAACCTAACCCCCAACGTAGCCAACCGGTGAACTTCTCTGCACATCTCGTTGTTACCAACCTCAATATTGGTAGACTACCCATGGACACTCTACTTAGAGCATCAGACACAACATTAACTTTGTCGAGATGATAGTGCACACTCATGTCATAATCCTTATGGAGTTCTAACCACCTTCTTTGTCTCAAGTAAAGATCTTTTTGCTTGAACACATATTGGAGACTCTTGTGGTCGTTAAACATATGAACATGAACTACATACTAATATGACGCCAAATTTTCACAGCAAATACCACGGCCGCAAATTCAAGATCATGGGTGGTATAATTTCGCTCGTGCACCTTAAGTTGCCTAGAGACATATGCTATAACCTTGCCATTTTGCATCAAAACACACCCCAAACCAATTCTTAAGGCATCACAATAAACCACAAACCCTTCTAACACTTTCGGTAGAGCCAAGATAGGACCAAAGATAACCTAGTCCTTGAAAGTTTGAAAACTCTTTTCACATTTGTTGGTCCAAATAAATTTTGCCTTTTTTAGGTCAACTTTGTCATAGGGGAAGCAATAGAAGAGAAACCATTCACAAACATTTGGTAATAAACCGCCAAACTGATGAAACTCCTAATATCCATCGGAGTCAAGGGTCTAGGCCAATTGCTTATCACCTTCATCTTTTTAGAATCCACCTTAGTGCCATCACCCAACACCACATGCCCTAGAAAAGCAACCTCTTTCAACAAAAATTCACCTTTTTTTCATATTTAGCAAACAACCTTTCATCACTCAATCTTTACAACACCACCCTCAAGTGATTCACATGTTCTTCCTCACTCTGAGAATAAATCACTATATCATCAATAAAGGCCACGAAAAATATATGAACGTATGGTTTAAAGGTCGTATTTATGAGATCCATAAATATAGAAAGTGGATTAGTCAAGCGAAAAGCTATTACCACAAACTCAAAGTGCCCATACCTAGTCCGAAAAGCCATCTTGGGAATATCACGCTCCCTCACTCTCACTTGGTGGTATCCATACCAAAGATCAATCTTACAAAAGTGACTAGCCCTTTGTAGTTGATCAAAATAGTCATTGATCCTTGGTAGAGGGTACTTATTCTTTATAGTGACTCTATTGAGTTGTCGATAATCAATGCACATTTGAAGGGAACCATCTTTTTTCTCTACAAATAATACTGGTGCACCTCAAGATGGCTTACTAGGCCTTATTAAATCCTTCTCCAACAAATACCTTAATTGATCCTTCAACTCCATCAAGGCCATACGGTAAGGAGAATGGAAATGTGTTATATAACAGGAGGAGGTCTTGGTGAATCACTATCTCCCTAGGATTCTGCTTTTGACAGAGACTGGACTTAGTGTTGATCGCGCGAACGCTATCTCTGATGACTTGTCTTTTGGCGACTAGACTGAGGTGATTATTCCTAGTGAAAGCCCCTATGATTAGTGAACGTAAATCAGTGCACAAGCCTATGCAAACAAGTTCAAAAACGGTAGATAGCTTGGTTCCTATAGGTCGTAGTCAATGATAACTTATAATCGAGGACCGACAAACTGGAGAAATAGCTCATTTTTGTATAACAGGATTATGAAAATCTACGAGAAGCGACTGGGTGAATTGTATGTGCACAAAGTCTATTTCCCTTTCGAGGGGAACACAAGGAAGCTTATCAAGAAAGATATCAACAAACTCATTGACTACTCGAACTAACTCAACAGGAAGGACTTTACACTCAACATCCCTAACCCTTACAAGATGGTAAATACAACCCTTAGAAATAAAATTTTGAGCTTTAAGACAAGAAACGAATCTACCCTTGGCTACCACATTACGAATTTTCCACTCAAGATGGGCTTATTAGGGAATTGGAACCTAATCTCGTGGGTTGTACAATCAATGGAAGCATGATATGCATGTAACCAATCCATCCCAAGAATAATATCAAAATCCACTATGTTAAGTTCAACATAATCACAGGGCAAGACTATCACACCCAAAGTCCCGTTAAGGTGGACTAACACCCACTGCTGATAAGGCTCGGGAGAACCAACCTGTATCCCTGCATTTTCTATACATATTATAAGGGATTTTTTACATTCAACATGCCTTTAAGAAAGTAAACAGTAACAACAAGCCAAAAGGAAATGCATATGGCTAGGCCGTTAGAGCTATGTTGTCTAAAGTATGAGACATGACAACACTTTAATTAACATAGTCTACAAAGCCTCTAGATAAGGAAAAGTATCTGATAAGGGTCGGGACAGGCCTCGCCTTGACTAACTATACAATACAAAAATATAAGCTCTATACACACAAAGCTCTGTAGCAACTTGGATCATGGTAACAGTAGCTGGATATCCAGTACTGATACTGAGAAGATCGACTAGTACCTGTACCTACAGAATGAAATGCAGGTCCCCCGTAAGAGACGTCAGTACGAGATATTGTATAGAATATGTAAGGCAGGAAATACTGTATATGAAGTAATAATTCAAATAAAACTATACACTAGTGTAGGATAAGAGACCACCTTTAGTTATATTGTGGGATCATGTATTTATATTCTTTTTATTACTTTACCTTTACTGCATAGTCTGTGCACAATATATAATACAAATGACCTGTTAATCAATGGTAAATTTATATCGGGATCGTCCCTGGCTAGGCATTTCCTTTCACCCCTTGGGTTACCCCCCGTGATAGGATTGACCCTAGATAGGTGATTCCTCCACCCCTCGGGTTACCACCCATCAATAGAAAATATACTTTACTTTATCTTTCCATTAGCTTTGAGATGATTCTTTTGGTGGTCATAATATTGGAGATGTAGGACTGTAAATATAGCATCTGACATGTAAATAATCATACAAGACAATATGATAATGAAAAGAGTACGTTACATAAATAATGGAATGTGTATGAGATGAAATAACTCGTGAACTTTATTTAGCAAAAGAATCCATGTAACTTGGTAGCCAAGTATGTATGCAGATTTGAAGGTGACTATGAATGGGAGCATATGAACATGTGGAAGAGTGAAGACATAGTTAATAGTTATGTCGGAGTTGGTAAGTGCCTTTATGTGCCAAGGAAGAATCTAGATTTCATGCCAAGTAATACGAAATCGAGTAGCCTTACATACCTCGCCGTACAACCTCGGTATTACCTCGAGATAACCTTTCCTTCCTCCAAATATTTATCTACAATATATTACATGATAAAACTAGCATTATCAGCCAATAGATATATCTTGGCAGCCCAATCTCATAAAAACAACACACGGGCAACAAGCGTATAATCGTAAACCTGAGCGTATTCTTTCAACCTTTCTGCCTCTAATCATTTTTTCTAATACACATTCTCATATACATATCACATGCAGCCTGTTTTAGTTCCATAAAAGTCTTACAACATCCCACAAAGCACAACTTATAATATTTCTACACAATATACAAACAGGCAGCATAATGTTACATCCTTTCGCTACATTTCGACGTGGACAATTCCAAACCTGTTCCAACTTTAACCAAACAGTCCCCACCATATATACACATAAAAACAGTACCAAAAAAGTGAAAAAATAGTTCTAAAGTATATGGAGAACATGAAACAACAATCTTCGATCATCAGCCCACAAGCTCCTATTAAGAGCACAATTACGATATCATACAAGAACTCACTTTTACGGACTGTAAAAATGGTGCAGAAGCATTTATGCATCATTATAGAACAAAGACTCATTAATAACAATAACGTCCCTTCATAATCAATCCAAGCAAAAAGATAAAAAGCTTCCAAATACACAAGAAAAATGTAGAACAACCTTTGAAACAAATGTTGTCCAACAATTTCAGCAAAAGTATAATCCGCTTAGCCTCTTGTTTTTCATGAGAAAACAATAATAAGCACATACTTATTCTTACTTACCTACCCTTAAGGTGTAGGTCTTTTCCAAGAACCCTAAAAGTCTCCTAAGGTGTAGGTCTTCTCCAAGAACCCTAAAAGTCTCCTTGTGGCTGTTTTGCAAGGTTAAGAATGTGTAGAGAGAAAGTGTTGGAAAGATGAAATGTTTTGATTAAGTTAAATGACTTGAAGGAGCTGCTTGTAAGCCCTTATAAAGGATTTCTTTGGCTGAATTTCTTTTACATTTTATGCCTTATTTTATCAAGTGAGTGATGTACCATTTTTCCCTTTTAACTTGGGCCTTAAGGGGCTCCAAATTGATAGGCCTTTGCCGCCAATTTTCCCCTTTCTCTCAGTTGGTTTGGGCCTAAATTATCAATGAAATTGTGATGTATTTAGACTCTTTTTATATCCTTCTTGGGCTGAAAATATAGTCCATTTATGATGCTAAAACATGGCTAAAGTTACATCCTTAGCATGGACATTATTCATAATCGGACTAGGACAAATCCGACGTCGGGCCTCGTCTCCGTCTATCTAGAAAATTTAAGGTAAGCAAGAAGGTGGCTCACCTTCTAGTTTCCTACGTCCTACAAGCACCTCACTTCTCTCACTTCATTTAAGGTTGCGATCTCCTCAATTTGACTTAAAACATGTATACACTCGACCCTCTTAAGCGTTAGACATGCATATCACCCTCTAATATCAGATTCAAGCACTTTTAAAAATAGGTGCTAATTTGACAAGGCCATATCACGTTTTGTGTGCATAGGACAAGTACATGTAAGGTGTAGGGTGTTACATCCTCCCCCCCTTAGGAACATTATCCTCAAATGTTAGCATAATTAGATAGCTTAACCATGTTCAACACAATAATCATTCAAACACATGTACCTACTAAGGCCCCAATTCTGTGTGTTGCACTTCCTCTTTAGCTTCGAATAGGTAAGAGTATTTTGATTTCATCGCATCCTCAGCCTCCCATGTTATCTCTTCTGCTTGCTGGTTTCTCCAAAGTACTTTTACTGAAGCTATTTCTTTATTCCT
>JAABOM020000084.1:12102137-12115792 GCA_011800125.2 Solanum clarkiae | reverse complement strand
CAACCGCTCCACGACATCCTAGTTCACAAATAAATAATAACGTTGTTTTCCAACCCACATTGCCTTCGAATTTTAACCATCCAACAAGAAGTGACAGAGCACCACCAACCGATAGCCAACAAATGGAAAGAGGAATTGGCGATTCAAATTCAAATGAGATTGTTGATGATTGTACCATTCCATTGATAAATCAATTGGATGTTCCTCTTTCATCAAATGCAGATGAAATCATTAACATAGCTGAAGAACAAAATGATTTGGACTTGAACTTGAGGCTTTAATTAGGACAAACATTGTGTGGATTTTCTTTTGGTGTTTAAAATATTCTATGTTTGAAGTTCTTTTTTTAATTATTTTCTATATTTATCTCGTCGAATAGTGTTAAAGAGTGTGAGTCACTTGTTTTATTTCATTTCATTTACTTTATTTTTGGTCAGACAGAGTGAGTGTTTACAATTGTGTTCTGGTTGGAGTTTGTTATTTTATTTAATAAATATTTGTCTTGTTTTAAATTATCAAAATTTATTTGTTTGTGAGCAAGTATCTCTCTATTTCCTTGTCAAAAATAAAAACAAAATTCTAATTGTTCAAATACAATTAATTTCACTTAATGTTACTAGGCAAGCATGTAATATTTTCGCACATCAATGCTTTTTCACCTTGTAATTTCACATCACAATTAATTTATTCTTTTAAAGAAAATCATTGTATAAATTGAAAAACGAACCTTACTTTTCCTCCTTTCCTCTTTTTCCATATTTGCTAATTAAATAAGTTGAAGATAGTTGATTTAGTAGGATCCATCTGTTTATGGGATAACAACAATACAGTCATAATAATTAAGGATTCCAAAACAAATCAGATAATTTTTGTAAATAATCAGTGAAACTAAATTCATTTGGAATATCTACTTTGAACTGTAAATTCCTACATTTAGGGGTCGTTTGGTACAAAAATGAATGTTCCAGAAATTAGTAATACACGGATTAGTAACGGAGTGATTAGTAATGCAAGGATCATTTTTTATCAAGTGTTTGGTTCATTGCTTCTCATCTAATTCTATGTTTGGTTTAAAACTCTACAAAAGGCTTCTTTCAATTATACTCATGAATTATTATGAAATTTTCTATGTCATGTAATTAGATCAAATTTTTTTTGTGTGTGTGTGGCTTCTAACTAGTTAGGAGAACAATAGTTTCGTCATCATCATGTTTGCTATTTCTCACTTGAATTATTTAAGAATAAGTAATTTTAATATTAATAAATTTATCACTAATAAAATACTAATTTTTAATTTAATAAAGATAGATCATCTATTATTAAAATAAAAAAGATGGTAAATAATTGTCAAATAGATAATCTATATTTACACATAAAAAATTGAAAGTTATAGTTTTAATATATTGTTTATATCTTACGTCACTCAATTTTGAAAATATATTTAACATCATTGGACTTTTTTTTGTATCAATAAAATCACTCGACTAAATTAATTATAAAAAAATGATATGGCAAAATATTTTTTGTCGATTATGTAAATATGAAACCACAAATAAATAAAATTTAAAATTTTGACATAGTAAATTTATTTGTTTTTTAAATATGAACCCGCAAATAAATAAAATCTGTAAGCTAATCTATTTAAATAAATTTACTAGTACAAAACTACAAATATAAAACATAAAATTATGAAAATAAAAAGAAAAGTGCAAAAGAATTTGAGAGGTATTTTTGTCTTTATATATAATCTCATGGTATCAGATTCAAGGTATTAGTTAGTACCACCAAATGGGAGGTATTAATTAACACCATGTATAGGGTACTAACTAATACATAAATTAGTTATACATGGGTCCAAATTTCTACTAAATATAGTACTAATTAATATCATTCTCCCAATCCCTGAATTATTTCCCCTATTCCCTCTTACCAAACGGTCCTTAGTGTATTACGAATATATGAAAAAATAACTAGTTCTATAGTCATTTAAGGAGGCGCTTGATTGAGTTAAGCCTCATGTCTTTACACTTAATGGAGGTTTGAATCTAAATGATTCAGACATTAGACAATTAAGTATATTTATTTTTATTAGTTTTCGAACACGTATATTCCGCGCGAATTAGTGTAAATATTTTTAAAAAATTATTGATATAATTATAATTATTCTATATTATATATGGGCTACATGGCATAAAGATTTTCTCCTAGAAAACATAGAGCGCAACTTTTCTCTTTTCATAGAAACCACTTACTCCTACAATTTGATTCTTTGAAATTCAACTATTAGTTCTCACCTCAGATGGTTCTTGCAAAGAATAAGATGCATGTATGTCTTTTGGAGTTTTGGAAATAAGAATGCCAAAACCTTGATGTTACGATCCAAGACTAGGGCCTAGACGCTAGTCCGAAGACAATCCAAACAAGCCTCTTAGCATATCGTTTGCACATTCTTTGTTTCGCAAAAATAGTAAAAGATAAATAAGCACATAACAGATAATTTCTAAGGGAAACGAGGCTTTAGACTCACATTATGGGGATGTTATAGGGAAGAGGATAAACATGAATCACATAGCGAATAAGTCTAAGGTGCGGGCAACTATGACTCATGCTATGGGGGCATTTAGGGACTTGGGACTTTCATCACTTTCCACCATAATCAAAGCATCAAATAGCATGACATAAAGGATAGGGTCTAAGGGTTAAGTCTCCATAAAATCTCGACATCAAATTATAGGTACATAGCATAGTATCCAACAACACCTCTAAGCATGAATAGGATGGGGGCCAAGACATGTTCAAGGCTCACCCTCAAATTAGAAAATAAAGTGGAATAAAGTCTCAACATGAGTAAGATAGAAGTAGGATATTGTCCCGGAACTAGAGGACTCATCACAAACACAATATTCACTAGTCCAAGCTAGCCACGTGGAGGATATCGAGGAGCACCGGTCCCTACATGGTGAAATCATGTAGGCATAGAGTATATGTTAGTACTTGGAATGTACTAAGTATGTAGCGTGCAATGCAACAAGGAAAGCAAGCCATAGTAACAGAAATACATAAACATAATCAAAGTCTCGAAAGCTCAATATGCCATGCACGATCAATGCTTAAGGTAAAACATATGTGGAAGTAATCATACTTGGATAACTCATAAAAAGCATAATAAAGTGGCATGAGTAGCTCTTCCATATACCTTGTACTAGAGGGTGAGGAATATTGCGTAGGTCACAATAATAAAGAACCATCATAAATCATCATAAGAGAATATCTTGGGGACATGAGCATATATAAGGAAAATCATAAATCAAGAATGACATATACCATAAAGCATTGGGCAGTTCATAAAAGATAGTGAGAAATACAAGGTATCATACTTAACTAAAATATTAATATTCTTGGGTGGAAAAAAATATATCACATTACATTAAAGACTATTTTATTATGCAAGGAACATTGATAGTTATAACGGAGAACACCTTACACACTTGTAGAAAATTATCATGTACGTTTAGGGGAAAATACCATTTTAATTTATAAAACAAAGAACCATACGAACTATCATCTTTGGACTTAACATAAAGGAACCATTTAAATTTATCATTAGGGGATCTCTTAGGAACATGAGAAGAAGTTGAACATATGTGAGAGAGACCATAACCGATATAAATCATGTGAGCTAATCCATAGAGTCTCGACATGTTTCCCCTACACTGGAAGAAAGGGGGAAATAACTTTTCCAGGGTGAACTTCCTAATGCCTAAGTGGATCCACTAAGCCATGTGTGAATTGGATACTCACCTCTAGTTCTTTGACTCAGGTACTCTCCTCATGCCCTTATAATTAGGGTACTCACCTCTTAGGGATTTGGGTAATCACCTCTAGTCTCTTTACTTATGGTGGTACGTAGTTTTAGGACTTGGGTAATCGCCTCTAGTCCATCGGTGCTAGGGAGTCTCTCACAAGGGTAGAATAATCATATGCCATAGTATCATATCATAAAATCATTCGAAGTCATGTGGGAGGACAATTCATCCAATCCTCAATCCCTTGATATCATAGAGTGAAAGTCATAAGATAGCATTTTGTAACACCCCACAAAATTTACCAAAACGTCTTCTAAACACATTGTATTCATAATGCATCTTTCAAAGCTCTGATAGGAAATCTGAGACCAGATTTGCGATCAGTGCAAAAAATCGAGTGCGAAAATAGTCTCGACCCAATTTAAGAGCAAACGGGTCGAAAAATAATTTTTGCTAATTAGTGCTGAGATAGTGTTGATCCGCGCCTCTGGCACAATGCAGAGGGGGTGCGGAGTAACACTTCAGTTTGTTTTCTATTTTTCAACAAAATTTTGAAATTTTAAAAAATTTGCGAAATGTACTGGTCCGCGCCCTTAGGGCATCGTGGAACAGTATAATTTTTTCGATGATTTTCTTCTAAATACAAAAAGAGTATTTTGGGTATTCTTAACCCATTTTTAAGTCCCCAAATATGATTTTAAGTATTAATATAGTATGAAGGGTTTTAAGAACCCATTATTTTTCTAAGTCCAAGCGTAAGTTCTGAGAGAAGGAGAAGAAAGAGCTTGAGGGTTTCAATTCCTTGAAGAAGGCTGAGAAATTCTTCATCTTAGGTATGTAAAGGCTACCCAGAATATGGGATTATTCTCCCATGTTCCCCCACGATTGAGTTAGGTTGATTAGTTGAAAGTGATGAGTCTTACCATGATTTCTTGAATAAAATTTTGAAAACTATTTTTAGTTCTTTCATATTTACTTAAACTGATGATCATCGTACTTGAATTTACTGTTACATGTATTATTGTATGATTGTGTACCTAATCTATATGATTTTTCCTTGTTAAAGACTTCAAGAGTGAACCTAGGGGTAATGTCTAGAGCCTTGACTGTCTGGGTGTGTTGATTGTTGTGGTCTGAGTCCTGAGATGAGTATAGTGATGGCTAAAGTTGATGAAATTAGTAACCATAGAGTTTAAATAAGATTGAGATAGAGCTTGAAAGAAAGATTCTATTCCTTGAGTTGATAGAAAGTCAGATGAGATAAGGTCCCTGTCTAGGGGAGGGGGGTTGGTTGTACAACCTGCCTAATATTAATAGACTTATGAGAATGTCGAGTCCTGGGAGGAGTATTAGCACCGAAATATGTATGAGTGAGTCTCACTCGCACTCATTAACTACGTGGCCAGCACAAGAGAGGATTGAACCATGAAAGCAAATGTTTCCTTTGTCGTGTAGAGGACTTGATAAACTTCTTTTGGGATCCCCGATACACTCGTCCTTTACCCTGGCAAGGTAATGGGCAGATGTGGTAATGACATCTCTTTGTTGTATCATCATCGGCTCATAGGTGATGGTTGTCGATTATAGAAACTCCCAGATAGGTTTGATGTTGATAGTACTCTGAGGTTGATATGATAGTATGATCTCTTGATGGATGGTGATATGATAGAGTCATGTACATTACTCTGAGTTGAGGTTGAGTGATTGATGAGCTGATGTCATATTATATTGTATAGCGATATTATTTACTTTAGCCTATTTTACATACAGTACATTCCACGTACTAACGTCCCTTTGGCGCTGCATTGTTTTATGATGCAGATTATGTAGGTAGAGGACTTTAGCAGGCGAATCATTAAGGTTCAGAGCTCCAGAATTTCAGATTTTGTGAGTCCTCTCCTGCATTCAAGAAGACATCTTTACTTGATTTTATTTTCTTTGAGTTCTTTATTTGGACTGTGGTAGCCATGGCCTATCATGGTACCTTCTTAAAGAGTAGTTATAGAGGCTACATAGATGTAGACAGGTGATAGCAGATGTTGGGGTTTCTTTTCCCCCCTTTCTCAAATTTCAGACTGAATTTTTTTATGTTGTTTATGTTTCGTATGATAGATAGAGTTGATAGCTTATAGCCCACTGATAGCCTTCTAAATCTTTGAATGTCTTATGCTTATGTATTGAGTGAACGAGTGTGATGGGAGTAGGTGATTCGCTTAGGGGCTAGCAATAGTCTTCGAGTTCCAGTTACGCCTAGGGTACCCTTCTGAGCATGACAAACTTGGTATCAAAGTATAGAGTTTGTGTCCTAGAGAGTCTATGGAGTCATGTCTAGTCAAGTCTTGTTTATGGGTGTGTTGTGCACCACATTTCATAAGCAGGAGGATAGAGGACATTAGGAAGTGTTACCCTTCTTCTATGATCTGAGTCCATGCGATAGAGTTTAACCTTATGGGAATCTCATTTTAACTCGTGTGATACAAGTTTACAGAAAATGCCGCCAAAAAGAATAACTACTCAGAGAGATGCCTCAGCCGCAGCTGCTGAGAACACCTAACTTGAGGTCCCAGCTCAGACAGAGACTAGGAGACAGGGATGCCCTGCCAGGACTTCTGAGGTACCACAGGCGTCGGCCTCCGACTTAGCCCCAACCAACTCCCAGTACCGAGGCAGAGTTTAGGGGAGCCATGATGTGCTGTAAAAATACAACACATTTGTTGCCTGAAACAAAGGATTTTGTGAGTTCTTAAAGTGACTTTTTTTAGTGTTTTGATGAGTTTTTGTTTTAATCTTGCAAAAAAGTTAGGTCGGCATAATTTTGAAGAAAAGTTGCAGATTTTGCTGAAGCATAGGCCTTACGAGCTCACCTATGAATCGTAGCTCACCCTACAAGTCATAGGCTGATATCGTAGCAAGAATCAGAGACCAAAACTCAAAAATCTACTAAGTAGAGATCACCCCTATGAGACCATCATATGAGTCGTAAGTCACAAATACGACTCTTATAGGTAGACCCATCGCAAGAATCAGAAAGCCAAGATGTTGGACCAAAAACTGAAGACTAAGACTACGAGACCAACATACGAGTCATAGCTCAAGTAACGACTCGTACCTATGGATCATACCAGTTTAGTCCAAGATGCCAAGAACTTGACACGAGACCCCGACTAAGACTCGTAGGTCATCCTACGGGTCGTACCAGCTTAACTTATCAGCTGCCAACTATCTTTTCTATATCAATTCTAGGGTTGTTCTATAAATACTATATATAATTTAAGTTAGGTTTTTAGCAAGGAGTTCGACCAGTAGACTATTGAGAATCAAATTTTGAACCTTTTCATAGATTTTTAGATTAGTTTGTTATTCTCTCTTGGAAAACCCATTTTTGGGGATTGCAAATCTTGCCTTGTACATATTGTTAATCAATCAAGCTTGTGGGTTTGCAATTTGTGGTGCCTATTTTCTTCATTGGTATTGGTAAAGCTCTCAATTATGTTTATTATTTGCTTTTTTGTGTGTTTTGCCTTAGCGATGAGTAGCTAAGCACCCACAACTTGGGGTTGTGGAAACCATGGGTAGTTGACATTGAGATGACCTAGGTTTCTCACATTTCTATTTGCATGAATTATCTATTTCCCTTCATTATTAATGTCATTTGGTGGTGTCCAACACTAAACCCCACCAACTATCACGATCCCGACCAAGGTAGTGATAAATAGGAAAAGGGAAGTAGATGACAGAATTCGATTTATATATTCTCGTCTAATCAACCAAGCCTGACCAAGGGTGGTTGACTGGGAAAATAGGTAATGGTTAGTTGGCACGCCATGGTTGCCGACCAAGCGCCATGATGAAATTCGACCTTCACTTTCACAAGAAGGATGGAAGAACCTAAGTTACCATCCTGCATGCAAATCACAAATTGTAGTTATGTAACCTAGGGTAATCAAGTCGATGAACCATATGGAACACAATTCCCAAGTTGTCCCTGAAATTGAGTATTTCCTCGCATTATAGTTGGTGGTAGTTTTATTCTATTTTTTTGAAATTCAACCCCCCCCCCCCTAATTTTGAGATTGTAGTCATAAATACTAGAAATGATTAGTGTTGAAATCCTATAATCAAGCCCTGTATTCCCTGTGGATTCGATCATAACCTTAGTCAGCTTAATTGCTGACAATGACCACTTTCTTATTGGAGCGTGAACATCAGTCAGAAATTATGGCACCATTGCCAGGGAATACGGCTAGGTTTTGATTCGATTTCACTATTAGTTAGTTCTAGTGTTGATTTCTAGAGTCTCTTGTACTTTACTTTTATTTTTGTTTTTGTTGTTTGATTTTATTTGCAGGGTATACTAGGTTGTATGCCCAATATAAAGAGCCAAGGCAATCCCTTAGCTCCACTCAATTTGGAGATCCATCGACTACCAAGAAGAATGGCTCAAGTGAATGAAGATATCGAGGTTGAGGAGGATTTGCATGCGAACGAGGATATAGGAAGAGAGGAGAATCCACCACAAAGGGGTAACAGGCCACAACTCAGGGACTTCAATGAAAATACTTATGGATGGAACCAATACTGACTGAACACTATAGTTATGGATGTTACTGTGCTATAGTATTTCCCCTTTTACCAGCAGATACTAAGTTCACGGTATCAAATGGATTGCTCCAAATGCTCAAAAACCGAGGACTATTCATAGGGCTACCTTCGGAGGATCTCCACTATCATCTTCAATAATGTGGTGTTTATTTGCAAGGGTATCATGGGGACACAAAACCTTTCTCTTAAAGTTGTGGGTTTGAGAGTGTTTCACTATCATTGACTGGCAATGCAGCTATATAGTTGTCCGAGCTTCCTCCTAGTACTATCACAAGTTGGGGTGAACTTCACAGAGTATTCCTTGAAAGATATTTCCCAAGATCCAACAAGTTGATGCTCAAGGACCAAATCAACAACTTTGACCAATTGTCGGGCGATTCTATCAGCACAACATGGGAGAGGTTTACTAAATGCTTGAGGATGGTCCCTGGTCACAAGATTGTTGACGATGTCTTGGTTGAAATTTTCTATCGGGCACTTGATGAGAATAGTCAAACTTGTGCCGATACGATTATGGGAGGCATGTTCCTAGACCAACCTTTTACATTAACAGCCATAAGATTGGAGCAAGTGGTCAAAACAAATCGACCATGGGGACAAAGAGAGCAAGGTGTGATGAAACCCTCTTGTGCATTTAGCACCAATAATTAGCAAGAAAAGGTAAACGAAGAGATCATGGAGCAATTTGCTTAGCTTCGCACAAGTATGGACTTGGTTTTAAAGCAAAATCAGACAAGTGTCAAGGCATTCACATACCAACCTCCGAAGGTCCCTAGCCATGATGATCCATTCGTTGATGAGGATGCGTGTTTTGTAAGTAACCAAGCGACGGGTATTAGGAACAATCCCCAAGGGTCCAATTCAGATTATTGGAGGCAAGATTCCTGGAATCAAGGTCGAAACTTCACCTGTGATGGGATGTATAGAGATAGCTAGGGTGGATACTATGAGAGAGAGAAAGAGTGTGTTTCAGATGCAGAATGGGGGAGAAAAGAAGGCTACAGGAATGGTCCTTATGTGCCACCACTCAATCATGATGCCGGAGCAAACAATTCTAATATTGAAGAAATGTTTGAAAAATTGTTGAAGCGAGCTGACCATCAAGATGAGACTTTAAAGGGAATGAAAGTGGATATTTCAAGTATTAACCAAAAAATTGAGTCTCACTCTATAGCAATCAAGCAACAAGAGCAACAAATTGGACAAGTTTCTTCACAATTGAATCAGCACCAAAAGGGCACCCTACCAAGCAATATGGTTCAAAACCAAAGAATGAAAGTCATTGCATGGTGGTGATGACGAGGAGTGGCAAGAGCACCATAGACCCCCCTATGCCGGTAATTGTGGATGAAGTTGATGAGAAGGGTCTTTGTGGTGAAGTTTTGTTTGAGGGAGAAGATTTGAAGGTCATTGAAATGCAGTAAGAAGAGAAAAGGGAGCATGAGAAATTAAAATCAATTCTCAAACCTCCTCCCCCTTTCCCTCAAAGGCTTAAGAGGAAGGAAGAGGAGGGTAAATTAAAAAACTTCCTCTCGATGTTGAAGCAACTCTCCATCATCATTCCCTTTCCAGAGTCCTTAGACAAAATGCCCGGGTATGCCAAATATATGAAGATTTAGTCACCAAGAAATGCACTTTGAGCTAAGAGTTCTCACAAGAACATCAACAATGTAGTGCGATTATGACTAAATACCTCTCTCAAAAGCGAAAGGACCCTGATGCATTCACCACTCCCTATACCATTGGTGTTGTCGAGTTTGCAAGAGCATTGTGCAACTTAGGAGCGAGCATCAATCTAATGCCTCTTGCGGTATTCGAAAAGCTTGTCCTTGGTACTCCTACCCCTACAAGAATGAGGTTGCTTATGGCGGATCAAACCATTAAAAAGCCGGAGGGAATCCTTTTAGATGTGCTTGTTAAAGTGGATAAATTCATCTTTCCGGCAGATTTTGTGATCCTTGACTGCGAAGTTGATTTTGAGGTGCCCATCATTTTGGAGAGACCATTTTTGGCCACTGAAAGAGCGCTAGTTGATATGGATTCAGGTCAACTGTGATTTAGAATTAATGATGCAGAGGTTATGTTCGATATTCGCCAATCCATGAAACTTCCAAATGAGTGAAAGAGTAAGGTGTGGACACTCAATGATAGTTGATGAAGGACGGTGATAAAGTCGAGCCACAACGTTAAACAAGGCACTTCTTGGTAGGCAACCCAATCATTTTTTATAATTGTTGGCTTGTTTTAAGTGTTTTTGATTGTTGAAATTCTTAGGTAGAAGGTGTGAGTTTGTTTTTATGATTGAAAGACATTGGTGCAGTTGTAATATTTTGGGAATTGTTGTGTTTTGAGATTTGGTTTGTAGGTGAGAATTGAAGTGCTAAAGATCTGAAAAATGGCATTTGGAGCAGCCTCTATGATTAAGCCTATGACTCGTAGTCATGCCTCGTAGAGAGAATCAGTGAGTATCAGAAGTTGGCATATACACTACGAGCCAACCTTACGATTCGTAAGGTCCCCTACGAGTCGTAAGTGGGGTTTGTAGTGCCCAAGTATGATTCCTAAATTTTTATAAGTATTGGTTCTGCTACGAGACCAAGACCTACGAGTCCTAGGATAGCCTACAACTCGTAGTTGGAGTCTCGTAGCCCCGACCTGTAGATTCTTTAAACGTTGACCCGATTTGCTGATATAAGGGGTCAAATTTATTTTGACCCCTGTTGTCGATAATAAACCTTAAAACAGCGACGAAAACCCCCTCTCCTTCACCCACGTCATTTTTTTGATCAATACTCTGGCTACGTATGCCATTTTTTGGTGAAGATTCCGGCGAAGGCAATATTTCTAGGGTTTTGGCATGATTTTTATTTTCTTCACTTTTGTTTACTTCTACAATCGATCGGTAAGCTCCATGGTTAAATTTTGAAATTTTTTGGGGTGAGTTTGTTCCCTATGTGAGTGTTTGGTTTGTTTAATCATGATAAATCATACCATATAGTGATTATTGAACTAGATTTGTAATCTAGGGTTTTTAGGCTTTGAACAGTTAGTTGCGAACCTATTGTGTTGAAGTTCTTGGATGGGTGATGATTAATACGAATTTCATGATTCATGGGATGTATTGTGTGATTGTTGCCTGTGCATGGTCTGAATAGTTATCGGAGTTGAAATTAAGGAGATATGGGTGTGATACTTATGCTTTAATTTATGGGGTCTAATTAAACTGATATGTATGGGAATTGCATCCCATGGAATGTTTTATGGTTGTCAAGTAAGAGTTTAGAAAATATATTGTTTTTGGTGTGCTTGACGTAGCGTGGAATTGGTTTTGACTCTTAGGGATAAGGGTCGTTTTGAATTTCTGATGAATAGTATGGATTGCTTATTTGCCATGAATTCTACATTGCTCTTGTGTTCCAACTTAGTTTAAACTTTGTGTTTGATTTGTGCTTGATGTGGGACAATTTTAGGCACCACTAATGCCTTCTGTTTCCTGCTACGAGGCACTTTTGTAACTCATAGGTTCTTCTACGAGTCGTAAGGGTTCATCGTAGCAAGCAACAATCATCTGTGGTTCCTTCATGTTTCTCATACGAGACTCTTATATGACTCGTAGTTCTTGGTACGACTCATAGTAAGAGCCTCATAAGCTTATCTGAGTTCTGAAAAATATTTCTGAAAATTGTTACGAGTCCAGACTACGACTCATAGGTCACCATACTAGTTGTAATTATGTCTCATATCTAGAATCATGAAGCATTTTTAAAGGCGTATTGGTTCTACGAGAGTAGAGTACGACTCGTAGGTCACCCTATGAGTCATAACTGCACACGTATTTGCAAACTTGCAGTTGCATAAGCGAATATTTATTTTTGTTTGTCTTTATTTCTTGTTCTTTGTTATGTGTTCTAATGGATCAAACATCTTGAGTTTACAAATTGCTTTTTGGTTTGCTTACAGAAAAAATGTCTCCAAAAGACAAATATGCTATTCAAACTCTCCAACGGAGGTTGATAGATGAATCCTCCGAGACTAAGCAATCTAAAGGCTCTGTGGAAGTCCACAGAGTCAAGGTAGACTCGAAGGCCAATGGACCGCAGACTCGGGCACATGCAGCACAGATGCCCATGGAAGTTAGAGTTCCTCCTAGTCTGAAGAGGAGGAACAACAGGGCAATAGGGACGGGTCAAATAGCAACTTGCCACATATGACCCCCTCACACTTAAGTTTAGAGTCGGAGTCGGAGATCACTTCTCAGTCGGAGGAAGTCTAGTCCTAACCCCCAGCAGACAGCAGATGGTGCATCCCTAGGATGAAAGAAATATATGACCAGGGGTTGGAGCCTAAGGGGAAAGGCAAGACGATCCGCCAATTTCATGAGGAGTCTTGGTTAAATGTCTCAGGCTTAGACAGAATGCTCGAATTATATGCTGGGTTGGATGAGCACGGACTACGATATACCACACAACAACTGGGAAAATATGCCCCTTACATAGTCTGTGAGTTCTATGTGACATATCTTGCTACACTCTAATGGGGACTGCCAAAGAATAAGAAGCCAATAGAGGAGCCGAGGCTACGGGTGGTGACAGTCTGGGGGAGAAAAGTTGATATCTTGGAGGAGACGATCCGATGAGTGTAGTTTGGGCCCACTTATAGAGATCCTCAGTCTACCGAAGAGTACAATAGTCGTATTGACAAAATGAGAAGAGTGGTGACTAGGAAGGCCATTGGAGCCAGGACAGATTTGCTATAGTGGATAGCTAGTCAAATTTGCGAGAAGGATGTTGAGCTAACGTGGGTCACAAACCACGCAGATCCTATAGTTAAAGAACACCTCTCATTCTGGGATTGGCGTATTAGGCCAACCTTCATGGATAATGTGATCACCTTCGAGAGAGTCGTACTGTTTGCCAGCATTCTAGCTGGTTATGCTATAAATTGGGCCTAAATCATTTCAGAGCAGATTCATGAGGCTACAGTTAGGATGAACACCTCATTGACATTTCCAGCTCTGATCCATCGACTATACAGTGCAACAGATGTTTCTATTGATCCGCACTGGGAACCTTATGTAGAGGCCACATGCATTATAGATCCCAACCTAATAAAGGCTAATGACAATCTGGTGGCCTTACTTATGTAACACCCCACACCTTACAATATTGGCACAATGCAAAAGAAATATGACATGGTTTGGGCAACTAGCGCTAATTTTCAAAAGTGCTTGAATCTCGCGTTAATGGG
>JAABOM020000084.1:12089360-12102037 GCA_011800125.2 Solanum clarkiae | reverse complement strand
CACATATTCGTCACATATATGTGATTTTTTCATGGAAACAAAAATCATTACTGAAAAATAAGTGATCAAAATGATCCCAAAAATCATAAATTCATAGTTATAATACTCATGCATAGGAACAGCACAATCATGTACAAGATAGTGCAAGAACCCAAAATGTTCAAAGAGCCATAATCATAGACATGTATGTGATCGCATTCTTGTCATAACTATATTCTTATCAAAATCATATCATAAAACATAATTGGGCTTAACCTACTTCATAATTTTCATAAAAATTCAATGTCATGAATGCAATTGCCATGAATGATGTGAAGATGACATAGGTAATTAAGATTCAATCTAAAATCAATAATAAAATTTGAAATTGAATTAAATATATAATTAAATCTATATTTAAAATCATAATATAATCATCCATGCATAAACAACCCTTGAAAAGGGACATGCATATTCATAAAATTGTAATTCATCATTTTATAACTTAAATCAACTTAAAATCGAAAAATAAACACAACCCATACATTATTTGAATTTTAGGAATCACAATATTTAAAACCTCAATTTAAAGTAAACTAAGAATTCATGAAAATTGCTTGAAACTAGTTTGGGTCTCCTTAATTGAAAGAAATCAAGGATCAAAACCCACATACCTTCACCAAGATGAAGAAAACCCCAAAGAATTTGAAGAAGAATTGAGTTTCCTTGCTCCCAAGTTGAAAATTCACAAGAGTTCCTTTGTGAGTAGTCTTTGAGAGAGTTTAAAATGTGAGGAGTGGGTTTTTGAATGTTTGAGATAAGGTTTAGGGCTTTAGATGGTCATTGGATAGCATAAGAATTCCCAAAAGACCAATAGAATTTACCGAATTTACAAGAATGCCATTAATGAAACTGAGGAAAAAATTTCCCGTAGCCACTATACTAGAGGCTTCACGGCTCGTGTCGCACTCCACGGTTCGTGTGGAGTGCCTGTGAACCAATACTTAGACAAATTTCTGGAAATTGGAGCCATGACCCAACACTTAGAATGTTTGAGCACACATGCAATACACGGTTGGCCATACGGCTCGTGAGCCTCACCACGGTTCGTGGGGTTGGGCATGGCACCAACCTTAGCTAAACAACTTCCCACGCCAACTTCAAATACTCCACTGCCGCCCATACGGCTCGTCACCCTCACCACGGTTCGTGTGGTGAGTCGTGGTGCTATACTTGACCAAAAATAGTTTCTCTACACCAATATCGAACCACACTTAGGATTTTCTCCACCGTTGAAGGCCATACGGCTAGTACCACTGGTTATACCCCAATACGTAGGCCAAAAATGGCCATTTCAGGCCCAAGGCCATCCCCATGGTTCGTGTAAAGCCACACTACCAGTATAGGTGCCCATGTGGCAACACAGCATAGGAGGCTTTACGAAAATAAGCATAACTCCCTCACCTGAACTCCAAATGAGGTGAAACCAAGTGCGTTGGAAATCTAATTTGAAGAGCTTTAATTTGGTAGGTCGTGGGCCACCCAGTTCATTTTGTGCTAAGAGATATTCCCATTTAAAGTTGACCCTGCAATCGGTACTTGTGACAAATTTAGCCAACGGAATTCCTTTAAGCTTGGCTCAATGTAAGGGACCCATGATGACCCTAAAACATATAAATAAGTTTGAATTGAAAGCTTGCAAGAGAACTTAGCTTGAGTTTGAAGGTTCCATTCTAATCTCACAAAAATTTCGGGGTATAATACTGGGTCATTACAAGAATATAGTACAAACTTGATCCAAAAATGATAGAATTTTTCAAACAACTTTCCTAAAAATAGTATTTCCTATTCCTCCCCCCCCCTCCCCCCCTTCCCGCCCCAAACTACAATTTACTGTTCCACATCTTTATGTTCCAGTCACCATTTAGAGCATGTTTGGATGAGTTTATTGCTTTTGACTTATTTTAGTCATTTTGGCTTAAAAGCAAGTGCTTATAAACACTTTTTTAATTTATCCAAACACTGAAAAAATGCTTAAAAGCTATTTTGACATAAAAGCACTTATAATCAGTCAATCCAAACAAGCTCTTACTCGTATTTTGTTCGCACTTTTCCTCTAGATCATCAACAGTCTTCATTGATAGCTTCGGTGGTGTACATTCAGCTCGCAAAAGTGAGTGTATTTCCTTTAGTTTCTCTTTTCTGCTTGATATCTTCATTCCTTTAACTCTTCCTACTGGTAGTTGTGGATTCTGGTGTAGGCGTTTGAGTTCAAGGTGAACTCATTGATGAATTTGAACCAGGAGGCTTAGTCTTGAAGCTTGAGGTTAGTGTATTCGCTTTTCAGTGCTTCTTCTCTTGACCAAATTACTGATCATTATATTCATTTTGTTTCCAGCTAAAGCAGTGGTGAAGATGGTGTTGCTCCCAGACTCCTTTCAAGCTCCTGACTGAATCCGCACTACATTTGGCCGACCGGCTCCATAACCCTCCCTTTTTGCTGCTTTTTATAAGCTGAAATAGCTTAGGCTAGGAAGCTTAGTCACAACTATCTGCCTTCCCTTGCTTGGTAGGTCCCTGAAACTACATAAAAACCCCTTTGATCTAGGACAGTGTTTGCCTAGTAACCTGTTAGTTGATCAACTTGCTTCCCCAAATCTCTGATTTATCTGAATTAGGATTTTATTTATATAAAATGTGGCCTTTGACCACTCTTTACTTTTAAAAATTATTATGCTTCTCAACCTTCTACTAGCTCTAGGACAATGACCAATCCCAGAGCATAGTACTGCTATACGCGCTTCTCAATCTTAGAGCCTAGTATTAACATTTATAACGTAGTTCCTCAAAATAATTTGACAAGAAAAACACAGTGTGCATGCTATCCGTATTCATAAAAATTTGATATTACTACAACATGCATGCAAACTTTTAAAAAGAAACAAACAAACAAACAAGCTCAACAAACAATTATAATACAACTTCAATAATATATTTCACATAATTTGAATTTCGATGAACTACGACTAAAATTCAACCCAACACTAACTCAAATTTTTAGATTCAAATCCCTCTCAATGTCCACATGAAACAAAAAAATGAATTTGCAGGTCAACTTTAATACTTTGATGGCTGACAAATATGTTTTGGCACTCCATATGAATCCTTTTAAATTCTCATATTTAATTTGTTCTTCGATGATCATAGAAAGCATAGATTTTCCCCGAGGTGTTCAATTCTTTACCTTATTTTCTGCTCTTCTCGGTATAATTCAGAAGGAACATCTCCATTGTCTTAAATCTGATGGACATAAATCCGAAGAGTGTAACCATCTCTCTGTATGGAGAATTTGTAATGGGAAGAAAAGGGACCGTGGAGAATGCACCTTTTTCTCAGTCTTGCGCAAACCAACACCCCTGCCCCCAATCAAATGTGGAATGCTAAACTCAAAAGAGAGCCATCAATAGAACATGGGAAGAGATTCCACAAAGTAATCCAGATATTATACGCTGTCATAAAGCAACTACAAAGATAAATCAGAGTACATTTTGATTAGTTCATAGCTCATACATCTTCTTTACTGTCTACAAGTCCAAGGGCTTCTCCCAAATTCAAAGTCTTTCTCATGGTCCTCCTTCCAACACCTCCACTATTGCCCTTCCTCATCATTGCCGCAAATTCCCCATAATCTATTTGTCCGTCCTGCAATTTTGAAGCACTATCAGCACAGACAGACTATGAACAAGTCTTACTGGGTGCAGTAGACAGTACAGAACAGTAGGGCACAAATTGATGCAAAAGGGTGGCCTCAGGAGTCTCAATTTCCAATTCAATTAACAAAACTCCATCATCACAGATCATAATAAAATAGAATGAGGAAAGTCTTCTGTAAATGATTAGGTTGTTTGTATTAAAAAAGCTTGCATCACCACTACTTTAAAATTCAAATTACAAACGTATGAGTTTATCCTTAATCTCAAGTCTTCTGCTCTTCATCTTTCTCTACCTTCTAACTCATTTTGTTTGAGCTCAACTACTTTACCTTCTCCTCCTGCCAGCAAGGTGCATAGCTGTTTATATAGAGGATTAGTTTAAATGGGATACATTTTTCTAAAACTAGTCTAAAGAAAAATTTGGTTGTATATAAGAGATAAGATACTTCCTTCGCGTCCCTCCCCTTTCTTCTACTAAAACAACAACAACATATCCAGTGGAATCCCACAAGTGGGTCTGGGGAGGGTAAAATGTACGCAGACCTTACAAGTACCTCATATAGATAGAAAGACTGTTTCTGAAAAACCCTCGTCAGAAGGTACTAGATATGAAAAAAAAAAGGGAACATAAAGGAAAAAAAGAAAAACGATTAATAATGAAAAGTAAATGATAGTATGTAAGTACGATAAAAATAAACAAATATCCCCTTCTTCTACTAAGCAACAAGAAAAGGAAGGGGGAGGGGGACGAAGGGGAGAAAAAGAAAAGATAAAATAAAGAGGTCAAATGTTTAAGTGAATGGATTCCATTATGACAAGTGGGGATCATGTGTGAAGGTATTGACTAATGACTCACCTTCTTTTGGGCGTTAGAAGTTTACAAGATTCAACATGGAATTCATAAAATTTTTGGTTATATACAAGAGAAAAGATACTCCTTTATTAGAAAAATGAGGTACCTCACCCTCGGGATTAGTTGGGGCTCTAAGAGACTCGGACACCCGGTGCAAATAAAAAAAAGAAAAAGAAAAATGAGGTACCTCACTTAAACGAAAAGGAGACATATGTTGGCACAGTTCAAAGTAAAACTACTAAATTCAATGTGCAACAGACTGACTACGCTTTTGACCTTCTCTGGAGTAGCAGTACTTAAACTACACAAAGTATTACCGAGCTATGGTGTAAAAGTAGCTTGACATAGATAGGTGAATCACCAACTCATGGACCTCGAGAAGAAACTTTGTACAATTTGATATTTCAACAGAAAAGAATAAACTTAATCAAAAACGCGAAGAAATGGAGATATTTGCTGGATGCTACAGACTTACACACTTGACCCACTATTTCAATGACAAAATGTATATTACAAAGTTAATATGTAGATTAGAAAGTTAATCATAAGATTTAAAACCTTGATACAGATAAATCTTGGAATGACTTAAGTGCATTCAGCCAAAACTGAACTCTGCCACTTTCTTCACCCTAATATTTTGAAAGTTCTTTAAAAGAAAAAAACAGAAAGTATCAGGCAAAAGCCCAAAAGAGAAAAAGAACAAAGAAAGAGAAGGTTGAAAGCCTAGGCAACTAAAAATGTTGAAGGAATTAAAAGGTCACTGGTACACCTGTTGCTATATAGGAGAGAACTTGATGTGGAAATTAGAGACAGAGGCCTCAGACGAGCAATAACTAATCAATTAAAATTTATAAGGAAACCACAGAGATTGGTTTAATTAGATCAGTTATGAGTGTGGTGTCATCATCTGAAGGTGCGACAGGGCTTTCCAGTGCATATGGCAGTAACGCTGCATATACTCTCTAACATGAGAAAGGAATGATACTGAGGTTATTAATGGTCACTCAGGTCTTCTGCTGAAAAACATTATATAATGATCTTTCCATTATGTCATATGAAGCATTTCCCTTTTCTTCCTCTTTTTGATGGACAGTGGGGGTGGTTTGTGATAGTCCTAGGCATCCCCCAATAGTGTCCATTACAAATTTCATTTGCAAAACAGTCCCTCTCTTGATTAGCCAGAAGAAGGAACATAAGAAAAAAGAGGAAACTCCATCAATCTAAAAGACAAACACACGGTATTTTTCTTTTTTGTTGTATTCAATTCAATGTTTCTATGCAAAGGACTAAGAGTGTTGGCCTGTCAAGAACTCGCATGTCCAAAAGATAAAAGTAGCGGAAATGAGGATATTGACATAGATGCTTGGGCATACCAAAAGAGTAAGGATAAAGGAATGAAGATATTTAGGACAAAGTGGGAGTGGTCTCCATGTAGGACAAGATGAAGGAGGCGAAGTTGAGATGGTTCGAGCATGTGAAGAGAAGATGTGTAGATTCCTCAGTGAGGAGGTGTTAGAGGTTGGCTATTGTTTGGTCTTATGAGAGGCATTGGTAGGCTGAAGAAGTATCGGAGAGGTGATTAGAGACATGATACACTTACAACTTACCAAGAACATGACCCCAGATAGGAGGATATGAAGGTCAAGGATTAGGGTGGAAGGTTAGTAGTTATTTGAGCGTTTGTCGAGTTCCCCGTATTAGTAGTATCATTAGTACTTTCCTACTGCCTTACTCTTTGGGTTTTTTTTGGGACCTGTTGTTTCCTCTACTTCATTTATCATACTATTTGTTGTGCTTACTGCTCTTTTCTCCATTATAATCTGTATGGTTAATTCACTACTGAATTTTCTTTTCTTACTGATTTGGATATGCTTTACTTGAGCCACAAGTCTATTCAAAACAACCTCTCTACCTTCACAAGGTATGGGTAAGGTTGCGTACCACCACCCTCCCCCAGACCTCACTTGTGGGATTTCACTAGATACGTTGTTTCTATGCAAAATAACATATGTCCATTGCGCCTCGTACACACACATGGACACAAAACTTGCAGATAATAGAACTTACGTTATCTTGATCAATGTCTTTGATCATTTCATCGAGATTAAGCTCACTTAGACCAAATTCTTTGCAAGCATGCTGAAGCTCATCAATAGTAATATATCCACTGCCATCTTTGTCAAAGAAAGAGAATGCTGATAAAAGATTCTCTTCTCTTTCTAACTTGTTTAAGTGCACAGTAGCAGCAAGAAACTCCCCATAGTCTATTGTTCCGCTGTTGTCAATGTCTGCCTGACAAATACACCATGCCACGAATGATGCCATCAACTCAAAGTCACAGACAGAAGTACATAAGTGCACAATACGAGCAAGTAGGAGTAGTAGACATATTTCAGAGACATAACAGCGAATTAGTAATATGACAAGGAGAATTCTTACTGCATCCATAAGATCCTTGATCTCAGACTCCATTAGTTCCGAACCTACTCGTCTCAAACCCTCTTTTAGTTCGTCAAAGCTGATTGTTCCACTATTGTCTGTGTCTATCATTTTGAATAGCTCCTTGAGGCCACCAATTTCTTCTTCTGATAACCTCTCTGCAATCACCTATAAGCAACGAGAGAGTAAAACAAAAAATAAATACTCCCTCAGTTCCATTTTATATGGCAGTCTTTCTCTTCTATCCCATTTAGAAAAAAACACCTTTCAATATATTTGCCAAACTTTAAACCTTCAATTTCACTCTTAATGACATGCTCTTATAGTCATAGAAACGTCATGGCATATTTAAGACAAGTTTTATGGATGTTTTTGGAATGTGCCAAAAGTCTTTGTTAGACTTCGCACTTAGTCAAACACCAGTTACAAAATGAACATAGAGAGTAACAGTTTCCAATTAGCGACGAAAATAAAATGGATGATGACTAGAATTTCAGTTATCCACATACAATTCCAATGGAAATCAATTTTTTTGGGAAAAGTCTGGATATATCCTTAACATTTGCAATCTGTTTTATACTATCCTTTGATGAGCTCTCAGGACCCTCACTATCATCTTTCGTCTCAAATATACCACTCCCACTAACAGGTTTCAATCATGGAAAAATTGGTCACCATGTAGAGGTATATTTAGGCATTTACTATTGCTCAAGGGTATATTTGGATCTTTTTAATTGTTATGAGGCATACTTAAATTATTGTAGATGACATATATAAACCATTTTAATAGTTCTGGGGTAAATGTGGATCTTTTGGTTGTCTAGAAGGCTCCACCGTAGCAAATGTCAAAGCCAAGCTGGACAGTTAATAGAGGTAGGTGCAAATATGGGACGAGATATTTAAGGCAAGACTTTCATGGACCAAAAAGTAAACAGAGGGAAACAATAAGCCAAGTCAGATAATTTCGGGGTAAATTTGAACCTTTTTTTGGTTACTCCTTTTTCAGTAGTTCTCTATTTTGATTTTTCAGCTTCTATATATTAGAATTATTTACATGACTTTCAGGATTAGATTGAATGACTGTACAATAGGATAATCTCTCAACAAGAGTGGAACAAGGTTCAAAAGATTAGAAAGCAAGAATGACCAAGCAAACGCAACAGACCTGAAGGGAAATAAAAATCATACCAGTAATGAATTTTTCTGTTGGCAATTGTGGCATCTATACTTTAGAAAGACAGAATAATAGGACCAACAACTTTTATGCTGTAAAATCAGGTCTTTCACCTAACTCACACCCCCAAAAGGCAGCTCAAAGGAAGGAGGATTGTCCAAGCCTTATAAGGAGTCCACCTATCTCATTAGCCATCAATATGGAACTTTTGTCATTCTTCAATACCTCACCTCATGCCCAATGCTTAACATCTGGTGTGTGGACAATTTTAATTTCGGGGGCCAAACATTGGATGAGACGGGTCCCGTTCTAATACCATGTAAAATCAAGTCTTGGGCCTAACTCAAATTAAGCTCGCTTTATAAGGAGTTCACCTATCCCATTAACCACCAATGTGGAACTTTTGTCATTCTTTACCATGTACAAAACTAGGATACAAGTCTATGACACACTTCTTCAAGTATTGCAGGAACCAAAGGATATATTATAACAAAATTTCTATTAGAATAGGAATACAAAAAAGAATGATACATACAAGCCATCCTTCTTAGAACAGGAATAGGAATAGATACAGTATATAGAATCCTACTTACAAAAGGATTGTATTGT
The DNA here is from genome assembly GCA_011800125.2 of Solanum clarkiae. Classification (NCBI taxonomy): domain Eukaryota; kingdom Viridiplantae; phylum Streptophyta; class Magnoliopsida; order Solanales; family Solanaceae; genus Solanum; species Solanum clarkiae. The sequence continues at coordinate 12,093,270 of JAABOM020000084.1, read as the reverse complement.
AGTGTCCTAGTTGGAAAAGGAGTCAAATGTAGTGCTTATAAATAGTCTCAATGTACTAACATAGATATGCAATTCAATAATATTTTCTCCCATATTTCTCACATAGTATCAGAGCTTCTACGATACAACAACAACATACCCAGTGGAATCCCACAAGTAGGGTCTGGACAGGGTAGAATGTATGCAGACCTTACCACTACATCATAGAAGTAGAGAGGTTGTTTCCTGGGGTCAGAGTTTCTACTACTATGGTAGAAAATTAAAAAAGGAACTTCCGCTGCTGAGGGGCGACTGACCCAAATATGCCTCCCATCTGGCCATTTGTTATGTTAACAAAAGTAGGACAATGATCTATGCATGAACCCTATATCCGGGGGAAGAAAACTTAGTCAAAGAGAACACCGTGTGCCAATTTTCTGTGGCTTTCTAGAGTTATTTTGTGTCAACCTCATATCCAGCAGTGTTTGTGTAGTACCGTGCCATCTTTCCGATGACTACTGTGTTTTGCTGAAGTGTTGCATGTATAAAATTTCTTTTAGTTTATATTTTCATTTGGGAATTTGTGATTTTTGACTAAAGTTAGATTGGAGTGCATTCATGGAGCAAACAATCAAAAAGATTCCAAATGTAAATAGGGGCTTTTTAGAGTTCAAGTGGAAAAGAATGGCAAGGATGGAAAAGAAGCCGCTATTGTGATTTGTGAGTAGCTCATATTATCGAGAGATCAGGAATGAAATTTCTCTCTATTGTCTGCTTGCGTTGTATAGCTTCTTTGAACAGAAATCTTTGTTTGATTACCAACTAACTGGCCAATGTATTTTTTTTTCCTTCTAACTTGCACTGCATGCCTAGTAATACACAAACTCATAACAATGATCATTTGAGTTCTCTTCCTCTCTTGCTATGCAGCTGCAATTTTTTTGGGCTAATTTGTGTGACAAAAAAATGTGAAGAGAGTTTTCTCGTTCCTTTTTTCAGTGATTTTCCTGTAAGAGTTAACTCATTGGAGAACCATAATTGAGAATATAGTTGTAAATTGGATATTCTCGGATAACTTTAGTTTGATAGAAAGGATAATGGTATAAGTTTATTCCTCCTCTATGTTATTAGCCTTTTGATGTTAAATATTAATCTTCACATCTTATCTGGTTAAATTGTAAAACTCCACCAGAAAGAGACATGTGAAGCTGTCACTATGATTGAAACATGCCTGATGGTGGTAGTTGGTGTTGTTGGATATGTTAAGACACCTCGTGGAGTGTGCTGCCTCAATACTGTTTGATTCACCATTTCAGTGCAGTTGAATAGGCTCTACAAGAACTGATGCAAGTCCAAGAAGAAGCTGAAGTATGCTTGTGTCATGCATATGTAGGCTCACATTCAGGTACTAAATCTGACGAGTGTATATCTAAGATATTGTTTATGTTCGAGATACTGGTAATAAGAGGTGCTATAAGACCTAGTATCTAAATGGTAGTTGCACTTCTTAAATGTTAAATAACCGCAGTTTGGATAATTCTAGTGACACTTGCATGTTATCCTCTTTTGCTAAACAATAGATCTGTGTTTCTTTCTAATTCACAAATACTGGTTATGTATGAAGTGAATTTATTGATCTTATAGGTCACACCAGGAGTGATAAGACTAGGAATGAGACCATTCGGGAGAAGATAGAGGTGGCTCCTGTGGCTGATAAGATGAGGGAAGTGAGACTGCGATGGTTTGGACATGTGCAGAGAAGGAGTACCGATGCTCCTATTAGGAGGTGTGAGAGGTTGGTTTTGGGATTTACACGGAGGGGTAGAGGTAGACCGAAGAAGTATTGGGGGGAGGTGATCAGACAAGATATGCCGAAACTTGATCTCACCGAGGACAAGACCTTAGATAGAAAAGAGTGGAGGTCGCGAATTAGAGTAGCAGGCTAATTGGTAGGGTTAGGTGAATTTATGGCCTTGGAGTATAGTAGGGTTAGGTGGAGGACGTGTTTTTTTATCATGTATTGTCATTATCTATCGTATATGTGTTAGTTTTATCGTATTTACATACTTCCATGTGCTTTTCATTATTAGCCGCTCTTTCTGTTCCCTTTCCTTTCCTTTTTGTCATATCTAGTTTTATACTGTTTATGGGTTTTGAGATGAGAGTTTCCAAGGAACAGCCTCTCTACTTCTATGAGGTAGTGGTAAGGTCTGCATACATTCTACCCTCCCCAGACCCTACTTGTGGGATTTCACTTGATATGTTGTTGTATAGGGCTCGAGAACATGAACAAGACAACAAGATATCACCTACAGGACATTAAGGCTAGGGCCATGATGAATATTTTGGTTGAAGGACAGTACTGAGTACTACTTGTCTAGGTAAGATAGAAGAGAATCTAATAGCACATGCTATGATATGTAGTTCATATATCTATAAGGTTTGATTTATGGGTGGTCTTATGAACATGTTAGATACCTGTAACTCGATTGGTGAAATAGTATCTCTCCCCCAAACTAGAAAGGCATACCATGATTCTGCTGTTAGTAGGCCTAGTCTTTCCGGAAATATTACCCACATTAATAGTAGGTCTGATTCCAGAATTGAATTTGAAAAAACAATTGTGCACATATTATACATAGAGTATTGCTTATTATTATGTATTTAAACTTCAGTACGGAGCAATATTTGGATTCATCTATCTTGATCCATGCAAGAATGGAACAAAACGATCAATATTATTCAAAGGTATATAAGCTTATCTCCTTCGCACTTGTCTAGAAAGAAATGCCATGTCCATGTTAATGCAGAGACATTTGGATGAATACAGTTAGACTGATTAAGTTTTAATTATTAAACCAGGCATGTTAGGTCAGTATTTCAATGCGGGCCATGGCCAACTAGTTTTATAGTATGAGCATAATTAGTTTTACGCATTTGCAACAGGTTGACATGATATTTTTCTTAAACCCCCACCCCTGATACAACTGAATTCTCCAAGTCTCACATTTGTACCTTTTTTTCCTTTTTATGTGGATTGCCTGGCCCTTAGACGGGGAGGGGGGTCCTATATTCTGCTTTACTAGACAGGTTTTCTTTATTTGTTATTACAGCATTTAGATCTTACTTCAGATTCATCATCAGTGGAGACTGAATCCATCTCTGTAGAAAATCTAATAGCTTATGGTAACCCTCCTGCAACACTCTCTAGTAAACTGTCTAGTATTCACAATGTTAATCCATTTCCGGAAAAGAGTAGAAGAATGGGACCTATATGGAACAAATCATTATGTTATGTTCTTTCAATGTAAAAGGGACTTTTTGAGATTACACAATAAACTATAGTAAGTAGACAACATTGTCAATCTTACACGCAGGGCCATCTTCTTAAGTTTGTTCATTGCAGAAAATTGCTTGAGGCGTGAAAGAACTGCAGAGTCAAGAGGTTTATCAGGGGCCACTGTGTCATCCACAATCCATGGATGGCCTGAGAGACACAAGAAAAGAAGAAAATAAGCTCCTTGTGAAGGCATTTTTCTTTCATGTCCTTCCAAGTTCTTCCCAAAATCCAACTTCTACAAGAGAAGCAGTAAAGAGTTCAATGACATTTTCTAGAAACTATATTGAATACATGTTGCAGTTAAACCTAAGCATGAATAGGAACATACACAAAACTTCATGGGCAGTTAACCTCCTCTTTGGATTCCTGTCAAGCATTTTACGTATCAAATCCTTGGCACTATCTGAAATTCCAGGCCATGGTTCAGATTCAAAATCTAATTTTGCTTGCAATATCTGGCGGAATATTCCCATCTCAGTTTCTGTAATCAAGAGGAACAATTGAATGTTAAGATATTAAAAGCACCAACAAGAGAGTCTGCAACAGAAGCATGCGAACTTTTTTTTTTTGGGGGGGGGGGGGGGGGGGGGG
>JAABOM020000084.1:12021304-12074386 GCA_011800125.2 Solanum clarkiae | reverse complement strand
AGCAAAACAGTCAGAATCTCACATAGCTTTAACATACTGTGCAGTGAATTTCATAATGAGCAAGGCCCATTTGTAAAAATAACTTTAAATCATGCAATTTGAGTAAAAGGAGATTTCGGTATCATGGGTGAAAGGAACCTATGAAAGAAACCCACATACTTTAGCTTGGAGATGAACTTGGTGAAGATTGGAGATGGAGACTTGAAGCTTGAAGAGGAACCTTGAAGGAAAACTTTAGTTCCGAATGAGGGTTTAAGACTTGAATTTGGGAGGGAAAATATGACTGTGTTTAAGCGAGTATAGGGGAATGTTTAGGATGATATGAGGGTGAAATATGGCTAAGTATAGATAAAAACACATTTGGGAGCACTTAGGCCCAAGACCCAAAGGCCTTGGACCGAGATAGAAATCACTGGCAACAAAATACATAGGTCCACGTCTGGTCCTCGATGCGGACCTATTGCGGAGGCCAAATTAACACATATCTGCAATAGCAACGCATCGTCGCACTGTTGCAGATCGATTATTGACAAGAAAATTTACGAAAATAAAATTGCTAATCGTTTGCTCTTAAAGTGGGGTTAGACCCTTCTCCCCATAATTTTTGAGTCCCTGAACAAGAATATGAAGTCTAATTTTCAATATCACGCACAGGTTTTGAGATATATGGAATTTAAATTCTAGCATTTCGAGGCACATTTTCGAGCAGTTTGTTTTTTGGGTCATTTCTGTGCCAAGCCTCGGCTAATCTCTTCTGCACTCGCTTCTCGAAGGCGTCGACTCGGGCATCCACCATAGAAATACGATGGTTAACTACAGAAATAGTGAATGCCTTGCATCAATCCTCTGACTCCTGAACTGTCTATCGGACCCATAGCTTAATATACCTCGTAAGCTCAGCCAACTGAGCCTCAACCCGTGATAATCTCTGCACCATAGCCTGAAAAGCAATAGCAACCATAATGTCTGCAGAAGGAATCTGTGATGTAGATGGTTGTGGTGCAGGTGTGGTTATAGTGGGACCCATCTCAATGTTGACTACCACAAGCTGTTGTGGTCCCTCATCAGTAGTAGTAGCAGTTGGAGTAGTATAACGGCACCCGTCGAACCCTCAGCCTATGGCTCAGGCATGAATGTCTCGGCCATGGGAGATTGTGCCCGTTAGAGTGCCACTGGGTACTCAATAGCCTTTATCATGCTAGGATCAATAGTGTGAAGGGCCTTGATCATGGGATCTATGTGAAGCGATACCTCTACCTTCGCCTACATGCATAGTCTATAGATCAGTATTGGAAATGGCATGCACGTGGTCCTCTTGAGTGCCAACTTATGCATCTGCTCTACTATGAGTCATGCCTAATCAATATCATAGCCAACTAAGATGCTAGCTATCAGAACAGCTCGCTCCAACGTAAGTACATTATCTGTGAAAGTGGGTCTGATACGAGACTTGACAATAGCCCACCAAACCTTGGCGGGAAAAGAGAGGGAGGACTTCACTATCATCTCTGAATGCTTCGTGATCCATGTAGGCTCTAGACTGCACTCAACAATCTAACTTGCCACACATCTCAGAAGCTTAGTCCTCTGGTCCACACTCTTGGAGATAACAGTTTGTCTAATCTTATAATCTGTTGATCAAACTAAGCTATAGACTGTGGTGCTCCTTATGTGGGACCAAACTGCATACGGCGGATCGTCTCCTCAGATATATCGACCCGCAAGCCTCTAATCAACACCTCTCATAATCTAGGATCCTCAAGAGGTTTCTTCTTCTTGGGAAGACCCTGTAGAATAGTGGTTGTTTAAGCTGCATAAAATTCCCGCACTATAAGTGGGGAGTACTTGCCCAGCTTATCAGTCAACCATCTGAGCGCATGTCGTCTTATGTCCTTCTCGAGTCTGGGGACATGACTCAATCCTGGGTCAATGAGTTAGGGCTCCTCATAGAATGATCGAACTGGTGTCCCCTACCCCTTTGGATCCAACCCCTCATCGTAGGTCACCTTCATCCCCTCAACAACCCATTGATAATAATGAGGAATTGTAGGAGAAATAGATGGGGCAATTGAGGTCTGGCTTGCTCCTTCATCCTGGGGAACCTCCTCTAAATCAAACTCCGAACTAGAAGGAGCAATTTGCATCGAACTCCCCACAGACCTATCACCATGTCCCTCCTCGTCAGACTGGGAGAAACTAACTTCTTGCACTTGGATCTGGGCAGCTCGTGCAGCAGTCGCCCTAGTCTAAGGCACCTGTGCCTCGAGATCAATACAGATATTGTAGATCTTATTCTATCCACTTGTATGTTCATTTCTAGATTCTTTGTCCAGAAGTCTTATATTAATAGATCCTTTTCCTACACATTTAGTCTTGGGGGCCATACTTCCTGAAAATGAGCACAAACAAACCATAATCAGCCCCAAAATATTTAATAAAGTAAAACAAAAACAAAAGAAAAACACATGAAAATCAACATGTATCAGTTGCAGGAGGCAGGTACAAGAGTCAGGTATGACTCGGAGAGGAGACTACGACTCGTACTATGGCCTCATAGTCCACAGGTGCATAATAATTTTGAAAACTGAAACTAGGTACGAGACACAGTTACGACTCATAGCCTTGACTATGGGTCGTAAGCAGGTCTCGTACAGGATTTTTGTTTACAAAATTAACACAGGCTTAGCTCCATGAGACCCCTCTACAGTTCGTAGAAAGGACTACGACTCGTAGGTGGGTCTCATATGGTAAGTATTCAGGGTCCTTAAGTCAATTTTATACCCCACGAGAGGAAGCTACGACTTGTAGACCCTTCTACGAGTCATAGGAGACTTCCGCAGCAAGGAGTAACAGGTACCCGAAAACCCATCATTTCACCACACGGACCTAAAGAATGAAACAAACCTAGTCCTAACAGCATCGAAGCAACATTTTTTCATCCACACACAAAACAACCCACACCCTTAACATGACATTACAATCAAATATTTACCCCATCATAAAGTTATATCAATTAATAGACAATCAAACCATTGTCCCTCGAACTCATTCAAGAATAAACTCATGCAATCATTCCCAAATCATACAACACCATCATGCAAACACATACATGAAGATTTAGGGGATTGATTCATGAGCAAATCTAGAATTCATTAACCCAAAAATGTCAACATCACCTTAGCCAACCAATTATCATGTCATCATTGTTTTGCAAATCAACATCTCACACATCAATACTATTCAATTAACACACAACAATTATAATAACATGATCAACCTATTATATCAACACATATAAATCCTTAAATTAGGGCTAATACCATGAAAAACATTCAGAACAACCCTAACTGCTTCTTAGTTGCATCACACACATAAATGATATACCTTGATAACAATCAACACTACAAACTCATTCATAGTATCCACTTTAAACCAACTCTTGAGGACAAAATGAAACAAGATGTATACCATATGAGCGGAATAACTTAAGCAAAAGAAAAAGGGTGGAATCCGAAACCCTAATTGCCAGAGTAGATGCCAGAAATGAGGTTGGACGGCTGGAAAAATGATCAGAAAATATTAGGGAAATTGGATTCGGGACTAATTTTGGTGGATTAGGGATAAAATGGGGTCAAAATTTAACCCTTACCAGGTAAATTTTAAAAATTAACTTAGTCGGGTCTATGAAACCCTGACTGTAGGATATAGCACTGACTACGGCCCCTAGGTCTTGGTTTCTTAGGTCATTCAACACTATTTTAAAATCATACCTAGACACTACGAACCCCATTTAGAGCTATGAGTCGTAAAGTTGACTCGTAGTGAGAGTGCCAACTTCAAGTGATCACTGTTACTCTCTATCGGGCAAGACTATGAGTCGTAAGATACACGACGGCTGATAGGCCTAGCCGTAGAGGCTGCTTTAACTGTCATTTTCTGTAAATTTTCCACTTTGTTCAAAACCTGCACAATTTTTCTTAAAGTACACTGTTATACCAAGATACTACCAATTCAATGTCTAAAAACAAAAATCAAAATACAATCAAAATGTTACCTAAGATTCGATAAATGACCAATAAAATTAAAAACAAACTAAAGCATTAAAACCTCTTGGGTTGCCTCCCAAGTAGCACCTAATTTAATATCGTGGCTTGACTTAGTCATCTTGGGTGATTAAAACTCCTCAACAGCCCACACTTCACTTTCGAGTTCATCGGGGTACTTCATAGACTAGCGAATGTCAAAAACTACTTCGGTATCATTTACCCTAAACCTGAGTTGACTCGAATTCATATCCATTATGGATCTCCCTGTGGCTGAAAATGATCTTCCCAAAATAATAGGGACTTCGAAGTCAACCTCACAATCAAGAATCACAAAATATACGAGAATATAAACTTATCCATTTTAACTAGCACATCATAGAGTATTCCCTTCGACCTCTTGATTGTCTTATCCGCCATTAATAACCTCATTCTTGCCGAAGTAGGTGAACCCAAACCAATCTTTTTAAACATGGCAAGAGGCATCATATTTATACTTGCTCCCAAATCATACAACGCTCTTGCGAACTCAACATCGCCGATGGTACATGGGATGGTAAATGCATCGGGATCCTCCCTTTTTTGGAGTAAAGATTTGGTAGTAACAGCACTATAATGTTGGAGCTATGGCGAAAGATCTTGGCTCACCAGGCACTTTTTTGTCACCAAATCCTTTATATATTTAGTGTAACTAAGCATCTTCTCCAATGCTTCAATAAGGGGAATGTTGATAGACAATTGTTACAACATGGAGAGGAAGTGTTTGGACTTACCATCTCTTCCTTTTGCTTGACCCTTTGGGGAAAAGGAGGAGGAGGTCTTGGGATAGACTTGTTCTTTTTTCCTCCTTCTCCACTTCACCTCTCACCCTATTGTTGACCAAACCTTCTTCCTCAAACTCAACTTTGTCATCAACACTCTTTTCACGATCCTCATCAACAACCACAGGCATTGGAGGGTCAATGGTACTCTTTCCACACCTCATCATAAATGCCATGCAATGCCCCTCATTCTTAGGGTTTTGAACCATATTGCTAGACAAAGTACCCTTTTAGCGTTGATTTAATTGGAGGGACACTTGACTAAATTGTTGTTCGAGTTGTTTGATGGCCACTGAATGAGACTCTATCTTTTGGTTGATACTTGAAATATCCGATTTCATTCCTTTCAATGTCTCATCTGGATCTCCGCTTTCTTCAACAATTTGTCAAACATTTCCTCGATCTTTGAATTTATAGAACTGGCATTATGATTATGAGGAGGTACATAAAGACCATTTCTATACCCATCTCTTTGGGCCTACTCTACTTCTAGCACCCTATCTCTCTCAAAAAACCCACCATGGTTATCTCTATATACACCCTCTTGGTTATAGTTCCGACCTTGATTTCCAAAACCTTGATGCCAATAGTCTAGATTGGACCCTTGGGCGTTGTTCCGAAAACCCACCACTTGATATTTAACAAAGCCAGCATCTTCATCATAATATGACTCACCATACATGGGCACACTTGGAGGTTGGTGGACGACCACGTGAACATTTTCTTGAGTTTGTTTCACCACCAAGTCCACACTCGTCTGGAGTTGAGCAAGTTGTTGCATGATCTCATCATTGATTTTTACTTGCTCTGAGCTAACATTCATCACACATGAGCTCCTTGTAGTAGCTCTTTCCCTTTGGCCCCATGCTCTATTGGTCTTAACTACTTGCTCCATCCTTTCAGCTATCCTTGTGAATGGTTGATCTAAGAATATGCCTCCCATGATGGTATTGGCACACGCTTGACTATTCTCATCAAGAGCCCGATAGAAAATCTCCACTACGGTATCATCCACGATCTTATAGTCCGAAACCATTCTCAAACATTTGGTGAACCTCATGTGTGCTAATGGAATCACTCGGCAATTGCTCAAAGTTATTGATTTGATCCTTAAGTTTAAGCTTTTTAGACCTTGGAAAGTATCTCTCTAAGAAGGCTCTTTGCAATTCTGCCCAACTGGTATTGAGCTCTGTGGGAGTTCTGACAACCATATTGCTGCATTACTGGTAAGAGATAGAGGGAACACACGTAACCTGATAGCATCCATAGAAAGATTCTGCGTACCAATCACACTCTTACACACAAAAGCAACATTATGAAGATGACTGTGAGGGTTCTCAGTAGGTAACCCCACAAACAAACCATGGTTCTAAATCATTTGGAGTAACCTACTTGACACCATGAACTTAGTGTATGTTGGTAGTGGTGGCAATACTATAGCACCTGTGATGTACATGGCCATAGTATTCACCCGATATTGATTCCAACCATATGCATTTTCATCGACATCCCTATAGTATGGCCTATTTTCCCTTGGTGGTGGATTTTCCTCTCTACCAACATCATCTTCATTTCGATCCATGGCTGCATCCACTGCAATATCCACGTTTGCTTGGGCCATTCTCCTTGCAACACATTAATTCTCAAGATTAAATGGAGCTAAGGGTCAGCCTTGGCTCCTTGTATTGGGCATACACCTAGTATACCCTGCAAAAGAAACTAAGAAACAAAAACAAAAATGAAAGTAAAATACAAGAGAATTAAGAAATTAACATTTAAATTAACTATTAGTGAAATCAAATTAAAACCTCGTCATATTCCCCAGCAACGATGCTATTAATTTTGATCACGCTTAAACAATACCTCTCACTTTGAGGATAAAGTGATCATTGTCAAATATACAACCTAACCATAGGTTAGGGTAGAATCCCAAGGGAATACGGGGCTTTACCACTTTGATTCACCAACAATCAATTCAATCATTAAATAACTATATTATTAAGAGGGGGGTTGCAATGATTGGTAGTAAATAAAACTATTCTAATAAAACGTAGAGACAATAAAATTGGAGAGCAACTTGGGAAATTGTGTTCCCCATGATTCTTTAACTCAAACACCCCGGATAACACAACCTAATTAGTGCATTGCATGCAGGATGGTAACTTAAGTTCTTCCGATTGGGTAAAGGCGAAGGTCAAGGTTCACTATGGCAGTTGGCCGGCTACCATAGTGTTCCAAACTAACCATTACCTATTGTCCCAGTCAACCTCTTCTTAGTCGAGTTTGGTTATAAGATGAGAACACATCAATCGAATTATGTCACCCACTTCTTTTCCTATTTATGACTACCTTGATTGGGATCACGATACTAGGCGGGGTTTAATGTTGGCCACCATTAACCAATAAGCAAAATGAAGGAAAATGGATAATACATGCAAATACCCAACTCAAGAAGTGCAAATAATCCGGGTTTCTAAGCTAGGTACTCATGGTTCCCACAACCCCAAGTTATGGGTTTAGCCACTCATGGCTTGGGCACACAAATCAACAATGAAAGAAGATATGGAGGATTTCATACCCAAGAAAATTGAAGAACAACGAAACCCTTTTTGAAATTAGAATCACAAGCTTGAATGATAAGATTAATCCACAAGTGAATCAAAATCTCCAAATTTGAGTCTCAAGGTAAAACCCTAGAAATTCTCTCTCAAAATCTCTCTACAGACTTCAATGATATGAATAATAATGAAAGACTAATCAAAAGCAGCTCCTAAAACCCTAACATACATTATTTAAAGTATTTACAAAAAAGTTCTTCAAATAATTAGAAAATCTGGTCGGCGTCTGCTATGACCAGTAGTTACAACTCGCAGGGTGACCTACGAGTCGTAATCGGGCTTTCGTGGCCAGCCCTTAGCATTTTGGACTTCACTGCTACGATCCACCTCTATGAGTCATAGCCTAGTCTACGACTCGTAGTGCCTTCTCGTAGTCCACTCTTGCATTTCATGGTCCACTTTTGATGAACACTGTTAATTGCTACAGGTCCTCCCTTTACGAGTCATAGAGGGGACTACGGCTCGTACCTTGAGCTTGTATGGATGAACTTCAAATTTTTAGATTTTATTTTTGAACACTATTGACTTCTACGAATAGCCTCTAAAACTCGTAGCTAAGGCTAGGACTCATAGTGGAGTCCGTAGGTCTTCAAAATCAACATAAATTTGCAAATTTTCCCAAAATCAAACCAACCTGTATTTTCTGCAAAAATAAACACAAAAATACATAAAAATCATTAAAAATCATATTGAGAACACAAAAAATTCCATGTTTTAGGCATCAAATGTGTTGTATATTGATAGCACATCAATACTCGTGCAATTCAACATCTTAAGGCTTAAATCACTATAAATACAACAACTAATCATAGCCTATAACTCAATTGAATCAAATAAACAATAATCTAAAAGATCCATGTTTAAAGTACAGTTTCATAAAAATCAAGTGTAGAAGAGTTTGGCTAGAACAAGGCTTGAAAAGCTTGACTTGTACATGAAACATCCAAATAGAAAGACACAACACATATTTCATCACTTGAAAATCATAAAGTCATTAAAACTCATATCAAAACATCTTTAAATTATTTTCGTGCACGTGTATGCATGTCATGTCATGAAACACATGAGTAAAAGAATTAGGACTATTTGAAATAGGAATAACCTAATACTTTATGCTTGAGTAGTTGGAAAAGATGGGGATATTGTTTCATCATGTCTAGCTATGCCTCCCATATACCACTCTCCACATGTTGATTCCTCTAAAGCACTTTAACTAAACTAAACTCCTTATTGCAAAGCCGCTTCACTTGTCTATCCAAGATCTCAACCGAACTTTCTCATAAGATAAGTTCTCCTCAACCTCCACACCTTCCAAAGGCACAATTGCACTAGGATCACCAATCAATTTCCTCAACATGGACACACAGAAAATCGAGTGGATAGAACTCAAACCCAGAGGCAAATCCAATATATAGGCTACATTCTCAATCCGCACCACAATCTCATATAGGTATATATACCAAGGGCTTAGCTTGCCCTTCTTACAAAAACAAATTACACCCTTCATGGGTGAGACCTTCACATACACCCAATCAACAACAAGAAAATCAAGATTCCTCTTCCTAACATCCGAATAAGACTTTTGGCAACTTTGAGATACCTTCAACCTCTCCCTAATCAACTTAACCTTCCCCATGGTCTACAACACCAAATTCGGGCCAATCAAAGCTATCTCTTCCAACTCAAACCACCCCATCAGAGATCTACATCTTCTACCATACAAAGCCTCAAATGATGCCATACCAATACTAGTACAAAATCTATTGTTGTAAGAAAACTCAGTAAGTGGTAGATGATCATCCCAGTTAACCTTGAATTCCAACACACAAGCTCTCAACATTTCCTCCAAGGATTGAAATGTTCTTTCGGCTTGCCTATCGGTTTAAGGATAAAAAGTGGTATTAACTTCACCTTAGTGTCAAATCCTCTTTGGAATAATTTTCAAAAGTGAGAAGTAAATTGGGTGCCACGATCTGACATGATAGACCTAAGCACACCATGCAACCTTACCAATTCTTGGATATACAACCTTGCATAATCATCGGCATTGAAGGTAATCATGACCTGTAAGAAATGAGCCGATTTAGTCATTCTATCCACAATAACCCAAATTAAATCAAATTGGTTTTGGGTTCGGGCAAACCAACTACAAAATCTATATTCACCTCTTCCCACTTCCAACTGGAAATCTAAATATATTGGGCTAAACCACCAGGCCATTAATGCTTTACCTTCACTTGTTGACAATTAGGGCATTCCGATACCAACTTGGATATATCTTTCTTCATACCATTCCATCAATAAACCTCCCTCATATCTCGACACATTTTGGTAGATCCTGGATGAATAGAATAATGAGAGTTATGGGATTCACTCATGATCACCTCCTTATGACCATCAACATCTGGAACACACAAGCAATCTTGATACTGAAGCACACCATCTCCCCCTTTGGGAGAAAACCTCTATTTTCTCCTCGACGACTACCTTCTTCAACTCAACCAATGACGGGTCTAAATCTTACTTAGCCTTGACATCAACAACCACAGAAGATTCGGCACTATTCCAAACATGAATGCCACCATTATTAGAGTCAGCCAATCTAACTCCCAACCTAGCCAAATGGTGAACATCTTTTACCAACTATTTCTTCCCTCTATCAATAGAGCTACACTCCTCATAGACAGTCTACTAAGAGCTCAGCTACAGTATTTGCCTTGTGGGGATGATATTGAACATTCATGTCATAATTCTTAAGGAGTTCTAACCACCTTCTTTGCCTCAATTTAAGATCCCTTTGGGTGAACACATATTGCAAACTCCTGTGATCGGTGAAGACATCAACATGAACCCCATACAAATAATGTCTTCAAATCTTCAAAGCAAACACCACAGTCGCTAGCTAAAGATCATGAGTCAGGTAATTACTCTCATACACCTTCAATTGCCTTGATGCAGAAGCTATCACCTTACTATGTTGCATAAGTACACAATCCAACTCAATTTGAGAAGCATCACAATACACGACAAACCTATCTAATCCATTAAGTAGAGTCAAAATAGGAGCCGATGTAAGCCTATCTTTCAAATTTTGAAGATCTTCTCACATTCATCCAACCATACAAACTTGGCCTTCTTTTGAGTCAACTTGGTCAATAGAGATGCAATGGTTGAGAAACCTTCAACAAATCTTCTATAATAACCAGCCAACCCAAGAAAATTTTGAAGTATCTAAAGGAGTCAATGGTCTAAGCCAATTCTTCACGGCCTCAATCTTCTTCGGGTCAACCTTAATACCATCACTAGATACCACATGACTCGGAAAAGTTACTAAACCCAACCAAAACTCATATTTGCTAAATTAAGCATACAATTGCTTCTCCCTAAAAGTCTAAAGAACTAACCTCAACTGATCCATATGCTCCCGCTCACTTTGGGAGTAAATAAGGATATCATTGATGAAGACAACCACAAAACTATGAAGAAATGGACTGAACACCCGATTCACAGGGTCTACAAACACCATCAGAGCATTAGTCAAACCAAATGACATCACCATAAATTCAAAGTGTCCATAACTAGTTCAAAAGGTCGTCTTAGGAATGTCATACTCTGTAACCTTCAATTTATGATAACGGGAATGGAGGTTAATCTTTGAGAAATGGGTGGCCCTTTGAAGTTGATCAAACAAGCTATCGATCCTCGAAAACGTGTATGTATTCTTGATGGTCACCTTATTCAATTGCTTATAATTAATGCAGATTCAAAGAGACTCATCTTTCCTTCTTATAAATAATACTGGAGCACCCCATGGCGATATACTTGGTCTAATGAAGCCTTTCTCCAACAAGTCTTTCAACTGATCTTTCAACTCCTTCAATTCAGTCGGTGTCATATGATAAGGAAGAATACAGATAGGTTGAGTATGTTGGAGGAGATCTATGCCAAAATCTACTTTTTTTAGAGGAATACAGAGCAAATAATTGAGAAACACATCCAGAAACTTATTAACCACCACAATTGATTCAAGAATAGGTGACTCAGACTCCATATCTTTAACCCTTACAATATGATAGATATACCCCTTAGAGATCACCATTTGGGCCTTGAGGTAGGAAATAAACAGACCTTTAATAGCGGAGTCACTATCCTCCCATTCAAGAATGGGTTCATCTGAAAATTGGAATTTGACTTTTTGGGTTCTACAATCTATAGAGACATATGAGGCATGCAACTAATCCATCCCTAGAATAATTTTAAAATCAAACATCTCAAGTTCCACAAGAACACACGAAACTACTTTATTCAAAACAGAGATGGGACAGCCCCGATAGACTCTTTGGGAAACAATAGACTCACCCATGGGAGAGTATAAATCAGAAAGGGCTCCCTTAAGATTTCAAGATCCAAACCAAACTTAACAGCCAAAAGAGGGATCACAAAAGAGAAATTTGCACATAGATCCAGCAAGGTATAAGCATCAAAATCAAAGACTTTTAACATACCAATCACAACATCTTGAGTCTCTTTTACTTTCTGACGAGCATACAAAGTATAGAACTTATTTCTCAGGGTACCACCTTGCGGAGCTCTTTACTGGCCTTGATCATCTTGGGCCACCTGACCTTGACCTTGACCCTTCTAAGAAGCTTTAGGACAATCAGAAATCTTGTGTTCTTATCACCACACCCGAAACAAGTAACTATGCTCTTAAAGCATGCGCCAAGTGATTCTTCCCATAAGTAGTACATAGAGGGGGCATTGTGCAATATCTAATCAGTGCATTTGGAGGAGGCACTCTAGCATTGGCAACTCATGCATTAGAACCTTAGCCCTAAAAGTGACTATAACCACCACTCTTAGAGTTGAAGAACCCACCATCATAACGAGTCCTCTTAGATTCATTCACCCTCTTCTCCTTGAGCTTTTCCCCTTCGATCTGTTCAGCATATGTTATGATCCTGGATATATCCATACTCTGAATAAGCATAGCCATACGACATTCTTTCATAACCAAATCAGAGATCACAGAAACAAACATATACATTCTTGCACGGGGATCGGCCACTAGCATAGGAGCATACTTTGAGAGCTTTGTGAACTTGAGGGTATATTCCCTCACACTAATACCACACTATTTGAGGTTGATAAATTATATCGTCTTAGCTTCCTAAGTTCAAGATGGAAGAAACGATCCAGAAAGGAAAATTTGAACTCTTTACAGTTGACCCCATCGCTGCAGACCCTCTCCTCAACCACTGAGTGTACCACACTTGAGCCACATCCTTCAAATAATAAGCAGCTAGCTCAGCTTTCTCCACTAAAGTCACCCCCATAATATTCAACACCTTAAAGAGTTCATCAATGAAGTCTTGAGCATCCTCATCAGCCTTTGATCCATAGAACTTCGGAGGATTCATCCAGGTAAAATCTCTCACTCTAGCAGCTGGAGTGGAAGCATGAGGAGAAAGATTAGCCTGTCTAGCCTGGGTGATCACCACTTGGGAAAGCATGGCAATAGCAGTACAAAATTCACCATGAGTGATCGGCTCTCCCACAGGCTCTTGAGGAACTTGGTTTTAATTAACAAGGGCCTGCCTTAGTAGGGGAGCTCTTCGTAGAGGCATCTTTTGTAGCGTAGCAAAGACATAACCAGGGTTAGGAAGCCTTAATACCCAATCCAAAGTATAACATAAGATATGAAGAAGTGAGATAATTCCTAGAACACCATCGTAGCCTCCCACTTATATGAACGGTGAACTTCACACCTATGAATAGAACTCCACTCGATGCAACACATTGGACTCCGAGGATCATTTATAAACCTAGTGCTCTAATACCTAGCTTATTATGACCTGGACCTACCGTCTAGGAGAGACATGGCGAATGGAACCCAAGAGTCTCCAAACAAGCCTCAAAGTATCCACATTCACATCATCAATTCGTAAGTGCATGAAATAGTAAATACATAGTTCTAAGAGACAAAAAAGTAGGACTCATGCTATGGGGATGTTATAAGGATAAGGATTAGCATAATCCACATAACACATAGTAACTAAGGGGCGGATAAGTATGACTCATGCTATGGGGATAGAATGGGACTTAGAACTTTCCACATTATATCATAAACAAATATTATAATACTCATATTCAATAGATAGCCATAACTATAATCTCCAAATAGAAAAATATAGCATATATCCGTACAAGAGTCTACAGGTTGTCCAATAATGTCTCTAAGTCATAGAATAGGTTGGGGGCCAAGACGTGTCCCTGCTTCACACTCAAAGTAAATATAACATAAGCGGAAGCAACATAATAGGTAGATGAATGGTGGCTTGTCCTTGGATGATAGGACTCACCACAAAAACTTTCACAAATTCGAACTAACCAACAAAGGTGGATGGATATAATCTCTAGTCCCTACATGGTTAGATCATCTAGGCAAAAGTATGTATTAGTACGTTTGAATGTACTAAGTATACGAGCATGTGATGCATATGAATTCATTAAACCTGCATTCAATGTTAGATGACAAAGGCACATATATAGAAAGAAGTATATAAGCAAAAAGAGTAGTATATCAATATGCCATTAAATACATGATGCATGAAATGCCATAATACTTCAATATAAAAGGGATGAGACCTTAACCGACGTATAAAAGCAAGCGAGTTATTACTTGGAATTCTGATATCTTCCTCACATCGGATAAGAGGTGATCTATTTGCCAAATATAGACTATACTTCTCCTTACGGGCCTTCGATTTTAGAGATATAACCTTCCTTAGGGAGCACCCTTTTCGGATAGGATTTTCATTCATATCATATCAAAGTTGTAACTATACCTTATGGGCCACCCATTTCGGTAAGGGTTACCATAAACAAATATCTATGGTGGCATATAGTTATGGGACTAGGTACTGGACCTGTGGAGATAGCCCCCCTCCCACAAGTCTGTTTGATGCTAAGTCATCATCCCACAAGAATACATATACGTATATATGCTTTCAAAAGAGGCACAAATCATTTCAAATCATTTCAATACATACTTAGGCTTAAAAGCCAAACATTCTTCAGAATCCTCCATATTTGGGCTAAAGAGCCAAATCATACTTCAAATCATACCTTCATACATAGGAATAGCTCATTCACATAAATCAAAGTGGTGTAAACTCTTGAAGTTTCTCAAGAGCCATATCATAGACATTTATGTGATCACATTCTTGTCATAATCAAATTCTCAGCAAAATCATATTCATAAACATAAAGGTTCATATTCCACTTCATAATCATCATAAAAACCAATGTCCATATATGAATAAGTCATGAATGATGCGAGAATAGAATGGGCAATAGAGATTCAAATTAAAATCAAAAATACAACAAGAAATTCAAGTAAATCCATAAGTAAGTCCACTTTTAAATCACAATTGAGATTACCCATGCTTAAATCAAACCTTAAAGGAACAATGCATATTCAAATCTTCATAATACTCATACAATTAAACATATTATGGCTTAAATCACTTTAAAACAATAATTAAACATAACCCATAACTCAATTGAATCAAATAATAATCTAAAAGACTAATGTTTAAAGTAAGCTCAATTTCATAAAAATCAATTGTAAAAGAGTTTGGGGTATTCATGTTTGAAAAGAACCATGAATCAGTCCCACATACCTTAGCTAATAAGAAGAATCAAAAAGAAATTTATTGAAGAAGAAGACCCTTCCTTAAGTTCCAAGTTAATCCTTCAAGGCTCATTTAAGAGGAGTTCTTTTTATGAGAATTCGAATATTTTCAGTGTATGAATATAATTTGAAAGAGAATAAAAGAGCATCGATATTTTAGTAGGTTAGGATAGGTTAGAAAGTCATAAACAATCCTTAGGAATAGCCAAAATTACAAGAAAGCTATTAATAAAAAGAGTGCAAAAAGAGTAAGGGGTACAGTAATGAAGCATCATGGGTCATGTAGGGGTCACACGGACAGTGTACCCATCCATATGGATTCACTTAGAAAACTCCTCATTGATGAAGTTCCAAGATGGTGATTCTATACTTAGAAAATATTTTGACCAACACCCATGCGGGACACCACACAACCCGTGAAAGGGTCACATGACCCGTGTGAGGTTCATCTGTGAAGAGCCTTGGCCAAAATGTAGTTTTCAAGGTCAAGGATCCTCTCACGAGCCACCACACGGCCTATGAAGTGTCACACGAGCCATGTGGGGTTCATGTGATGAATGCCTTGGTCTTGAACTCTAACTTAAGGCCATCCCTCTACACACAAGGCCAAAGGCCACCTCAAGGATCCTCCATACGGCTAGTGATGAGTCACACAACCCGTGGAGGTTCCCACGTGGTGTCACCTTGGTCAAAAACCTTTGGGAACCAAATTTCCATGCACTATTAAGGTCTTACCAAATCTGGGTCCTTATAGATGTGGACTGTTTTACATATCTTTAAAGAAGTACATTTTCATGAGTTATGTGATTTATGATTGTTCAATTGTAAAAGTCTAGCCCACCTAGTTTTCAGGTAAAGTCTTGCATGAATTATGATGATGATTAGGGTAATGAAATTACATTTAACGTTATGATTTGTCAAAGATATAAGAATGTTGACTATTGCCCTAACAAATGTTTAAAGAAGGTCTCCAAGATGAAACGACAACACTCTCTTGGTGATTCCTAAGTTAGAGCTACTCTTATGATTACTACATATAATTTTAAGTTATGTTTTAAAGATTTTGTGGGATGCTTAGCACCAAGTGGACTTGAGATTGAGATTCATTCCGTTAGTTGGGGCATGACCTATTAAGAATAAATCTCATTGTCCCTAATTATGTGCCACCATAGGAGCCCTTGAAGGCTAGACTAGTATATCCACACAGGCTATTTATGTTATTAAGATACATGCGAAGATGATAGAGTTCCACCCAGCAAATGGTCTTCCTGTACCAATGTAGGGGTTATGCTGGATTCCATGTAGTAGATCATATGGTCTTACATGTCGATTAAGATCTTCTCCTACAAGTTTATGATTCATTGACATATTTCATTACATGTGATCTCTTACATTAATTTTCATCCATATTGAGCTATATTCTTTGTACATGCTTGAGCTCACTTTATGTACATTTCATCTCATATGCACTTATATGTTATTTTTATGAATGATGGCATTACAATTTTATGCATACATTGCATGTCACATACTTAGTACATTCCAATGTACTAATGCATATTTTATCTGCATGATTTGACCATGTAGGGATAGGTACTCCTCCATCGGCTTGTGGCTAGTAGTTGATGTTCAAGACTAGTACTTTTATTTGTGGTGAGCCTTTAGTTTGTAACTCTAACATTTTCCAATCTATCTTGTATTCTACTTTGAGGAAATATATTTGTGGCCCTTTTAAGGAATTATTTTTTATGTTATTAAACATTGGAGTCCTTTCTATTTGATGGAAAATGATTGTTACAGGTTCCATTTGTTAATATGTTAGTTAATATGCCTTATGGACAAAAAGATGTGTTAGTTATTCAAGATTCTTTTAATGTTGCTTAATTGTCTTATAAATGTCCATAGATCCTTTCCCTATTTTACTTCCACATTTATTTATGTTTATACCTATGAATGCTTAAGATGGCTTAGGTGACGTGCCTTTGGATATCTCATTCGTCATGTATGACTAGGTCACAAGGTCAAATTGTTATGGTAATGTCAGTGGATCTATAATAAAGACCCTCTTTTGGGACAGGTGAGGAGTCGTCGGAACCAACATGATCTTATCCTACACTAGCTACATAGTTTATAGGGTTTGAGTTATTTAAACTCTTACCAAAATTGGTGCTCAATACTTCTCTCAAAACTAACTCATTATGCTCATATACAGCAAGTAAATAAACTACTCAAAATCATCTCATCTAGTCTTATTAGACTTTACTCAAAAGGCTCAAACTAATATTTGAGAAAGTTATATTGCTTGAGATCTATTTGACGGTGCCAGAGTTCACCGAGGCATACTACTATTGATATATATCTTGATATTGTGACTTGGCATGCATTGTATATTTATTACATTGGCATAGAGACATATTTATTACCTGATATCTCCCTCCCGGCGCCAAAGTCCACTGAGGTATCATCGACGCCAAAGTTTGTCATTAAACTAGAGACCTCTTTACCGGTGCTAGAGTCCGTAGAGGTGTCATTGGCGCCAGCGATCCATGTGACATTTGAGAGATTTTGTATATAGTCTGATGAGACCCCTATGGGTTCTACCTGGTAGCTTCAGCTCTGTAGATGTATACATCAGCACTAGAGTTTGTCGTGATTCCACCTCATGCATCATATTCATACACTATATGTGCATTGAATCTTCGATTGCCATTGTTTTTCTGTTCTATCATAATATATGCTTATATTGTGCACTAACTCTTTCGTTGCAGGTGGTAGTATTCTTCATAGCATATTTATTCGATTTCCCTTACTCAGTTGGTTGAACCTACTAGGTATATTTCAGTGAACTCACCCCTACTTTGTTTCCTCCCTGCAGATCGAGCATAGGGGCCCATATAGGTAGCTAATTCACTCTAGCAGAGCTTTTCTCCATCTATTCAGATCATAGCAGTGAGGCTCAAACTTTCGAGTCGCTATGGATCTTTGAGATTTTCTTTATTGTTGTTTCTTTTTCAGACTTTGTATCAGACATTACTTGAATTTTCATTTGAGACAGTTGTATTTACTCTTTTATACTACTTTAAATGCTCTTGTACTCACGACTCCGGGTTTTCGGATTTGAATTACATGTTGTGTTTATTTTCACTTTACTTTATTTTCTTTAGTTGTGATCCAATTTTGGATCGTAACAGTTAGAATTCGTCTTATTCTTACTCGCTGGCCAAGGGGATAATAAATTGGAAAAGGGATAAATAATAGAGATTTAATGCAATTACACTCATCTAATTAGCTTGAATGACCCTAGGGATAGCTAAACCTAGGACCAGGGTAAGGGTTAGTAATGCATACACCCGTAGACGACCCAAGTTGTGTGGTGAAATTCATATATTTGTCGACCCAAGGACTTAGGTGAATATTACTTACCAGTTCTGCATATTACATACTAAAAAGGATTACAGTTGTGAGGTTATACTGTGTTAGGTATTTATAGGAAACACAATATCCTAGTTGCATTCTCTCACTGATTTCGTGATACTTTCATCTTGTTTGACATTAGAATAGGTTTTATTTATTGTTTTTATTGAATTATAAATTCCCCTCTCTTAAAATAAGATAATTAACAACTCAAAATTGCTTAGACTATTCTAAGTCTAAGACCATAATCCTCATGGGATCAATCCTAACCATAGAATATATATTTGACAGCAACTGCTTATGCTTCAATTAGGAAGTGTAATCTGGGAGTGATCGAGGTGGCCTTGGACATGTCTTGGAACCAACTTATGAGTTTATAGATGCTTCATAATGAGTCAGATAAAGTTAGAGTGGAGTTTGTCTTTTTCGGAGTAAATTAAGAAAAATGATTAGTATTTATTGAATTGGAACATTGAGTTATTTTATTAAAGGGAAGTCATACTATTATTTTATATGATGATGCCCACTAGAGTACTATCTTTTTATTTCACTGAGTTTTCTACTAAGTGAGTAAGTGAATTGAGTCAAGTGATTCATTTGATAAACATAATTATTTCTGAGTGTTGGTCATGCCTAGGGTACCGTTTTGGGGCTTGAAATTTTTTTTTTATTTTGTTAAGTATTGTCTTATTATTATATTTGCATGACTGGTTGAGTTATTTCAATGTTCATTCCATTATGAATTCTTGAGTATATTTTTTAGCCATTTTACCTACCGTACATTCCATGTACTAACGTCATTTGACCTGCATCATTTTATAATGCATATACAGGTACTCAACAAGCACATCGTTCAAGATCAGTTTTCATCTAGCTTTTGGTGAGACCTCCTTGCATCCAGAGAGGTTTTTTAATTTAGTCATTCTTTCATTTTAGTAGTTCTCTTGAATTAGTCGCGGACGTGTCTCGACAAAATATTCTGAAGAACATGTGGCAGGATATTTGAACAAAACAAAAGAGAAATGGGACCTGGTTCAAGGGTGAATTCTCTGAATATTTCTAAGCTGAAGAAAGTAGTGCTACCCCCCAGACAAGAAAAATTTTCATAACCCACTTATGTGTTTATTGGGAACTCAGATTGAAATAGGTTTCTAAGACTAACAAGTGATCTCTTGCAGGCAAGTGAAGGAAGCAACAGTGATGTGTTGCCAAAATACAGCACTTTTGATACTTAAAACTTAGAATTTTGTATGTTCTCAATGCGATAGTTGTTGGCTTTATATGTTTTTGTGTTTAGATTTGCAGGATTATAGGTGGCCATGATTTAGGGAAAAATTTCAGAAGTTGTTGATTTTTACTGTTATATGAGATCATCTATGATTCATAGTCCAATTTACGAGTCATAGATAGGCTTCGTTAAGATTTCCATTGAGGAAAAAATTGCTGAAGTTGAAGTCTACGAAACATGAATACGAGTCTTGGAGAACGTTACGAGTCGTAGACTACCTTTCGTGCCCGGAGGATCTGTCATGCCCAAAATCCTATTAGGGCGGACTGGCACCCATTGCCGATAAGGCTCAGAAGAACCAACTTGTATCCATACGCTTTCTATACATATTACAAGGGATTTCTACATTTTTTGACATGACTTTAAGAAAATAAACAGTGATAACAAGATAAAAGGAAATGCATATGGCTAGGCCATTGGGGCCACGGTGTTTAAAGTACGAGACATGACCACACTTTAATTTACATAGTCTACAAAGCCTCTAGATAAGGAAAAGTATCTGATAAAGGTCGGGACAATCCCTGCCTCGACTAACTGTGCAATACAAAAATATAAGCTCTAGACACACACAAAGCTCCGAAGCAACTTGGAGCTTGGTAACAGCAGGCGGATATCCTGTACTCCTACTGGGAGATCTACTAGCACCTGTACCTTCAACATGAAATGCAGGTCCCCCATAAGGGACGTCATTATGAGATAATGTACAGAATATGTAAGGCAGGAAATATTGTGTATGAAGTAACAACTCAAATGAAACTATGCACTAGTAGGGGTAATAGACCACCTTTAGTTATACTGTGGGATCATGTCCCTTATGTTCCATTTATTACTTTACCTTTACTATATAATCTGTGCACAGCATGTAATACAAATAACCAGCTGATCAGTGGTAAATATATATTGGGATCGACCCTGGCTAGGCTTTTCCTTTAACCCCTCGGGCTACCCCCGTGATAGGATCGACCCTGGCTAGGTGATTCTTCCACGACCCTGGCTAGGTGATTCTTCCACCCCTCGGGTTACCACCTATCAATAAGCAATATACTTTACTGTATCTTTCAATTACCTTTGAGATGATTCTTTTGGTGGTCATAATAATAGAGCTATAGTACTGTAGATCCAACATATGACATGTAAATAATTACAAAAGACAACACCACAATGAAAGGAGTAAGTTACACAAATAATGAAATGCATAGGAGGTAGAACAGTACATGAACTTTATTTAGTAGAATGAACTCGTGTACCTTGGTATCTAAGTATGTATGCAGATTTAAAGGTGACTATGTATGGGAGCATATGAACATGTGAAAGAGTTAAGACACAGATAATAATTGTGTCGGAGTTGGTAAGTGTCTTCTATGTGCCAAGGAGGGATCTATGTTTCATGCCAAATAATACGAAATCAAGTAGCCTTACATACCTCGTTATACGACCTAGCTATTACCTCGAGATAACCTTCCCTTCCTCCAAGTATTTAGCTACAACATAGTAGGTGATAAAACTGGCAGCTCACTCTCATAAAAACAACATACGGGCAGCAAGCGGATAATTATAAACCCGAGCATATTCTTTCAACCTTTCCGCCCCTAATCGTATTTTCTAATACACATTATTATATACACATCATATGCAGCTTGTTTTAGTTCCATAACAGCCTTACAATATCCCACAAAGCACAAGACATAACAATTATACGTAATATACAAATAGGCGGCATAACGTTACATCCCTTCACTACATTACGACATTGACGATTTCAAAACTTTACCAACTTCAACCAAACTGTTCCCACAATATTTATACATACAAATAGTCCTAAAATAGTTTAAAAACAGTCCTCAAAATAGGTGGAGGATGTGATACCATAGCCACCAATCAATCAGCCCACAAGTTCCTATTACAAGCATAATTACGATATCACACAAGAACTTACCTTCACAGACTGTAAAAATAGTGCAGCAGCCTTTATGCATCATTATAGAACCAATATTCATTAAGCATAGTAGCCTAACTTCGTAAACAATCCAACCAAGAAGATAAAAGCTTTCAAATAAATAAGAAAAATGTACAACAACTTTTGGAACACATGCTGTCCAACAATTTCAGCATAGACATAACCAACATAGTCTCTTGTTTTGCATAAGAAAATCATACTAAACATACAATATAATCACTTACCTTTACCTTCAAGGCTGAAGGCCTCCTTAAGAACCTTAAAAGCTCCTTTTGGTTGCTTTACAAAGTTAAGAAGTGTAGAGAGAAAGCCTTAAGAAAATCTGATTTTTTTTGCTCAAGTTGAATGACTTGAGTGAGCTGATTTTAAGCCCCTTTTAACGGAGCACTTAGCCGACTTAACTTTATTATTTTAAGCCTTGTTTTATCAATAAATCAAAGTACCATTTTGCCCCTTTCACTTGGGCCTTATTGGGTTCAAATTGGTTGGGCCTTCGCTGCCTATTTTGTTTCCTTTCTCATAGTTTGTTTTGGCCCAACTCACCAAGTGAGTTTTGTTGTACTTGGGCCCTTTCTCTATTATTCTTGGGCTTAAAATTAGTCCATTGATACTAAAACACAGGCTAAAGTTACAACCTTAACACGAACTTTATTTATAATCAGACTGGGACAAATTCGACGTCGGGCCTCATCTCCGTTTAGCTAGCAAATTTAAGCTAAGCAAGTTGGTGACTCACCCGCTAGCTTCCTAAATCCTACAAGCACCTCACTTCTCTCACTTCATTTAAGGCCGTGATCTCCTCAATTCGACTTAAAACTTATTTACACTCGACCCTCTTCAGCGTTAGACATACATATTGCCCTTTAATTGGAGATTCAAGCACTTTTAAAAAGATTGGCGCTAATTTGACCAGATCATATCATGTTTCATTTGCATAGTACTAGTATTGTAAGATATGGGGTGTTACAGGATCAAAGAAGTGGACTTGCAAGAAATTCATCAGACGAAACCTCCTTTACGGGTCATAAACCAATTTACGAGTAGTAAAGGGGTATCGTAGAAGAAAAGTCCAAAATTCTAGTAGCTGATTACGAGACCCCAGCTACGAGTCGTAGAAGACAATACGAGTCTTAGAGTGCTTTCGTGGAGTTTGCCGACTAATTTTCCATATTTGTTTAGAACTTATTGTAATTACTATAAATAGGTTTTCTAGGTTAGTATTCAGAGAGAGACGGCACTTATCAGTAATTTTAGGGTTTTTACTCAAAGAACTCAATACTAGGAGAGATAATATTGTGAGAGAGTCTTTGAGAACACTTGAGCTCCAATTCAATCTTCAAGCTTGTGATTCCCATTGATTTTGGATTTACTTGATCTTAATTCAATTGTGTAAGTATTTAGTTATCTCTTCTCAATTCATATTTTCTTCATCTACATTTAGCATGAGTAGCTAAATCCAAAACTAGGGTTATCGGAACCATGAAGAATCAACAAAGTAAAATTGGATAATTTATAACTCTTGGAAGGTGTATATGAATATATTAATTAACTCTCTTCGTTTGCATGTTTTCTAGTGGTGGCAATCATTAGAACCCGCCTAGTGTTACTGACTGGACCAAGGTAGTAATGAATAGGAAAAGAGATTAATCAACAGGATTCGATTGATGTGTTCTAATTTAATCAATCGAAATGTGCCAAAGGGAGGTTGTACTGGGACTTATAGGTAATGGTTAGTAATGCATACTGTGGAGGTAGGCTTAGTCTCCTAGTGAAATGCGCCTCTCACCTTTGAACAATAGGCTTGGTGAACTTAAATTATTGTCATGCATGCAATACACTAGACAAGAATTAGGTTATCTGATGATACTGAGTTGGGGAATCATAGGGAACACAATACCCTATTTGCTCTCTATTATTGATTATTGCTCGTGATAGTTAGTTTAGTTTACGTTCTTATTGATTATTGCAACCCCCCTCCCCCTTGAGGAATTGAGCCGATTAACTATTGCATAATGGTGAATTTGTCTTGAGTCTATGTATTCCTATGGGTTCGACCCTAATCTTAGTTAGTTTTTATTTCTTGACAGCAACCGCTTTATCTTCTAAAAGGAGATGTAACTTGGACGACATCAAGATTTTGGTGCCGTTACCGGGGAATACAGCTAGAGTTAGTTAAATTCAGTAGTAATTCAAGTGTTAATCCTTAGTTCCCTTTCTAATACTTTTGTTTTTGTTTCTTTGCATGGTGTACGAGTAGTGTATGCCCAACACTCGGAGAAATAATTGTTTGTGCCTATGTCACTCACCTTATATGATTGAATGATTATAATAGTGAATTGGTCATTGATGACATAGGTACATGTTAGCTTGAATAAATTAGAGATCGTCAGAATGTTAGAACAATTGATACTAAATCGCTTTTGTTGGGGTGTATATATGTTGGAAATATTGGGGGTGATGGGTGTGCTGTGTAAACCATGTTGGTGCTTGTATCCTTGCTTCGATGCTAATACTTAGTTGGTTGAAATTGTCTTTTGGGGTCCATGTGATTGCCTTAGAAATCAGGTAACTGAGATTTCTGGTCCATGGGTGGTTTTTATGACCCGTAGAGGAATTTACGAGTCGCAATTGCCCCTCGTACATAATTCTAGAAACTTGATGTTTTTGAGTATCCATCAGATGAGACCTTCTACGAGTCATAGTTTACTTTATGACTCGTAGATAAGTCTCGTAGAACCATGCCTGAATTTGATTACTCATTGGAATTCTCTACGACCCCAGTCTACGACTCATAAACCCCTTTATGAGTCATACCTGGTCCCATAGACCTTTCCAGTAACCAAATTTGTTTGTATCACTGGTCCGCAAAAGTTTTTTATGACTCGTAAAGGGGCCTTCGTAGAACCCCTCTACAACTGAACTCAGCCAATTTTTTTACATTTTAATTCTTGATTTGTGGGATAATCATGGTGTGTATGTGTTGATGTTTTAGGTACTATGGCCCCAAAGGGTAAATGTTTAGAGATCGAACCTATGAAGAGAAGGCTCAGGGATAAGCCTTTCGATAATGAGCAGACAACTCGGCTGAGTGATTCACTAGAGGTCCTTGATGCTCAGTCGGGCCCAGAAGCTTCTCGACCATAGACCAGGGCTGCGCAAACTCAGGCTCCGGTTTCTAGTCCTTCCCAGTTTGAAAAGGGAGGAGTCCGGTTTTGAGGATGGCTCTAAGGAAGGAGAAAATGTCGAGTCCTCCATCGTACAATCATCATCATCAGCAGTGCATGCCCTCACCAACCGGTGTTGCATCGAGGGCGTCGAGACGATATACTTGGAAGGCGTATAGCCGAAAGAGCAGGGCAAGCCAACCGATTTATCTATGAGGAGCCCAGAGTGATAATGACAGACTTATCCATGTCCCCGGTCTTCAGGACATGATGATACGGTACGGGCTTCAGTGGCTGACAAAGTCTTTTTGTCGTTACTCCCCAACTATGGTGAGGGAGTTCCAGCATCTTACATGACCACCGTCTAGCTCAATCTTCCCAAGGGGAGGAAACCCCTCACTCAGCCCATACTGACAGAGACACGAGCGAGGGATTGGCGGGTCAACATATCAGAGGAAACTATCTGCCACGTATTATTCAATCCTAACTACCGTGCCCCCAGATCCACTGCAAAGTTCAATTACAGGGTGGGGCAAACTCGAAACCCATTTATTATGAAGGATCATAAGCAATGAGCCACTTTTTGAGATGGGTGGCGAGGTTCATTGCAGAGCAGAGTCCGAAACCTACTTGGGTTACCACTTATACTGGAGTTTATCATCAAGACATCGCTTAGATTCCCTGCCAAATTCTGGTGGGCTATTATTCGTTCATGCATCCAGTTGATGCTTGCTAATAACACTTTGACACCGGAGTGTGAAATTTTAGTTGCCAGCATCTTAGTTGTCTATGATATTTATTAGGTCCGCCTCATCACCAAGCAGATACATGAGGCTGCATTGAAGAGGGACACCTCTATCCCATTCCCGTGCCTGATCTACAGGCTCTATTTAGAGTCTAGGGTGGAGTAACTACACCAGCTAGACCAGATGATTAACGCCCAGCATACTTTGGATCCCAGCCTGATAAAGGCTGATGAGAATCTGGTGGCACTCCAGCGAGCACAGCTTCCACCTATGCTTGAGATGTCCGCCCTAGTGCCACCACCTGAGGGTTCAGAGATTGATACCATCATTGCCGCTACTACTATTGAGAAGAGGCCCCCGTAGCCCGAGGCAGTTGATGAGAGGGGGCCCATTATTGTTATTCTTGCACTAGAGGCCACTACTTCACAGGCTACTATCGCAGGCATGATCTCCATGTCCACCACTTCTATACAGGCCATGGCATAAAGGTTAGCACATGCTGAGGTGCAGTTGACTCAACTTTTTCAATAGATTAGGCCATGGGTCTAGCAAGCTATTTTAGAATCGGAGGGTAGGATGCGGTCATTCGTAGTTTCTACCATTCAGGATCGTATTTCCACCGTGGATACCCACATCGACGCCTTCGAAGAGCGGCTACATAAGGTATTGGCTGAGGGCCGACCTTCAGATTTATCAGTCATGCAGACAGAGATCCAGCAGCTCAGGTATGACTTGATAGCATCGCTTACAGCACCAGTCACACTACTAGAGACGATATCTCCAGTGCTGATGTTTGACTTATTTTCTCCTGACGAGCCTACCCATTCTTCCCTCTAGAAGAGACCTTGCACGGATGAGGATCCAGAGGACAGAAATGTACATGCGAGGAGGTCAGAAGAGAAGGATATCGAGCTTGCCTTGATGGAGTCGAGGCGTGATGAGGCGATGAGATAAGCTAGTGTGATGAAGCAGATGGGGGTGCTGGCCCCTCCGGACAAAGTACCACTGGCTGAGCAGACCACCCCACAGGTAGAAGGGGCCAGACTCAGCCACAAACTAGTGCTTAGGTACCCAGGTATGTTTTTCACCCCTTATGTTCTATTTTTGATTGATTTTGTGCATTAGGGACTATACACATCCTTTTCAATGAGGTGCGGGTAGTTGTGGACCTCAGTGAAGTCTGAATAGCCTATGTTCCATAACTACCCCAATTTGTGATCCAAGGTTTTCTTGCCAGTGTTTTTTTTCCTATGGATATTTAATTTCTGTTGAACTGGTACGTTTAGGATGTTTAGATAATATGTGTAGTATATAGCACTAATATTTGTGACATATAGCATGTTTTTGTCTTTTGTTTAGAAAAATGATACCCACCAAAAAAAATTGACTAGTAGTTAGATAGTAACCATGAATGTTTAGGTGTTTGACAATATCAGTTTTGATAAGTGAGGATAAATTGAGATAGAAAGCATCATCTGTGAATCTTTTGTTGATCATGTATGTTGTGCCATGTAAGTATGAACTTATTTTGCTAGATTCATGTATTTTGTGCTAATTCAGAAATTGAATTGTTGCTCTAAATTAGATTGTAGATTAAATAAATTAGGAAAGGATCTTGGGTCTTTGTTCTTAAAAGTCCACTTTAGCCTAAATATAACCAACCAAATGATGATTTATCCCTTGTTCCAAATGTTTAAGCATAACATGTCCCAATTCTTTCTAAACACCTAATCAACCTAGCCTTATCTAGTGAAAAATCCTAAAGTTGGCTCTAGTCTATCCTTGAAACCATGTGCACCTTGATTGAGGCAAAAAGCCTAAGTTCAGGGTGGCTACCAAAAGTGGCCCTATTTCGGAGGATAGATATTGTGCACCTCAACACAGGCTAAAATCCTAAGTTGAGGGTGACTGGTAAAAGAGTAAAAGCACAATAATAAGGGGCTGAGTTAGGAAAGAGGAGAAAAAGAAGAAAATCATGTGTCGGGTGCAAGAAAAATAAAAGATGCCTTAGATTGAGCTAAAAAGAAAAAGAAGCATAAAAACAAGGCTAAAAAAAGCTGGCAAAATGAAAAGAAAGCACCCTAAAAAGCTTGAATAAGGAAAAAAGGAGAATATGGTGTAAATGACAGAGTTGGTGGGGAAAGAGTGTAGAAAAACCGAATTTCAAGGAGGGTCATTCAACACTATTTTCTAAAATAACATGCCAAAGCCCCCTAAGCCTACATTATAAGCCTAGAAAATCCTAAATTGATCCTAGTCCAGTTAGTTGAAGGTCTGAGTCATGAGTATAGGGGCAAACCTATGGTATTAGTTATTATGCATGAATATCTTTATGAGGGTGAGTCTTTTTGTACAGACCCAAGATTAAACACGAAATCATCATTGAGTGTCCTATATGGGACTTCTTTTTGTGAGGGTACTTGCATTGCACTGTTAGCATTTGACTTATTCAGTGATTATTATTGTTGATAACCCCTTGCTTTTCATAATTGTATTGTCACATGCATCAGTTTGCATTGGTTTGCTAAATAGCTATCTGATCTGGTTTTAAAAAGCTTGTGTAGGTATCTGAGTTTGAGATGTATATGATATATGTCACCGAGTTGAGTCTATATGTTACTGTGTTCTCTATCTAGATTGAGTCGTCGCTTGAGGACGAGCAACAATTTTAAGTTGAAGGTATTGATGTCTGCCAAAATACAGCACTTTTGTTACTTAAAACTTAGGATCTTATGTGTTCTTAATGTGATATTTATGAGCTTTATGTGTTTTTATGTTTAGATTTGTAGGATTACAGGTTGGCCAAGATTTGGGAAAAAATTGCAGTGGTTTTTTGATGTTATACGAGACTATCTATGTTTGTAGTCCAGTTTACGAGTCATAGATAAGCTTCGTTAGGATTTTCAATAAGGGGCAAATTGCTGAAGTTGAAGTCTACAAGACATGCATACGAGTCGTGAAGAAAGTTACGAGTCATAGATTACCTTTCGTGCCTTGAGGATCAGAGAAGTGGACTTGCGGAAAATTCGTTAGACAAAACCCCCTTTATAGGTCATAAACTAGTTTATGAGTAGTAAAGGGGTGTTGTAGAAGAAAAGTCTAAAATTCTAGTAGCTGATTACGAGCCATCGACTACGAGCCGTAGAGTGCTTTCATGGAGTTTGCTGACCAGTTTTCCGTATTTGTTTAGGACTTATTTGTAATTATTATAAATAGTTTCTTTAAGTCAGTATTTAGAGAGAGATGTCACTTATCAATAGTTTTAGGGTTTTTACTCAAAGAACTCAATACTAGGAGAGATAATATTGTAAGAGAGCCTTTGAGAACACTTGGTCTTCAATTCAATCTTCAAGCTTGTGATTCCCATTGATTTTAGATTTGTTTGATCTCAATTCAATTGTATAAGTATTTAATTATATCTTATCAATTCATAATTTCTTCATCTACACTTAGAAAGAGTAGCTAAATCCACAATTAGGGTTGTGGGAATCATGAAAAATCAACAAAGTAAAACTGGATAATTTACAATTCTTGGAAGGTGTATATGCATGTATTCAATTAACTCTCTTCGTTTTGCATGTTTTCTAGTGATAGACAACATTAGAACCTACCTAGTGTTATTGACTGGACTAAGGTAGTAATGAATAGAGAAAAGAGATTAATTAATAGGATTTGATTGATGTGTTCTCATATAATCAACCGAACTAGGCCAAGGGGAGGTTATACGGGGACCTATAGGTAATAGTTAGTAATGCACACTATGGAGATGGACCAACTCGCATGGTGAAATTCTCCTCTTACCTTTGACTAAAGGGCTTGGTGAACTTAAATTACCGTTCTGCATGTTATACACTAGAGAAGAATTAGGTTATTCGGTGATACTGAGTTGGGGAATCATAGGGAACACAATACCCTAATTGCTCTCTATTATTGATTGTCTCTCGTGATAGTTTAGTTTACATTTTTATTGATTATTGCAACACCCTCTCCTTGGGAAATTGAGTCAGTTAACTACTTGGGTTGCATAATAGTTAATTTGTTTTGAGTCTACGTATTTCCTGTGGGCTTGACCCTGACCTTGGTTAGGTTCTATTTCTTGACAGCAACCGCTTTATCCTCTAAAAAGAGGTGTAACTTAGGTGACATCAAGCAGCCAATATTGGTACATGGATAGTGGCTGCTCAAAATAAATGACTGGAAATCTTCAAAGCTTTCTTTCACTAAAAGAACTTCAAGGAGGGGGTGTTTCTTTTGGAAATGGTAAAAAGGGTTATATTCTTGGCATTGGAAGAATTAAAAAGTCACTGGAACACTCAATAGAAAATGTGTGATATGTGAATTGATTGAAATTTAGTTTACTGAATATATCTCAAATCTGTGGCAAGAGCAATGAAGTGAAATTTCACTCAAAAAATTATACTATCACCAACCTAGTATCAAAAGAAGTGATACTTATGGCAAAAAGTGTGAAAAACATATATGTGGCTGATCTGGATTTTATACAAGAAAATGATTAGAGCTGTTGAAATGGGATTGACCCATGAGGCTAGCCCAACCTAACCCTTCAATTAAATGGGGTTACGCTAAATATTTTAAGCTCATTTATGAACAAGGCTTTTCAACTTGTCCTTTGGCCTGTTTGCTTCATAGGCTCAACTCGTGAGTCTCGAAGGCCAGCTTGTGGCCTATGAATTTTAAAAATACTTATTATATATTTAATTATTTTGTTAAGTAGTATTCTATTTATTAAAATTATGGGCAAGTTTTATATTTTGTTAGCTCATTAGGATTTTGTCCATTAGATTTCTATACAAGCCCATTAGCATTTAGCCCAAGGCATTACAAGCTACAACACTAATACACTATTTATTTCATATTTCCATTAGTTTTTCACTATTTACATTTTATATTTTTACTCTTCTGTTTTCTACTTCCATTAGGGTTAAGGCACAACTTCTCTTACTTTAAGAATTCTACATTAGGGTTTTGTGTTCATCAAATTTCTCCAAGACTCCAACCTTTTTGAGTTTGATTTTTAGATTTGTCTTGACCCTTGATACAACTATAGGTAAGGATTTTTCATTTTTCAATTTGCTTCTTCTCCAAAAATGAGTCAAACTTCGTCCTAAACTTATAAAAGTTCATCTTTGTTGTTAATCCTTCAAGTGCTTTAAGAATGCTTGAGGACTTTGTGACTTTAAAACCCTTTGAGTGATACTAAAAATATTTTTTCACTAAAACTCAGATTTAAAATATGCTCAAGAATGTGAAAAAAATTACCAAGAATCTAAATTTTTTATTAATCAAGAATCAGATTACTATGTTCAAAAATCTGAAAATTTTTAACCAAGAATTTGAATTTTTTTTTAATCAAGAATCAGATTACTATGTTCAAGAATCTAAATAATTTTCACTAATTTTTTTACCAATAATCAAGATTAACTTATGAAAAAAATCTCAAATTACTATTTTCAAGAAAAAATAGTACAAAGAATTAGATCCCAAATTTTAAGTTTGTGACTCTTTTCTCTTAATTCATTTCTTGATTTATCTTGTTACACGAAAATCAATAGAGAATGATGAATATAGTGCACATTAAATGAGTGTAGAAGTGAATGGTGAACCTAAAGAACCTATACAGAAGAAAGTGAGGGAGTTAAAATCATCTGTTAGGAGATATTTCAAGAAGAATGGTAGAGATAAAGAAAGAGTAGAAGTTGCAATATGTAGAGGTTGTACGACTCAATATAGAGTTGACTCTACTCTAGGACCTAATGGTAAGAACTATGGAACATAACATTTGAAATGTCATTTACTTAAATATAAAAAAGTTAAGTTCTATGATTTGGGTCAGATGTATATGGATCAACAAGGTAACATACAGTCGAAAAAATAGATCAATTGATTTCTCGTGAAAAGCTTGCTGAAGCTATTATTGAGCATGATTTGCCATATTCTTTTGTTAAATATAAAGAGATTATAACTTGGGTAGAATATGTAAATCTAGAAGTGGTAATACTGTTAAGAAACACTTCTGTTATGGATGTCCAGAAAGTGTATTTCAAAGAGAAGAAAAATTAAAACAAATTTTGCCTAAGATTCCTTATCGAGTTTGCTTAACATCTGATTGCTGGATAGCAGGTAATTCTAAGGGCTATCTTTGTTTAATTACTCAATATATTGATGATAACTGGAAGGTAATTATTAAATTTTTAAATTTTTGTTGTATAATTCCTCCTCATACTGGAGTTAAATTGGCTGCAACTATATATGATTGTTTGAAAGAGTGGGGAATTTGATAGAAAGGTACTCTTAAACACTTTAGATAGTGCCACAAATAACGATAGCATGCAAACTATTTTAAAAGGGCATCTTGGTTTGCAAAAGAGTTTGTTATGTGATGGTAAGTTTTCTCATGTACGTTGTTCTGCTCATATTCTTAATTTGATTGTCCAAGAAGGTTAGGGCGCTTTAACCATTCAGTCATGGATGCTTAGCGTGGATCCTCGTACATGGTGAATAATCAAATTCTAATTGAAATGAAATCTTTAGGATAAATCAATGCAATTTAGGAGGAATCAGTGAGAGGACATCAATTCAAATCCTGAATTTTCAAATTGAGAGAGATATTGAGAGAGATCAAGAGTTCTCACTATTTCTTAGATTCATGGACCCAATTCAATTCAGTCGGATCTTTCATTCACATTTTTTTTCCACCAAGAACATTTTCTAAAACTTTTTGACCCCGGAATTTAAAGTGGCTGATAATGTCTTGTGTAAAATTAGAGAAAGTGTGAAGTATGTTAAAGGATCTGATGACAGAATGAGAAAATTTGAGCGATGTGTTAAGCAAGTGGGGATTACTATAAATTTGGGTTTATATTTGGATGTGGCAACTAGATGGAACTCAACATACTTGATATTTGAGAGTGTACTACAATATGAAAAGTTTTTTCTAGTCTACAATTAATTGATAGAAACTACTCTAATTGCCCTACATTTGATCATTGGAGAAGGGCAGAAAAATATTTGAATCCTTAAAACTTTTTTATGAAATAACGAATTTGATTTCTAGTTCAATTTATCCAACTTCCAATGTGTACTTTATGCAAGTTTGGAAGATTGAATGCTTGCTCAAGTAGAACTCAAGTAATTCAAATGATGTTATTAAGGAAATGGTTGTAAGAATGTTCAAAAAGATTCAAAAATACTGAAATAAATATAGTATAGTGCTATCATTTGGAGCAGTTCTGGATCCTCGCTTCAAGATGGAACTTTAAAATATTATTTCTCAAAGGTGGATGCTTCTTCGACATAAGAGAATGTTGCAACTATAAACTCAAAAATATACAAGCTCTTTGAATAATATGCAAATAATCAAATTGGAGCAACTACTTCTACCATTCGATACAAACCAAATGAAGAAGGAAGTTAATCTAAACAAAAGAAATCCACTTTATTTTCGGTAAGTATTTAAGTTTTTTTTTAAAATATTTAATTTTTTTCTCTAAGTATTTAATTTTTTTCTCTATTTACTATTGTCATATTTTCTATTTCAAATTCTAATAGGAATTTAAAATGCTTGAGGGTACATCTGTCTGTAATGGTGGAAAGTCAGAACTGGACCTTTATTTGGAGGAACAAAAGCTTGATTATAAGACTTTTCAAGAAATGGATGTTATCAAGTATTGGAAGGATAGTGAAAAA
Source organism: Solanum clarkiae (assembly GCA_011800125.2). Taxonomy (NCBI): domain Eukaryota; kingdom Viridiplantae; phylum Streptophyta; class Magnoliopsida; order Solanales; family Solanaceae; genus Solanum; species Solanum clarkiae. The sequence continues at coordinate 12,040,932 of JAABOM020000084.1, read as the reverse complement.
ATGTCATGATCTTTCAGTGATGGCACGAGATGTTCTCAGTGTTCCGATTACCGTAGCATCTGAATCGACATTTAATATTGGTGGTCGTATTGTTACCAAGTACAGAAACTGTATTCATCATGAAAATGTCCAAACACTTTCACTACAAGAAATTGATTGCATGGATTTACTCAACCTAACGAAGGTAATATTTTCTAACTAGTATATAAAAATAGCTCTCTCTTTTTAGATAGTTAATTATTCTCTAGTTAACTTTTTATATTAAGTGAATTATAGATGAAGATGAACTTCTTAAGGAAACTATATCACATGTCAATTCAAATGTGATTGATGGTTCGAATATGTCACAAAATACAAGTGGAAGTGAGTTATTTAATTAATGGGTTATGTAATAGATTTGTTAAGTTTTCGGACAGCCTTAGCTTGTGTAGTTGTGTTGCTGAAAAATTTTAACTGTCTTATCATTGTTAATTTTTGGACTACCTTGTGTAGTATAAACACATTGATAGACTCGGTGTTTTTGGATTGCCTTGTGTAATCATCATTGATATTTTTGTTCTATGTCCTTCGATTTATATGATCTGGTTATATAGAGAGAAATTGTTAGCTTTCTTATTTTTTAATGATTGATGCTTCATTTGTGAAATTTTAGATGGTCAAACACGCAATATGTAAATTTTCCAAGTTATGTTATGCATTAGTGGTAAATATGCCCAAGTAATGAGAACAGTACCTATGGCATTCTATTTATTCATACATGTAATGTTTCCAAGACATCATTTTTCATTAATCATCTCTTCATCTCTATTTGATTAACTGCAAAGTTCATGTAATTTTAGAGCTATTAAGGTTGGGATACCAATCAGAGAAATGAAATTCATGGCTTTAACGAACTTTATACTGACGATGTTCATGATAAAAAATGATCGATGTTTCAATATTTCGTAGTCTTTCTAAGAGGCTAATATTATCTATATTATAGTTGAAGGGTCAACCTGTCCCAACCTGTGACCACGTAGGGTTGGGATGGATTGTCATTTTATAGGCCCTTTAGTTGAAAGGGTCAGCCCATCCTAGCCCATTTGACTTTCTAGCTCGTTAGAGTTGGGTTGAGTTGGCCCATTTTAATAGCCCTAGAAATAATTTTACAAGTCTTACTGCTCAAAGTCAGAATGCAGAACTTTTGCACAAATAACTTGGTTATGTTAGTTTCTCATTGCTTAACAAACTTGTTGCAAGGGATCTGGTCCATGGGTTGCCTAAAGTGAAGTTTGCAGTAGATAAAGTTTGTGAGGCTTGTGTTAAAGGGAAGCAAACTAGATCCTCATTTAAGCAAAAGAATCAGGTTAGTACTACCGGATCACTGGAGTCTATTTATATGGGCCAATGAGGATTCAAAGCAGAGAAGGAAAGAAGTATATTTTGGTGGTTGTGGATAATTACTCAAGATTTACTTGGACCATGTTCTTGATGTCTAAGGATAAAACTTATGATGTGTTTATGATCGTTGCTAAGATGATACAAAGAAAGTTGATCTGTAAGATAGTAGAGATCAAGTTCTACCATGGAACTGAGTCTGAAAATACAAATATGGGCACCTTCTATGCAGAAAATGGAATCCATCATAATTTATCAACTTCGAAAACTCCTCAACAAAATGGTATGGTAGAAAGAAAGAATAGAATCTTGGTGGATATTACTAGAACAATGTTGATAGATTCTGGACCTCCGAAGAACTTTTGGGCTGAAGCTGTGAATATTGCATGCTATATGACAAATAGATGCTTGATCAGGTTAATTCTCAATAAAACACTCTATAAGCTGCTCAATAACAAGAAGCCTAAAGTGAGTTATTTGAGGGTTTTTGGTTGCAAATGTTTTGTTCTCAACAATGGCAAGGAAAACTTAGGCAAGTTTGATGCAAGAAGTGATAAAGGTGTATTTGTTGGTTACTAAAGTTCCAGAAAGGCTTATAGAGTTTTCAACCAAAAAACACAGTCGATTAAAGAAAATGTCCATGTTATCTTTGATGAGTTTGGTGAAATTGAAAAGTTGATCAAGAAGAGGCTGCATTTGAAGAACTGTTGCAGTTTCATAAGGATTGTATCAATGCTGATCAACATGGAGGAGACATCTTGGAGTAGATTAATACTAATTTTGATGTTTCAGGTGATACAAGTGTTCCTGATGGGGGACCTAGTCCTGAAGCAGTTGTTGATGATGAACAAGACACTACAGAACAATTTGAAAATGCAGATAATGAAGAAGTCAGTGTTGATAGTAAGGAAGATAGTAGGTTCTCACAATATCTCTAAGGAGACTCGGATTTGCTCATCCCTTGGATAATGTCATCTCATCATTGGACTTTGAAATTAAAACCAGATCTAAAATGAGAAACATGGAAATATTTTCAACTTTTGTCTCTTCTATTGAGCCTAAAAATATGAAGTAGGCTCCGATGCTGATTGGGTGAATTCCATGCAAGAGGAATTGCACTAATTTGAAAGAAGTAAGGTTTGACACCTGGTCCCTAAGCCATCTGATAGAAAAATCATTGGAACTAGATGGTCTTCAGAAACAAGTTGGATGAACATGGAGCTATTGTTCAAAACAAATCAAGGTTGGTGGTTCAAGGCTACAACTAGGAAGAAGGCATTGATTACATTGAGATAATTGTTCCTGTTAAAAGAATGGAAGCCATCAAAATTTTTATAGCCTTTGCAGCATTCATGGGTTTCAAGTTCTATCAAATGGATGTCAAGAGTGCTTTCCCGAATGATTACCTAAAGGAGTAAATTTTGTCAAATAACCTCCTGGATTTGAAGATGTTGATCATCAAAATCATATGTTCAAATTGGACAAGGCACTGTATGGATTAAAACAGGCACCCAGAGCAGGGTATGAGAGATTTTCTAAGTTTCTTCTTGAGAATAATTTTAAAAGAGGCAAAATAGATAACACATTATTTTTGAAGACAAGAGGAAGGGACCTACTAATCATATAAGTTTATGTTGATGATATCATATTTGGTGCTACTTCAGAGTCTATGTGTGGTGAATTCACAAAGATGATAGGGAGTGAGTTTGAAATGAGCATTATGAGTGAATTGAGTTTGTTTTTGGGTTTCCAAATCAAACAAACTCCTCAAGGAACCTCAATTAGCGAAGAAAAGAACATCAAGGAGTTGCTAAAGAAATTCAAAATGGAGGATGCAAAACCTATTAACACTCCTATGGGAACAAATCCGAAGCTAGATGCTGATAAACATGGTCCTAGCGTTAATAATACTATGTACAAGGGTATCATAGAATCATTACTATATTTGACTGCAAGTAGACCAGATATTATATTTAGTATTGGAATGCATACAAGGTTCCAATCAAACTTGAGAAGTCCCACTTGAAGGTAGCTAAAAGAATCCTGACATACTTGAAGAAAACATAAGACCCAGTCTTATACTATCCTATAGGCAATTCTTTGAGATGATTGGTTATGTTGATGCTAATTATGTTGGGTAGCAAGTAGATAGAAACAACACTTCTAGAATGGCTCACTTCCTTGGTTCATGCCTTGTATCTTAGGAACAAAGAAACAAAATTTTGTTGCTCTTTTAATTGCTGAAATTGAGTATGTAATTGTTGTCCTTGTTGTGCTCAATTGCTATGGATAAAATAGTAACTAAAGAAATTTGGTATCATCATACATATTATTCCATTGTATATGACAATACAAGTTCTTTGAATTTGGTAAAGAATATGGTCCATCACAAAAGGACCAAGCACATTGATGTGAGATACCATTTCCTAAGAACAATGTTGAAAAGGGGAATACTTGTATGCAATTTTACAAAACTGAAGATCAAATTGCAGATATCTTTACAAAAGCTTTGTGTAAGTATCAATTTGAGAAGAATATATTGAAGTTAGTGATGTTGAAGATGGAACGAATTCCTGGTTTTTGGAGGCAAATCAACTTCCTTTTTGGCTTTGATTAGAAGGGCAAGAATCATTTTATTTTTCTAATGCTTGCTATGGTAAAGAAAATTCTTGTACTTTATTGCAAGTATACGCTCATAGTTATTTAATCAAGATAGCTAAAGTTGGAAAACAAATTTGAGCATATCATCTGAAACTTTAGAGGGACCTAGACGTCTCTCAAAGTTTAGCATTCTGTTTATTACATTTGATTTGCATTTGAGAACTATAAGTATTGTTCTATGTCATCTTTGTGTTAGCTGATAGATATCCCATCAATCATAAAAAGCTAAATCGCTTTTTGCATTTTCCAAGGAACCTAAAAACCTCTCATTTACTCATTTTTCTCCCTTTGCTAAGTAGAAGAACTCCATAGGACCTTATAAATCATTATTCCTTCCTTGAAGATATTAAAAAAAAATTTCTTTTGTTTTCTTGAATTCCTTGCAAACTAGCTCTTTCTTTGGAAAAAAAAATATCTCAATCTTCTAACACTAACCAAGAATTCTTGATGCTTTAAGTGAAATAGATTTATCTAGGGGTCCTGCTCTTTCTTCTAAAAACCCTTGTGCTAAAACTAGTGTGAAGACCCCTGTATCTTTTCCCCACAACCCCTCACTCTAGGGGACCTTCTGAAATTCTAGCTATTTCTGATCTCAACACCATTCAAAACCTAGTTCCCCTCGATTCCATTCAACCAGTGCTTCTTTTGGAAGACAATGTTATTGCTCCTCAATCTCAAACTAGTTCTCCCTGCACTCTTTCTTCTAATCTTGCTATAGAGAGTGACCTTCCTGAAGATAAAGATGGAGAGTCAAATATTTTGGCGACAAGTGAGGAACTAGTTACAAGAAGTTTGTTAGAAATGAAGGAAGGGCTAAATACTTCTTTTACTGAAGAAGAAGTTGAATTAGCTCAAAGTTTGGAAGCTCATTAAATTTTAAAAATGGTTACACTTGAGGGCACCTTTCCCATGGTAGATATCGGGTTTAAGGATAATGATGATGAGGACAATCTTCCATGTTCATGGAAAATCAAAAGAAGAATGATACCTTCTTCAAATAAAGGAACAAAGAATATAGTTAGTGAAATGGTATCAAAAAGGAGACAACATCTCACTAGAGGACAATAAGTAAGTTGATGGTTGATGCTATGAAGGAAAACAGAGCCCATACCTTTATAGGAAGAAGGTTGAGAAAAACAAATATTGTGAAGGCCCAAGTTCCCAAAGCTGATTTAGAAGATTTATCTAAAGTAGTTGGTGAGAACAAAAGGAAAGTGAGAGTGAATCTTGACAAGGAAGTGAAAAGGAAAAGGAGAGAAGCAGTTGTTGAACCAGTCCCTAAGTCTGATAAGATCTAGGTTCAAAAGAAAAGTTTAAGATGGAGTTGACAAAAAAAGAGAGGATGGAAGTTTTGGAACTCAAAAAGTTCTTAATGGTAGGGTATTTGACAGTGAGATGTTACCAAAATCTGGAATGTGTGATCTTGCAGATGTTGTTGAACTGCAGTCATTAACACATCTGTTCATTGATTATGTCCCAATATTGTAAGAATCCCAAGTGAGGGATTTCTATTATAATGTTGTGGTTGAGGGTGATGGTAGTCTTACTACCAGAATTGGTGAAAAAAATTGCTCATAAACGAGAAAGTTTTGGGTGAAGTTCAGAAAGTACCCATTGAAGGGATCAGGTTAGTGGTTGGAAGGCATGTTCTAAACACTTTAAGGAAATTTGTGAAAGTTGCCAAATTTGAACACTGCTGGTGTTCCAAAGAAGTTTTGGAAAGGGGGGTATCAATTATTCTTCGAGTTCGTAAACAAAGTCTTGCTGCCTCGTTCAGAGAAAAGGATAGTGGCATCTGCTAATAATTTGTTCTTGACGAAAAATTTAAGCAAGTTTGAGCCAATAAACCTCTCAACAATTATCGTGGAGCACATGGGCAAATTTTTGACTGTGGGGGATGGCAAACACGGGTTAGGATATAGATACTTCTTAACCAAAATTTTTCAAAACAAGGTATCGTTTGGAAGCTAGAGTAAGGGGTACTGTGAAACGGATTTTCTCTTTGAGCTCTCTCGTGGAATATGAGTATGTGGAAGGGACGGAAGTGAAGTTGAGTAGGATGTCTGAGTTTCTAGCTAAAAAGGAGAGGTTGAGACAAGAAATTAAAAACGGAACTCTCTTCTGAGTTCTAAAGATGATGAGATAGCCTTGCTGAAGGCTAAACTGGTTCTAGCTCAAATGGAGGACCTAGTTCGGATAAGGTGATGGAATTGAAAGCCCAAAATGCTAATCTTTCTACTGAAGTAGCCAACCTCAAGGATCAGCTACTCAACCATTACACAAAGTCCAATGCTCGTCTAACCCTTGTTGTCCAGTCTCTCACCCAGAAACCTCCCCTTTTTTCATAAGCCTAAAAATCCTTATTTTTGTGCATTTGGTTCTCTCCTGCTTTCTTATATAATGGCAGAATGTTTATATTGTTTTTAATGAAATGCACTCTTATGTTTTCCCTTATATGATTGATTCTATCAAATATATTTGTGTTGTCAATTGACTATGCCTTTTTTGTACTTGTGTTGCATTTATCCTAAGATTTACTGTCAATTCTTTTTTATGATGGCAAAAAGGGGAAATTTATATATGCTTTCAAAACCAAACAAGTGAACTAATGTGTTGCTGATAGGGGGAACTAATACAGGCACCTGGTCGGAGAAACACTTTATTGATAGGGAGAACAAGTTAATATTGTCACAATCTAAACCTAGGGACTAGCCATGACACGGGGAATGAGACACCCAGGTCACCATAGCTTTCATGAAAATATCATGTCATAAGAATATTCCATCTACTTTGCTTTCATCTGAGTGTGGGTAGACATTTCCCACCTTAACATCATCATAAACATTAGGATCTTCATCACGCTCTTTTATCATAGCATCATCATAACTTTCATAACATCATCATTATCATAATATCATCATCATCATATCATCATTTAAACATACCTTTTCATACTTGAGATTATAGTAATATAAATTCATAATTTTATCATAAGAGACTAGGGCTAAGTGTGGATTTATGGACATTTGAGTCAAAATCATGCAATTTGAGTTAGATTCATAGAGAAAACATACAATTGAGATCATTAACGAAAGAACCCACATCAAGTTATTAAGCACTAATCATGCATACTTCGAAATCACATGCTTTTACTTGAAAATTATATAGATCATATTCATACATAAATTAGTCATAACTATCATATAGGAATCATAATCCATGCATTAGGAATCATAGCTTAAAATTCATAAGAAATTATCATGAAATTTTGAATAAAAGAAGGTCTTGGATTGAGCTTCATGGATGAAACTAATCCATGAATGAAGCCCTACATACCTTAAGTAGAATCCTTAGAATTGAAGAACAAAATCTGAAAATCCTTAATCAAACCTTCAAGCTTTAGCTTCAATGGAACCCTTAACTTAGAGAGAGAAATATTGAGAACCCTTGAGATAAATTTTGGGAATTAAAAGCTTTGAATGATTTAGCAATAGGATTTTATAGAGTAGGTTAAATCAGTTAGGGTAGCCAAAATGACATAGTTTAGGACTTAGATGGATTGAAAATGTCAAAAGCACTCTTCATTAAAAACTACTGGTGCCGTCCATGAAATCCCTCCAATAGGCCGTGGATGCACCTACGATCTGTATCTTAGCTCGTGAAATTGGGTGCCACAAAAGTTGAGCTACTGAAATTGTAGCTTCCAAGTCACGAACATGCATCACGACCCATCATTTCGCTTACAGGTCGTAAGCCTTTTGTAAGTTGTTTCCACACTTAGACAAATTTTGGATTCCTCAAGGCTTCTGCCTACGAGACTACCTGGTTCCTTATACGATCTGTATGTATCACATAAGTCAACTTCTAGAAATTCTCCAATTTTTCATTCTCACTGGGCATTTTCCATGAGTGCACCTACGTCCCGTGGTTACTTCTACGGGCCATAGAGTGGCTCGTAGGATCAAACCTTCAGCAAAATTCTGAACTTTCAGTTTTCTAGATCTAAAAACATGAGGGGTGTACAAATATGTTCAAATTGATGCAAGATGTTAAATGTGCTGAAAGTCATTGCTAGACATATCATGGGTTTGTCATCATCAAAAAGAGGAAAAATGATATTATGAAATTTTGATGATTTAATAAACCATGGGAACATATGAGAACCTGATCCCATGAGTGCTATGAACCTGAAAACGACACTCGACAAACAATACACTGTGCACTGACAGTTTGTTATTTGTTGGTAAACATCTTCCTGGACTGCAAAAATTGTCTAGTCAATGAAATTGCTCCAATGTTGTTAATGTTCGGCATATATATCTAACCTTTCTTGTGAAGAAAGCTTGGGGGTTTCTACGCACATTAAGTGAGTATTCTTGGTGAGGCTCTCGAGCAGTACACTAGAAAGATCAGAGTTGTTTTTGCTTTTGTGTACTTCATTTGTGCTTAATGGTACTTGCATCTTGTGAAGCAAGATGCAACTATGGTGAGTGTTGAAGTCTAAGTGGGCTAGATTTAGTCGATTTAGTAAGTAGCGGAGTAGCTACTTAGTTTGCTCGAACCTGTGGTAGAGTTATCACAATGAGGGGGAAGAGATTTAGACCTAAATTCCTTGATTGCAAGAGCTTGTAATCGAAATCGTTGCTCCTTTGAGTTGAATGGAGTTAGTTTGAAATCCTATGAGTGCAGGTCGTGGTTTTCTCCTCCCTTGAGTAAGGGCCATGTAAAACAGCTTGTACCATTTTACTTTCCCACTTTACTAATTTTTAGCAGTTTTTGTTTACTACTATTCCGATGATGGACCTAGTCCCTGTACACTCAATGGACACGTCTGTTCATCTCTTGATTTCATAAAGTAGACAAGTATTGTTAGGTATTTACTTTTAGTATAGTGGACGAGTAAAGACGGACGGGGGAGTATTTAAAAAAAAGATAAATATGAAAAAAGTTTCAAATGTTTATCTTGAATTTTGAACAATGAAAAAGGGATAAAAAAATTCACTTAGAGCTTGTTTGGAAAACCACATTGGTAATTGAATTTGGTATAATTGGGTGTAATTACACTGTCTAACTTGTTTGGTTGGACAGAGAATTACATGGTCAACAGACAATTACTTGGTTTGGCAGGGTGTAATTACACGTTTTAATTTACAGGGGTAGGCTGTGAATTGGAGGTAATGTAATTACTTTTTGCTTCCTTTCTTTTATTTCTACGTTTTGGTTGTTCGTCACAATTTAATTATAGTGTAATTACGAGTGTGCTGTTTGGTTGCACAAGTGTAATTACAAGGTTATATTAAATTTTAAAAATAGAAGTTAATTATCTAAACTTGAAAATTTATATTAGACAAATAAAAGTATTTATAAATAATATTAAATTAAATATTTAAGATATATATTATCTTTTGAAAATATATTAATTACTAAAATATGTTCTTAGCTATTTTATAAAAAATATGTTAATTAAATTATAATCATAAAAACTAAAAATACCAGATTTATACGAAACAACATGATATGCATGTTTGAGAAAAATGTTGAATATTATAAATATAATGTCATAGTAAATTATTAAAATATTTGACAAAAAGACGATATATCAAATCTAATTAAAAATAAATGGCTCATAATGTGAATTATGAAATCCATGCTACTAAAACAAATGAAACTAAAAATATAACATAAGTTGTAAATTTAGAATAAAAAATTAACATAATACTCTATGTTATTTCAAGATAACACATATAAATATGGTTTAAAGGAAAAAAATAAGTGTGTAACTTTATTAAACAATTAATTTAGACAATGAAAACAAATAAAAAAGATATACAAGATTAGAATTAGAATTAGAATGATAAAAATAAAAGAAATGAGACATTATAATCACATCAGATTTAATTAGTGGGCTAGGGGGAGTAGTAGTCGTGGTGAAGCATAGGAACAAAAAGGAAAAGAGTGATCCTTGAAACTCGTTACACTTCCCAGGCAAATCCATTAGCAGTAATTGCCATCTTCTCCCAGGAATAGGCGGGACTTTTCGAAACTTTCCCCCCCAAAATAACTCTCCACCCACAGCTTTTTTTTACCAAAACCCTAACCCGCTAGTTTAAATTGGCCCAAACGTCTACGGCATTATGGAGGAAACCAAGGGAAACTTTGATCTTAAAGTAGAAGAACACGCCATGGTTTCGACTGAGCTGGTTAAACCCAAAGGTAAAAGGGGGAGGCCCCCAAACAAAGATGAACAAAGATTGGAGGATAAAGTGCATAGGCCAATCAGGGCGTCAAGTCAAAGAGCTAATAAGAAGTTAAGTGAATATACACAGGAAATGACTGAATGGGATGATGAAGACCGTAGCACTCGTAAGAGAAGAAAGGGGCAAGGGAGGAAGAGAACACAAGAAGAGAATGGTGATGCTGAGAAAATTAAAAGTAAAAACCCTGGAATAATGAAGTTCAATTCTGATACTACGGCTGAGGAGGGTAATGGGAGTAAAAAGCGTACGCCTGAGGGAGAAGAGGAGCTGAAAGGATCAGAGTCTATGCGGCAAAGGAATGATAATGCATCAAATTCCCGTGCTAGAAAGAGGAAGGATGAGAATGTAAAAAATAAAACCTTGCTTCATTTGAAAATCTTATCATTTTATTTATTCTTTACTAACCCCAAATGACCTTCATTTTGTAATTCAAAACATGAACAGGGTAATGAGATTTTATCAAATATGTGTCATCAGTGCCAGAGGAATGACAAAGGAAGGGTTGTTCGCTGCACCAACTGTAAAACAAAGCGATACTGTGTTCCTTGCATGAACACATGGTACTCAAAACTTTTACTTGGTTTTATCCCGCTAACTTTTATGAGATTTTAATTGTAAGTTGGATTTGCAAAGACATAGTACTCTGCTCCTTGTGGCTGGCTTTGTTTGAGCAGTTTGTCTATTGATCGTATATTTCTCTTGTCACAACTAATATGATGCCAAGCATGATGAGCATTTTAGAAAACTCAAAGCTTTATATGTTCAATCTATTTTGTTTAATATGTTAACTTTGACACAAGTATCATTCAATCATGTAGATTTTCTCATGAGTGCCATTCCATTTATGATCAATATTAGGTATCCTGGGATGCCCGAGGAGGCTTTTGCAGAGTCTTGTCCTGTTTGTCGTCAAAACTGTAATTGCAAATCATGCTTGCGTTTGGATGGGCCAATAAGGGTTGGATTCTTTTGCTGTCCCACTATAATTAAGTTACAGTCCTATTTTGGAAGTTATCACTATGTCATATGCTCTTGTGGAAAGTCTTTTTGCAGGCTTTGAAGAAATTACAATGTGAGATTAGCCAAGAAGGAAAGTTTGAATATTCTAAATTCATTTTGCAAAAGCTTTTGCCTTTCTTGAGAAGATTTAATGCAGAGCAAGTTATGGAGAAGGAGACTGAAGCTAAGATTCAAGGTTCTATTATCTTCTATAAAACTGATGCCACAACAATTGTTTATATTTATCAATTGATATGTCATATTTATTATCAATTGTTTATATTTGGGATTTCACTGGGTATGTTGTTTGTTGTTGTTGATGTGTCATCTTCTTTTCATGTGGGCAACTGTAAATGTGCATTTAGGATCCAGTTGGGTAATATCTATTTACACAGTTAGAAAACAACATAGCCATTTTCCATGTATTCTGCAGTGTTGAGTTTGAAATATCAAATAGGGGATGTTTTAATGTAGTTGCTATTTCCCAGATGAAAAAACATAGTTTCATGTAGGAGCTAGAGAGATACTTGCTTCGTCCAGGAAAAACTGTATGCCTCATGCATCTTCACTTGCTACCTATTGTAACTGGAATTTCCTTTTTACATCTGGGCAGGGTTAACAGTGTCAGAGTTAATGCTGCCCAAGGCAAAGTGTATGAAGAATGAGCGAATGTACTGGTGAGCATGAAGAACCCATTCTTTCCACGCCAGTCCTTTCAAATGATGTTCAAATTAGCTGAATTGAGCTATGTTTTGTGCAGCAACAACTGCAAAACATCCATTTTTGATTTTCACAGAAATTGTTCTATCTGTTCCTATGATCTTTGCCTTACTTGTTGTCGGGAGCTTAGAGATGGTCACCTGAAGGGAAGTGATGAAGAAGTCATCATGGAATTCGTTGACAAGGGGGTTGCTTATTTGCATGGTGATGTGCAAGATGATTCTGTACCAGATACCCAACCTGGAAGTTCACGAAGGCGTAGATCTTCCAAGAAGATGGTTGAAAGTGATTCGGTGGGTGATGCCAGGTTTGCATTTGAAATGCAACCTGGGGATAATGGAGGGCCTCTGCTAGAGTATTCTGGTGGTCCTGCTGGTGAATGGAAATCCAATGAAGATGGTAGCATCCCTTGTCCACCACAGAATTTTGGTGGTTGTGGTAAGGGAATTTTAGAGCTGAAGTGCCTGCTGAATAAGACAGAAGGTCTCTCTGAATTGCTGGCCAGAGCTGAGGATATTGCCAAAAGATTTGAATTAGAATGCATGCCTGAAATTCCTCGGGGACCATGCTGCTGTAGGAATTCAGTGGATGAAAACGACATCCAGAAAAGCAATATGTGTAAAGCAGCATCTCGTGATGGTTGTGATGACAACTATTTATACTTTCCAGCAGCTAAAGATCTTAAGCAGGAGGATCTGAAGCATTTCCAATATCACTGGCTGAAAGGTGAGCCTGTGATTGTCCGTAATGTGCTTGAGACTGCATCAGGGTTAAGCTGGGAGCCCATGGTTATGTGGCGAGCCTGTCGCCAGATAAAGAACTTAAACCACCCTCTTCTTTTGGATGTGATTGCTATCAATTGCTTAGATTGGTGTGAGGTCAGTTTACTACTTGCGAATCACACATTCATTAACATTCTCTACTTTTTTCTAGTAATTCTACTTGTCTTGGTGATCCATAGTTTTATTTACCATTTTGCCTTCTTCCTAAAGCCATCAGTTATGGATTTTTAATTCTTAGTTTGACCAGACATTTAAATATTGTAGCTAATATTTAGAAAAATTTCACTTTCAGAATAATATTGGATATTTAATCTATCAGTGCAGTACATCATTTTTTTGTTGAATCTTGCTTAGGACTTTATATAATAACAGATTGAAGTACCTATCAGTTTTAAGTTTATATCAAAATCTAAGAATGTGATGCTTAATGCAATGTGTATTGCTATGATTTCAACCTTGTTAATATGTTCAGTTTAAAGCAACCTTGCTGTGTAATTCATTTACATTTTTTCTGATGGAGTACAGTTTAGAAGAATGACTTGTATTACAATATCAGTCCTTTTTGCCATTTGGAACTTATGGAGAACTCCTCTATCCATATATATTTTGACCTTGTACTGATATACAAATAATAAAGGACATTTGCGGTCAGATAGTAAAGTTTGTTGCTCTTTGGATAGAAGTGAAGTCAATTCAATGGGATTGAAGAAGTATGAAGGGAAGCATTGACTTGTTAATACATTTTGCTATGAAGTGCACAGCTAGCAGCAATCTCAACAATTTCAGACCAAGAAGCAGTGTGTACAAATGTTAGACCAATGCTGTATCTTTTACCATATATTGTAAAAAAATGGAAAGCTGAGTTGGTACATGTGTATTCTTGCGTTTCTATTTTTTGTGTGGCATGTGTTTTTAGTTTCGTTCTATTTATGTGTTCTTATATTTTAATTCTTGTATTTTGAAAATAAGCCATACACTACATGTCTTCTTTTTCTTGAAAATAATAGCTCAATGTGATTATCCAAAGACCATGTAGAATTTCAGTTTTACCTGAGCCAGTGATGTTCAATGTTTTAAAAAATTATTTTCTTTCCATTTTAGTTTCTGAAGTTAGTTTATTGCTGTTAAGTGATATTCTAGGTGTGGTGGATAATTTTGTTATTTGTTGGATGACTACAGGTAGAAGTTAACATCCATCAGTTTTTTAAGGGATATTTGGAAGGTCGAACTGATAATGCTGGCTGGCCCCAGATTCTGAAGTTGAAAGATTGGCCTCCATCGGATTTATTCGATGAACGATTACCTCGTCATGGTGCGGAGTTTGTTAGAAGCTTGCCTTTTAAGGAGTACACAAATCCACAAAGTGGCTACCTAAATCTCGCTGTCAAACTGCCAGATGATTCGTTGAAGCCTGACATGGGACCAAAGACATACATTGCTTATGGGGTTCCTCAGGAGCTAGGGCGTGGAGACTCTGTGACTAAGCTGCATTGTGATATGTCTGATGCGGTATACCTTTTTTTTTGTCCATTCTTATGGCATGCATAGTCTTTTCTATTTTCTTTTGCATACTATTCTCCCTTAGGCATAGTTGGGATTTTCTTGAAGAGTGTGGACATTCATGCTATGCGGTTTATTTGCAACTGGACTCTGAATTGTAATTTCATTGAGCTAATAGAAGCAGCCAAGCTGGTTCTACATGTTTTCCTGTCAAAAAACGAAAATTGGAAGTCCTGAAACATGTACTAAGCTGTTGATATTGTGTTTACCAATAAAAGATGTGATTTTTTAAGTTGTTTGGTTTCCTCTGTTAAATTTATCTACTTCAAAATTGTTTTGTAGGTGAATGTGTTGACACATACTCAAGCAATAAACCTGACGCCTGATCAGCTTTCAAAAATAGAAGAAGTGAAAAGAAAACATGCTGAACAAGACAAAAGGGAGCTTCAGATGGCCGAGGACAAGAAAAAATGCAAAAATAATACATCATCTGAGTTGATTGATGACCACTCTGTGCGCAGTGACCGATGTAGTAGAAGAGATGAAAAAACTGATCAATTTGAAGTTCAAAGCTTGAGTAGTGAACCAGATTATGGCAATCAGTCAATTATTCCATCTGCTTCTTGTGTGGAACCAGAGGGAGGTACTGGTGACATGCTAATAAATGGTGCAATCAATGATACTAGCAATTGTGATGAAAGTGCAGGAATTAAAATTGATAATGATAAAAGTGATGAGTGCAAAGATAACCCCATGTTTGGAAAAAATGAAGTATTTGAGGATATAGAAGGGGGTGCACTCTGGGACATCTTTAGAAGGGAAGATGTTGCCAAGTTGGAGGAATATCTCTTGAAGCACTTCAAGGAATTCAGACATATCTACTGTTGCCCAGTCCCACAGGTATCAATAAAACTCGCTACGCTGTTTATTTTAAAATATGCAAGGTGGTTTTTATTTTATAAATACACTACATATATATATATATATATGGGGGGTGGGGTGGAGGGATCCTGTATCTTTCATTCACATGTACCAGAACTCTGCAACTTGACTTTGAAATACTAAAAGTTACTTGTTAGATGAAAGAGCCTTAATAATGTGCAGTTTCACCAAGAAAGCCAAAGAGTCAGAGACTAGTGGGTCGTCTGGTAGGGTGTATAAGAATAGAGTGTATTAGTAATGCTTGCATTAATTATACAAGGATTATTTCTTATGCATTGTTTGGTTTGATGTATTAAAAATAGCATGCATTACATATTTTTTTAAAAGAATATTTAATTCTGAATATCCTTCATGAATATGGTGAAAAAGATGTAAAAAAGGCTTTGAGGGGTACTTGAGTCTTTAACCATGCTAATGCATGCATTAAATCCTCTTGCATTGCTAATACCATGGATTTTCATGTATTAGTAAAAGTGTATAACTAATACAAGCATTAGTTATATATATGTTGAAAATTGGACCTAACAAGTTACTACTAATACAAAAAGCTAATGCATGCATTAGTTCTTCTAGTACACTCTATCAAACGACCCCTAAGTTCCTAAATTGATGTGTTGAAAATCTTCTTTTAGATATCTAGTACTCCTTTTCCTTGTTTAGTTTTGACTTGTCATGGAGTTTAAAAAAGTAAAGAAGATTTTTAAATCTTGTGGTCTTAAACTAAAGATATGTAAAATGTATTCAAGTACTCTTTAATCTTGTGGTCATAAACATATCATGTGGAAAACTATGTTGCTTGGACTCGGGTGTGGGTTTCCAAGATGGGTGAGAATTTGAGAGTGAGATTCGACAAAATATAAATTTTAAGCTCAGTTCATTGAGAAGGAAATCAAGGAGTGTTTTATCGCAAGTGCTGGGGATAAAACACCTGTCCTTGATGGCTTCACCATGGCCTTCTTCATTGCATGCTGGGATAGAAGAGCTCCTCACTATGTATCTTGGAATGCCTTTGGGTGAAAGGCATTTGTAACAATGTTCTAGAGAAATGTGAAAAAAAAAGTAAATTGGAAAAGCAAATATTTTCCATTGGGTGGAAGATTCACACTCGTAAATAGTGTGTTATATGCCATGCCCACATATATGGTGTCAGTCTTCCCTATGCTTGCAAATGAATTGATAGGATGGATGCCATTAGTAGGAATTTTTGGTGGCAAGGGAACTTATGATCCTAATGGCCACGAAATTCATCTAGTAAAGAGGGATCAAGTTATCCTTAGCAAAAAGGCACGAGGGTTGGGGATAGGAAATTTTAAAATTTAGAACCAAAGCCTCCTAATGAAGGGGCTTTGGAGATTGCATCACAGGAACACGCTTTGTGGAAAGCAACAATCAAGATCAAGTTTCGGATGGATAACAAATGGACTACCAACTTGCCCACACAACCCTATGGGATTAGAGTATGGAGGGTTATTAGGAATCAATGGAATAGAGAAGGAAATCAGTCAGGACGCAGTGAGAGATGGAAGATTTTCTCAACTTGCATTTGGGGGTTATATGGATGGACATGAACTTGAGATGCTTTGAAAAGTGAAAACACGAGTTGCTCAGTACAGAAGTTGATGAATTGTCTAGTCCTTTTATTTTTTTGGTGTAAACATGAATATCCTTAAGAAGAAGAGGATAATCCTAGTATTATTTGTGATGTAACAGTTGTTTTTCTCTTCTATGTATTTTTGTTGTAAGTTTTAATGGAATACTTTTTGAGTCTTCCTTTGTTCATAATACAAGTTACCTTTTAAAAAAAAAGATTCAGGGGGTATGAATCCGAGTGCGGACATTTGGCTAAAATTATAGAAATAGATTTATAAAGATATTCTAAATTTGAGAAATATTTTGTAGAATTCAACTTGGAGTCAACTGTGACAATAATTATCCTAGTCTTATCTCCTAACGAATTATAAGGCTAAAAAGATTGTGTAAGTGATAATATTACAATTTGTTGTCCAAGTTGTTAAAGAGGTTTTTACATTACACAGTCCATAAAGTCCATAACACTGATTGTACAAATAGTAGGCCCATGAGAGTTAAGTGTCATTAGAAGTGATTGGGCCCAAATGTTGAAATAATTTTAGTTGCAGTCCATAAGGAGTGAACAAGACATTTGACAAATTTTTGCAAAGCCTTAGTTTGTATATTTTATTTCATCTTCCTCAAAAACAAGACCCTAACCCTAGCTCATTCCTTCTCTCTCTGCCAAAATGCCGCTGAAGTTTGATCTACCATTGAAGTTATATCCATTTCATGTCATTGAGTTTTTCTAATTCTCAATTTTCCCCCTCAAGTTTGTTCTTGACTCTGGTCAAAGTACTCGGATGGCATTGATCGAATCTGACACACCCCGCACCCACACCCGCATCCGTGTTGTGTCGAGATGGGTTCGGTAGCCAAAACGAAGAGTTCGCACGACACAGGTGGAAAGCTAGAAGTGAAGAGTTGTGCAAAAACAAAAGAAGCATTCTTTTTGAAACGGATTAAAAAGGACATTAAGACAAACAAATTGAAATGGAAGGAGTAAGGGAGTGCTACACCCTACAGCTCAAAAACACCTCTTAGACCTTTTTAATTGAGCCATTATGTTATTTATTTGTACATGTCATGGAACTGCAATTACTTTTGCTTTCTTGGTATATGCAACTTAGTAGTTTGGCCAATGATTTAGCGGATCCTCTTTACCTTTGAGATAGAGGAAGGCCAGTATATATTCTATCCTCTAGAGGCTCCACTTTGTGGCATTATACTGGGTATGCTGTTGCAGCCTAGTAATCTGCTTGTTCACCTCGGAGACAATGACTTGTAATGTTACTTTATGATATGTTATACATTTCGGGCAAGGGTTTTCATACGGGACATCAATTTTTACAAGATGAGAACATCATTCCAAGTCTTCCAATTTGTCTTCTAACTCTTTATCAGAGGGGGTGGGATAGTTTTGAAACTCAATCATTCAAAATTTGGCAATGAAATAATTTGACATATACTAATACTAATAAAATAATGCAATAATAGAACGAACAAAATAGGTAAACTATGAGCTAAGTTGCTCGGGCTCTCCAAAAATGTTGCTGAACTCGTGTCGGATCCTTCAAAAATACATAATTTTTGAAGGATTTGGCACGCACCCGTCGACATTTTTGAAGAGTGAACAACATAGACTATGAGAATAGTGGTAATACTATTAGCAAGAAAGAAGATCCAAGTACTACCACCAATTCTATCTCGTAGGAAAGCAAGAGAACACTCAACTATCAACTTATCTTCTACCTTAATTTGCAACTTTCAAATCATCTTATCTAAGGTCATGTCCTTGGTAAGCCTTAGATGTGCCATGTCCTGTCTAATCACCTCACCCTCAGTACTTGTTCGGCCTGCCTCTATCTCCTTGATGCCAACTATTGCTAACCCCTCACACCTCCTCATTGAGACATCCACACCTCTCCTCTTTGCGTGCCGAAATCAACTCAACCTTCATTCTCCCATCTTATCCATCACGGAGGTGCATTTACCTTGTCTCAGATGTTTTCTTTCCTAATCTCATCTTTCCTAGTAAGTCCGTACATACACATCAACATTCTCATCTCTGCAACTTTCATCTTTTGGACATGTGAATTCTTGACTGGCTAACATTTTGTTTGATACAATGTTGTTGGTCTAACCACTACTCTGTAAAACTTACTCTTTAAGTTTATTTGGGGGAGACCAAATTATTCAAAAAATAAAAAAATGCTTATCTTTTGTTCCTCATGCTTATGTTTGGCTATGCTAGGAAGGGAGCCTTGGAACAATGCTAAAGTTGTTTTCATGTGATCTTAAATCACATGTTCGAGTCGTGGAAGAAAGCATTAATGCTTGCATTAGGCTAGATTGTTTACATTACACTCTTTGAGATGCAATCCTTTTTTGGAGCTTGCTAATGCTGAATGCTTTGTGCACTCATCTCACCTTGTTTTTCTTAATGTTTTGCTATGTCTTCTATAACTGCTAACTTTTTGGGTCTTGTAATGTAGGTTGTTCACCCTATACATGATCAAACATTTTACTTGACTGAGGATCACAAAAGGAAGCTTAAGGAAGAATATGGTTAGTATTTATATATGAGTTCTTAAGTTTTCTGTATTCAGAATTAAAACTCTTTACTTGTTCCTACTAACAATTTTTGTATTATTCTGTATTTTACAGGAGTTGAACCGTGGACCTTTGTTCAAAAATTGGGGGATGCAGTTTTTATACCTGCAGGCTGCCCTCATCAAGTTAGAAACTTGAAGGTCTAGTTACTCGCCAACTCTCTCTCTCTCTCTCTCTCTCTCTCTCTCTCTCTCTCTCTCTCTCTCTC
>JAABOM020000084.1:12010214-12021204 GCA_011800125.2 Solanum clarkiae | reverse complement strand
TCTCTCTCTCTCTCTCTCTCTCTCTCTCTCTCTCTCTCTCTCTCTCTCTCTCTCTCTCTCTCTCTCTCTCTCTCTTACACCCATCCACCCACCCACATATTCGTCTCTTGATTTAAGACTTCCAATTTTAGTTTTATATTGAAGCTATATTAACACATATATTATGCAGTCCTTAGAGATTGTGAAGGATAAATTCTTATGTATAAATTCTAATATATCCTTGGTATGTATTTGGATGAGCAGATGCTGCCATGCTATATTAAGTATTTGACTAAATTACAGTGTGCAAGAAAACTCACTAAAACAAATTCAGGACTTGATTATAGTAGACGTGCTTTTTGCTCCAATGTCTATTTGCAAATAGGTTGTGAGCTTAATAATTGAGACATCTTGCAAGTTGATGTAGGTACTTACTGAAATACTGTTAAAGATAATCAGTGTGGGTTGATTTATGCTTGGACAGGAGAAGTCATAAAAAATTGTTTGATGAAAGTAGTAATATATTGATTTCATGAGGAAAAGATCTCTCGTAGATATAGACAAGAAGTAAAGACTAAAGAGTACGTCAAATAACTTGCTTCTCTGTGAAGAATATCAAATTTTAGTAGTCATTGAGATAAAATGTTTGCTCTATAATTAATTCGAAAATAGAAGCTTCCCATGGCTAATTCAAGTGGCAAAGGTTGAGAGACTTGTGACTTAGGTCATAGGTTTGAGCCATGCTCCACGTGACCTATGCCGAGAATTTAAATTGATAGCTTTGGGGATTTAAATTCTTTTCTTTCATGCCATAAATCTCGTAAAATTCTCCTTTTTCCTTTTCTAAGAATGTATATTAACTCATACTGATTTGACTTCGCATTAATTGTATTTTATTTGTTTTATCTACTGCCCTTCTTATATTTTTATGACCTATTAAAGCCCAATATATTAACGAGAGATATAGAGTAAAATGCTAGTCATGTGATTCTGAAAGAATTACCTCGAACAATTCTCAAAAGCTTTTCCATACTTCCCCAATTGCAAGTTATATGGGATTAATTCCTTATTATCTATTTTAAAATGAATAATACATTTCTATACCACTAATTATAGCGCGGATGCGACATGCTAAGCGAAGGAAAATTTGGTGGGATGGCTACTTTGGGTTAATATTATAGGGGTAGGCCGAAAATTGAAAACCCAGACCACACCATATTAATTCAGTTCTTCGGTTCAATATTAATTCCTTTAGAACTTTGGTATTCAGTTTGGTTTTCGGTTTTAGGATCCTGGTTCTTTGATTAAAATCAAACTTATAGGAACTTCTCTCTTTTTTTTTTGTTTTTTGTGTGTTCAGATATTCTTGTATACATAAAATTTTGTGTATAAAGGGAATCATTGGGGAAAGTGGGTCAAGCAGTTTGTTGAACAGCAGGAAGGATCTTCAAATTCTTGTTGGGGGTAGGGAGTTGAATATAACTGCTATACTACAAGTGCGAGATTCGCTTGTGCTGCCTGTGCATGGTTAGTGAGATACTCCCCCCATTTTAAAAGAATGACCTAGTTTGACTTGACGCAGAGTTGAAGAAAAATAAAGACAACTTTTCAATCTCGTGGTCTTAAATTAAAGTTATGTCAAATGTACCAAAATATTCTTTAATCCTGTGGTCTTAAACATGCCACGTAAGTTAAAAAAGGAAAGTAGATCATTCTTTTTGAAACGGAGGGAGTACATTGTAAGGAATTAAGGATTGCTTCTTTATTCCTCAAATGAAGGGACACTGAAAGCACATTATCGAATAAAGCCAAAGTATGTGCTTCTTGGACCTCTAGCCCTGATAGGGAAAGCCAGAACACGTGATTGTTTAGGTTTTCTGATTTTTAATAGGTTTAATCAGATTACCTTTAAGTTGATACAGTTATTCTTTCACATTGGAAATATCTTGGGTGTACTTTCTTGCCAAGTCTTCTGGAAAAATCAAACTGGATTGAGCTAATTTTGATTCATATTCAGCATACCGATGAGGAACCGAAAACTAAAGAATGGAACATCTGCCCCTATAATATTAATTCTTAACCACCATCTGAAGTATAATTGAGAAATAACCACTTCTTAAGGCGAATATAAAATTTGGACAATAATACCCTTAGTGAAAATACAGAAAAACTTAAGCTAGCAGTGCTAGAGTTTAAAAATTTTAACAATTGAAATTCCATCAGAATGTGCTTGAGTTTGAAGTAAGGACAGAATCCTTTAGTTCTTAGCTGTAAAACCACAAATTCAAGTTCTCTTTCCTTGAGTTATTAGCTATAGAACCACAAAACCTTGAGTTCTCACTTGTTGGAAAACTCCATAATATAATTCTTGAGTTACTATTTATAGAACTATGAATTCCACTACTTTTTTCTCAGGAAAACTTCCTGGCTAAACTTTTTAGAAGGCAGCCTTTCAAAAGATACATTTTTAAAAAATAAAATGACTATAGGGAACATCATCTAAAAATTTTAAAACTAAGCAAACCAAAAGAAAGGGTTTAAATGTGATAAAACTTTCTAAGACCCCATACAAAAAAGATTCTGTATTCAAGTTTTTCACCAAACAGATCTGCAAATGAGATTGTAAACAAACTGAATGTAAATGAAAAAAGCTTTTGGGGGGGGGGGTTCTTTATAAACTTTTATAGCCTCACAAATATTATGATAAGTTTAAGACTACAAGCCTCAAATGTTTTAAGTTTCTTTTTGGGTCCAAATCATGCACACATAAATTGAAAAGAATAGTAGTTTTTAGCTTTTGTTATTTCAATACCTTTGGTCATGTGCAATTTATCATTGTTGAATGCTTTTATTTTTGCAGAAATGGAAAAACCTTCTATACTTAGTAGTTTTGTATATGCATCTTGCAATATTTAAGTATTTTTTTCTGACAAACTTTAATCAGGTTATAAATAGTAGTTATTAGAGTAGTAATTAATTTAGATTTATAAAAAGTAGTCCTGTCTAATTAATATTGAAGTAAATTGGGCCATAATTAGTTTGTGTTTGGAACAATGTGAAATGTAAATCTTCTAATAACCAGCTCCTTGACTAGATGAAAACACATCCAAGTGGTACCAAGTGATGTTTTCTATTTGCTAAATTCTTGGCAGATAAACTCGCTAAGTACATTTGCTAGTGAAAGATAACAAATAAATCTTCTGTGGAACAATTGAGATGCGTGTAAGTTGGTTTATATGTAAACCAACTTGATGTTGCCATAGAGAGTATGCAAAGCTTGTTGATTCAGAGTGAAGTTTTGAGATGGTGCTATATTGATGTTTGTTTTTCAAAAGGAATATATGAAGGGAAACAACTATATAGCTTGGTTCAACCATGATTTGTTATATTATGTTCTGATCTTAAGATATACTCTAAAATTTTGAATCTAGGCCTTCTTTAAGGGTATATTTTTGCTGTCGATGCAAGCTATATGAGTTTATTTTGGCCGTGAAACTAGTACACTATCAGTGGCCTGTTAAGTCTTGCATTTGATAGAATTGTGTTTAGTTTGTTCTTAAAATTGAAAGATATAGATGGGGTGAACATTAAAAAAGGATTCGATGTATTATTGGTTGCTTTGCAGCAACAATCATTAAAATGTCTTGCATAGTGGCTAAGTGGCATCCTAGGAAGGTGAGAATCTCTGTTGCTTGATTGCTACTAATATGGGATGTGAAGTTGATTCTGGCAGGTGAACTAGCATTAGTTGGTGCTTGAATTAACTGGTTGCTCTTTTTGGCACTTTCAAACTATTCAAATTGTAAGGACTGAAAAAAGTGTGGCCAGTTCAAAGCTGACAACTTTTTTTGGCAATTTGAAGCATAAAGTACTGTCACAATGTTAAGATTCTTTTGTTTGTATCCAAATGGTTGAAAATTTGAATTTTACTTTTCAATTTATGTGATAAAGTTTGACTTGACACAGAATACACAGAACTTATGGAAAAAAAATAATGAAAACATTGTTTTTCAAATATAGAAATGTGTACTTTTTTTTGAATTGGGCTAATTAGTAAATAATGTCGCATAATCTTAAATGAAGGATTTTTCTTATCTTTATTTCTTCCATTTTAGGTTGGTAGCTAAATGTCTAGTTTTGTATTGTAACTTTTTTAGTTCTATTATTTACTGAGTTTCAGTTAAGCCTTGGTAGTAACTGTAGTGCTAGTTGGACGCTTCCCCTGCCCTAGGAGGTGAATTGGCAACATTGTAAGAATCAAGAAGGGCCTTCAGGCTCTTTCTTGGAGAGTGTGATAGAACTCAATAATTATAGTTGACACAAGTTACTCCTTTTGTCGTTTTATGTGATATTCTTTCCTTTTTAGTTCTCACCTAAATATGTTGACACCTTCAGCTATTTTATTGACATTAGTTGTTAGGACCTCACATGATAAAAGGTGATATTAGAAGAGTTAGATGAAGGAACATGGATCTGTTATCATTTTTCGTTTCATTTTTGGTAATATAAGTGATTTTGGTAGTTTGTATATTTTGTTTGTGACTTTATGTTAAATGTCTATTTTTGTTTCTCAACTTTGTTTTCATTCACAAAGTAGTATTGATGTTTATGCAAATGTTATAGATACAATAATTGGTAATACATAAGCAAAATAGGATACGAGAAAACTAGTGTGGAAATTTGAATAAAAAGATATTAAATTAGCTTTTTTCTGATTGATCAATGTTTTTATTTCATGTCACCTAATTCAGGATGTTTCAATTTTTCCATGTCTATGCGATAATTTGCTTTTAATTTATATTTTACGCCATTATTTATTGGTATGTATATGTTATATTTCTTCATTTGTCTTTATTCATAAAAACATGCCTTATGATCTTGGGTTTTGCATTTAAAGTGTTCTCTCTCTCTAATAAAGGGGTTTTGCATTTAAAGTTTGCATGTTTTGACCATTTCTACGCTTTTCACCTTTAACAATGTGGTCTCTCTCTCTCTCATAAAGGGGTTTTGCATTTAAAGGTTGCATGTTTTGACCATTTCTACGCTTTTCACCTTTAACAATGTGGTGCTCTATGTTACTAACATTTGTCAATACTCTTTCTAGCTGCTTTTGTATTCTTTTCAAATTGCTGGATATCCTCATCATGCATTGACAAAGTATGACTTCTGTTTAGTAGTTTCCACTAATCTTGATCTGCAAGTTTGAGTGATTGTTTTTATCTTTTCTCTGAGTGAAATTCTTTAATGGATTTACTGTCTCCATCTGGTTGGTAGTATTTACTTCACTATGCTGTTGGCCACTTGGACTGCGTCGACTGACATTGTGTAATAAGTTTAAAAACTTGATGTTGACTTGAAAATACTTTCACCTTTGTGTAACAGTCCTGTATAAAGGTTGCTCTAGACTTTGTGTCTCCTGAAAATCTTCATGAATGCATCCGTCTGACTGAAGAGTTCCGCACTCTTCCCCAAAATCACAGAGCCAAGGAGGACAAGTTGGAGGTAAATCTAATTGGATAAGGAGTTTGGGTTCTTTGCTTCTATTTGTTCATGGGTGCTTATAGTTTTTTTTTCGTAGGGATGATTATGGTAGTTTGTTTTTATGGTCAATTGGTGTTTTATATGGTAGTTTGTTTTTATGGTCCATTGGTGTTTTATACTTAACCTTGTTTCTATGGACTATTGCTTTGTTCTTTAGCTTTCCAGAATTTGGTGGTTTTATCAATCTATATGTATCTATATATTATATTAAAAGCATGAAAACTCTTAAAAACATTGTTTGAACTTTTTCCTCCTTAGTAAAAGCATTTGCTTTGGATAAAATAGTCTTTTCACCACATTTTTAATTATTATTATATTATTATTATTAGTTTAATAATATTAAATATTAACTATAATTACTAAAATATTAAAAATTAAATCCTTCCCTATTCTAAAGCTTAGAATTCATTTAACAGTAAAATTTGTATGATATTTTTCATTAGGTTTCCTTCCATATTTGAGGAGTAGAATTCTTAGTTTTTCTTTTCAAGTATAATTTGTTTATGGGTAGAATTCGTCAAGGCAAGGAAAAAAACTACGTTTACTATGGTTTGAGGATTAGGTCCTGTAGAGATGTGTGGTCACTATTGATATAGGTTTAGGAGTCATTATGTGTTCACTATTATGGAATTCTAATTAATCAAGTATTCATAATTTTTAAAAAGATTAAAAAGAGAATAAATATGAAATTACAATTTCTCTCCATTAAAATGACTCTATAATAGACAAAATTGTCATTTACTATTTTTCTAAAATAATTGTCATTCAAATTTAGGACTTTGAAACTAATTAAAATTATAATTGTCATTTAACTTTAGGACTTCAAAATTAATTAAAATTAAAATTATTAATAAGAGGTAAGAACTACTAATATTTAGTGATTTTAATTTGATGAAAAATTGTCATCAAGTTTTGAAGTTGGATCCCTTTCTCCTTTAGAAAAGGCATCATGGTTGAGAGTATGAGTGTCAAAATGAGCCCAAATGTAGGTAAACCTGCCCAACATTTTATGGGTTGGACTCGGGATAATTTTAATTGGGTTCAATTCCAACCCATTCAAGTCTTAATCCATATAGAAAGAATCCTCATAAATTGAGCCCATTTAATCCTCAATGTCAACTCGTTCTAAGACTCTTTACTTGCATTGATGTAATGTATGTTTTTTATCTGTTTTATCTTTTATATCATTTATCTATCAATTTGTAACTTTTTATTTTATTTTTTGAGTTGAAATTTAAATTGTGATTATAAAAAATAAGTACTAATATGTTAGAACTATTAAGATTGAGCGGATCAAATTGGGCGGGTCATGATGCAACTTGAATTTTAGCCCATTTGAACCCAAACCCATTTGAGCCCAGAATAAGTTTGGGCAGGTCATAACCCAACTCAATTTCTTTGTCAACCTATTTTAACATTTTCAATTTCAACCCAACCTGTCCATTTGACACCCTTATTTGAGAGAAATCTATTACAAAGATAAATCTAAAAGAAACTGTAACAGCTCGACCTCCACACGTGCATATATTGTCCGCTTTGCCAGCCATGGGTCATGCACCAGCGCACGGTTTTGTTTCTCCCAGGTTTCCCCAGGAACTCCTTGGCTCAGCCAGGCGAATCCCACATCGGCTGTAGAGAGGGAGTTACTGGGCTATTTGAAGGGGCTTGGAACTTACATGTGCATAGGCCTTTTCCTGGGGAAACCTGGGAGAAACAAAATCGTGCGCTGGTGCATGGGGACCCATGGATGGCAAAGCAGACAATATATGCACGTGTGGGGGCCGGGCTGTTACAGAAACCTATTTTATTATAGAAAAAGGGGGTTCTTCTCTTTCAATGGTGAATTATTTCTCTAAGGTATTTAATTGTACTTTCTATTTATTTTGGTCTTAGGTGGGTTATTTATTGATCAGTGATAGACATGAACTTGTTTGTTTATATTTTTTTAATTAAACTTTCTTTCTCCTTAATTGCTAAAATATTTAGTCCAATATTATATTGAACATATATTGCAATCATGTAGTAGCTATATTACCTTTATAATTTAACTACTAAAAGATGTCTTCAATTTGAGATTTAGTGATGAATGTAAATATTTACAGAGGTATAAGTGTTTTCTTAAATTAATTAATTAAAGATTAACTATTATTTTCAAAAGTATCCCCCCACCCCCCACCCCCAAAAAAAAGCACTTTTGACAAAAAGTATTTTTAAAAGTAGTAGATTTGCCCTCACCATGCAAAGCGAAACCTCATATTTAAGTGGAGAAGGGTAGAGGGGCGGGCCCATTGTCCACCTAGTTTAGGAGGTTGTGGTTGGTCCAAAGGGCGGGCTACATGCGAGTTTCTCGGTTATGAAAAAAATTAGTAGATTTATAAATTTTGGCCAAATGGAGTACTCTTTTTGTTTAAATTTGTTTGTTCTATTTTTACTTGAGACGAAAATTAAGAAAGTGAGACAACATTTGTTTTTGTTAAGATTAAAACATTTGAATTTGGATGCACATTTGAATATTAAGATCTGAAGGTTTGAATGTGTATATGAATACTAAGATGTGGCATTAAGATCTTAATACTAAATTGTTAAGATTGTTTTCTCAATATTTTTGAATGTATAAAATATGTCTTTGTTTTTAAAAAATAACAAATATAAAAATCAAAGAAAATACTAAATTGATCTAATACTATTATATTAATAAAATATTTTAAAATTTTTAAATGACAATAAGTGATGGTGATGACTAATGATGATGATTGTGTGTGTCGATTTGGAACAATGTTGACTAATGATAGTGGTTGTAGGTGGTATCATAATGATATATTGGATGATAATAGTGATTAACCATGGTTGTTGGTGACTAATAATTGGTAGTGGAATGATATTGATAGCTAATGACAGTGGTGAATGAGAATGACCATTAACAATATATAATGTTGACTAATAATGATAACTAGTTTTAGAGATTAGAAAATATAATAATGATTGGTGGTGATGATCGCAAATGATGGTTAATGGTGATGACGACTGATTTTTCTTTTGACAGTAGTGGTAGTTGTGGTTGAGCTGAGGATTATAGTTGTGAATGGTAGGTGGTGATGATTGACATGGTAGTAGTGGTGGCTGAAATGGTGGTTGGGGGTGAAAGTAGATGGAGTAGCAGTGAATTGTCATCTTCGTACAAAAATAGGAATGTTAATGATATTAAGATTTTGTTATTGATCTTAACCATTCAGACCAATTAAATGGTTGTAAAATAAGAATAACAAACAGACTAAGTGATTAAGATCCGAATGATTAAAGATTTAAACTTCGAAAACAAATAGACTTGATGACTGAGATTTGAAGGATTAAGATAAAGAGCCTAATTGGAAGGACACATTAGTAATTGGATTCGGTGTAATTACACTGTCTGACCAGTTTGGTTGGACAGGTAATTGCTTGATCAGTAGGTAATTAAGTGTAATTGACATAGTGTAATTACACTCTCTAATTCGCAGATGAGGATGTGAATTGATGTTTATTACATGGTGTAATTACGTGTTGGTCATTTTTTAATTTCTTTCTTTTTCGTTTTATTTTTATTTTTATATTTTCATTTTAATTTAATTTTTATTTTGTTTATTTTAAATTTCTTTTTATTTTAATTATTTTATTTTTTAAAAAAAATTGTATTTTATAATATTTGTTTTTCATTTCCTTCTCATTTTCAACCTTTATATATCATATGACTCCATGCAATTTTTCATATTATCCTTTTTATTTATTTATTCTATGTTTATTTTTTCATAAGCATGGTTTTATTAGCATTCTAATTTTTAAATTAAAGTTAAATTTGTTGTTGGATAAAGATAGAAATATTTGTATTTTTTTCTTTCAAATCATATTTATTTACGTTATATTGAAATTTGGCATACGAGTAGTATATAATTTTTTAATTTTGAATTTAAAACTTATGTTATATTTTTATTTGTTTTTGTAATATTGACTTGATATTTTGCATTATAAGTCATTTATTCTTTAGTTAAATTAGATATATTATTTTTTTATCAAATATTTTAACAATTTAACTATGACATTATATTTAAATATTTAATATTGTTGTCAAACATGCATTTCATGATGTTTGCATAAAACTTATATTTTTAGGTTTTATAATTAATTTAATTAAAATATACTAATTTAAAAAATATAAATTGATTTTGTATAATATTAGTTAAGAATATATATGTACTGATTAATACTTCTTTTGTTTCATATTAAGTTAATTGTTAGGGAATTTTTGATGTTTCAAAATAAGTGAATTGTTCACTTTTCAAGGTATGTGTTAGAAATTTTTTCCAATTTTATCCTTCATTAATTAAGTTTATAAGGTTGAGTTTTGTATGAGAAATAAATGATGCATTAAATGAGTGTATCGAGTTTGAAAAGAGTAAAAATGGAAAAACATGATTAAATTTTTGTCTTTTTCTTAATATGTGTGAAATGACCCAACAATTCACTTAATATGAAACAAAGGGAGTATATTTTTGAAAGACAATACATATCTTATTAAGTATTATAAATACCCTTATTTGTATAATATAAATTTTTAATTTTAGATAATTAGCTTTTATTTTTAAAATTTAATATAATTTTATAATTACACTTGTGCAACCAAATAACACACTTGTAATTATATTATGGCAGACAAATAGGATACAATAATTACTAGATTGTGTTATTACTAGGATTGTAATTACAACCTTTGTAATTACACCAATTTCAATTACTGGGTGGCTTTCCAAACAAACCCTAAGACTTTCGTTAAGTACAAACAAATAAAGACCTCAAGAAGACTTTAGAATCTTGTGATCATAAATTAAAATGTTGATTTATCTTTTTACCTTCATTAAAAACTCTACAATAAATAGAATTATCATTTACTAATTTTCTCAAATAATTATCATTTACTTATTATTCTGATATCTAAGATTTTGATATTGGTTAAAGTTATAATCGTTAATTTTTTTTACTTATTTGTAATAGGTAGAAACTCCTAATATTTAGTACTTTAAAATTGACTACAATTTTTGTTTCTTCAATCTTTTCTTATTTGAACTATATTAAAAGGCTCAACATTTTGGACTTCAAATCAATGTTTTACCTAATATAACATTTACTTAAATTATGGTAAACAAAATAAATAAAAGAAATTAAAAATACTAAAGAAAGCAGTTCATGTTTATTGAATAACTTTAATCTTTATATATGAAATTCTTGTCATTTGGATGGATATAACATTTATTTTAATGTCTTACTATTTTTTTTTGATATTTTTTTTTTGTATATTGTTTTGTTGATTGATGCTAGACACACATGTAAATTCGTGTATATAATTTTATTGATTGGCGAAAAAGAGGTAGACCGAAGAAGTATTGGGGAGAGGTGATCAGACAGGACATGGCAAAACTCAACCTTACGGAGGACATGA
>JAABOM020000084.1:11964210-12010114 GCA_011800125.2 Solanum clarkiae | reverse complement strand
CTGCGTACAATCTACCCTCCCCAGACCCCACTAGTGGGATTATACTGGGTATGTTGTTGTTGTTGTTGTTGTTGTTGATTGGCGAAAAAGACACGTGCAAAGCATGTAAACTAACCTAGCACAATTTAAAAGTGACAACAAGTGGAATCCTGTATTTGAGAAAAAGGTGTGAACCAGATGAACATAGAAGTGATCTTATAATTAATTGTTGGTTGACATATGGTCATATTTTAATTATGAAAAAAATTGTTTTGTTCTGTTTCTATTTGTTCATGTAGAAATGTCTTTGCAAGATTATGTATTTTGTGTTAAGGTTTTCTTGGTGGTTGCTTAATTGTGACAGGTGAAGAAAATGAGTATTCATGCAATGAGAAAAGCTCTAGCTGAATTGGACACAAAGTAGGTCTCATCAACTCTAGTTTCTCGCTTTGTCTCCATTCACCTCTAATAACTCTGTTCCTGTAAACTGAGCATTGAAAATGCTGTCTTGCTTCCAAGATACAATTATCTGCAATTACTTTTAGATTTCAATAATCGCCCTTTGTCATTTAGTGGCGGAGCTAGGAATTTTACCAAGAAGTTTCTCAATATAAAAACAGTAGACACAAGTAGAAAAAAAGGGGAGTCAACATATAGTGTATATACATAAAACTAAAATTGACTCACAAGGGGTGTCAAATTGATACCCTTAGGTGTCATCATACTTTTGTGTAGATTTCATGGTGTCTTATAACTAATTTTGTGCCTTGATTCATAGGGATATAACTGTCAAGAATGGAAAAAAGAAAGGTACAGTTGTGGAAGATGATAGAGAAAATTCAGGAGATGATCAGAATGGGATTTGCCAGGATTTAAAAGATAACTAGACAAGATTCAGCAGAGCATCTCAGTAGCTCCAAGGGGGATTTTGAATCGAATTGACAGAGGCTCTCAAGTGTGAAAAAACACTCTGTGTATTATGAATATATAGTTTGGCTGTATTTTAGACTCATGTTTTATTCAGTTTCTGGGAAGAGTCCTAACTCCGAATGCCTCCCTCCAATGTAATGTATGTCATTCATTGCTCTTCTAATAGGGTGATTAAACTGAAATTGTTTTGCTATTGAGTTGATGGTTTTATGAAGGACTATTTGATTATGTGGTGTTCGATGTAGAATGTTGATTTATATATATAATTTGCTCGTAAAGATATGTATGTGACCTGCCTTGCATTTAGGTTGTTGGACCGTTTAATGGATGGCAAATGTTTGATGTGATGTGATGGTGCATCAAGGCACGTTGCTGTGTTGGTATATCCGTCATAACATTATCCAGTTTTTCTGGATAATGAATGAAGGGGTCGTTTGATAGAGCTTATTGGAATTTTTTTTTTTTTTGCATTAGTAGTACTTTGTTTGGTATGTTTTTTTTATACTATGTATAATTAAGTGTACTGTATTGCATATTAAGGAGTATATTACTAATACCATAGATTTCTAGATATGAGTAATGCAATCTTTTTAATGCATGCTTAATATGATTAAAGATTCAATTGCCCTTTAAGACTTGTTTTTTTACGTCTTTTTCACGATAAATGTAAAGGGTATTTTTAACAAAATTTTACACAAATCTCATACTTTTTAGAGCTAATTCTAACTAATAATAACTTTTTCAAAATTATTAAAAGTTCTTTCTTTTTGATACAAAAAATAACATTAGTGATATATGTCGATAAAGTAGGAGTATTAATTGTTAGTTGTGCTAAAAAAGGAGTAGTGATTGTAATTTGTATCAATAAGTGTTGCAGTTTTGTATTAATTAATAATTTTTTGTAATTTTTTAAAAGAGTAAGGATTATAGGAAATTATGTAAACATAAGTTGTATATTTATGTAATTTTTAATATGCAAAGCATGCCATTTTTAGTGTATTCTATTTAACATTATTCTTATACATTCTACCAAACCGACTCCTAAGAATAGCAAAAATAATTTTTAAAAGAGTGACACAAGCCTTAAGTATAGGTGATAAGTTTATAATTAGTGTTTAATGATATGTGATCATTTTAAAATATTTTTTTAACTCTTTTTTTAATTGTTGCACTCTGACCCAATTTATAATTATCTTAAAAGAAAAGAAAAAAATGTGCTCATCTTTTTGTGCCTTCCTCCAACGATCGATAAGTTAACAATTGACCCTTATATTATTGAGCTATTGAGGAACAACATGATATTTAATCTTATTATAGAATTCAATTTTCGCTTTCCTTTTTTTGGATTTTGACAAGGTGCACCCTTCCTCCTCCTTGTTGTACTTATTTTTCTCCTCTTTTTTTATTGCTTCATATATTTTGTAGATTGAATTTCGGAGTGTAACACTAAGCATTGCTAGAAAGGTGATTTTCGTTTGATTTGGTAATTAAATAATGTTGTATTAGGTGCATTGCTCATCTGAATTTATTTTAAAACTAGTGAGCTTCATTATGCTTCGCCTGCTCATAAACAATATTTTCTTTTGCAAGTTGAATATGGTAAATTCACTAATAAAAAAGATACAACCTTTCTCTTTAATTGTTAATAGCAAAATAAAATGTGAATTGACTGTGGTTCAAGCGACCATAAGAAATATTATCTTCTGAGGGTAAAAATAGTAAATTCACAGGTTATAGAAATAACTACAAATATTTTCTTTAATTGTTAATAGCAAAATAAAAGCATACGATTTTTTTTCTTGCATTTACTATAAGGTATCTGATAGTTTCTACACAGAGAATAAAATTTGACATGAACCTACCTCCTAGTCATAATATCATACTTAGAATTCTGAACAACTCCAAGAAAAACCACGTGACATATTTAAACATGCTGAATTTAAAGAATATCATAATGAAGAAGAAAAATAAGAATAGTTTAATAGGTCTCATGATATAAAGAATAAAATCTGAAAGACTGACAACATATATTGAACATTCAAACATATTTCAAAAAGCCTCTACGACATAGATAAGTTGCTAGGACAGACCCTATCTTACTTCAAGTTTGAAAATAAAACTGAAGTTTAAGAGATAACGCAAGAAACATGTCCCCAGAACATTAGAACTCACCAATAAAGCTGATAATAATCCACAACTAACTGAGTGCGTATAATGGAGCACCTGCATCTATATTATAAAACAATTTAGGTAAAAGAAGTATACAATCAACACTATGAAATGTACTAAGTATGTGAGAAATGCAATGTACGATATGTTATGATATCCAATTGACCAAATTAGAAAATATGATAAGCATTTCATTTAAAACATGATAATAAGACATGGACATGGTCAACACATTCTAAGAATCATAATGAAAATCTTGAAGAAGCATAAGTCATAAGAAAACACTCATATGTGAGATATCAACCTTAATCGACAATAAGACCATGTGAGCTACAACATGAAATCCAGTGTATCTCCTACACCAATAAAAGAGAGGCTACTTGCCAAGATAGACTCCGTATCATATCATATGCTTTTTGTGGATCCACTAGCTAAGTCAATTAAGACAACCTATAGGAGCACGTAGTTTAGGACTAAAGAATGCTATTAGAGACTCCTTTCCCAATCTTTCACCTCAAAGCCCTCTCGAAGCTAAGTCAAATTCCAACAAAATAGATAAATCAATTATCAAAGCATATCATGTGGAAAGACAACAATTAACTACTAATCTGTTTCATAAAATCATAATCATATAGCAGCTCATTAAATCATGATTCATGTAATGTAGGAATTGTCCTTTCAACATATTGAGTCCATAAGTAGGTGAGAAAACCTTTCACTATCATTCATGTGTGAGAAAACCTTTCACAATCATTTATACTTTTCTGAGAAACATCATTAAAGCATAATTCATCCTTTTCATAAAACATGCATAAAGTTTTTATCAAATGCATGGGTTCATGTTGAAACCTTGAAATAATGAAATTAATATCTATTCATGCATAATAATATAAAAAAATAAATAAAAGCATAATTGATTGAACCAAATGCAAGATCGCCAAAACCTTGGGTTCTTAAATTAAAAATTCATAGAAAAGTAGAAAAATCTTTAGAGCTCCATGGATGAAAGGAATTCATGAGTGAATATCTATATACCTGAGAGGGATCATAGGCTTGAAATTAAGGAAGAAACTTGGAACCTTGAAAAATCCTAATTCACTTGAGAGAATCCTCGAAGAAGAAAACTTCAGAACTTTTGGGGTTTGAGCAAATGAATTTGTTTAGAAGTAAAAAATCAGTTGTAGGACTTAGGAATAGTCTAGAGACGACATGACTTTAATATTAAAAGAATGAAAAATATCTAAAATATCCCAGAAAATTTTCTAACGGTAATGACCACGACTGGGGTCTACAGACCGTGATCCTTTATTTGGTCCGTGAAACCCCTCATGAAAAGTCAGCTCTCACTTTTTTGAGTCTCTAAAATACCGGACTACGAACTTACGGATCATGGTATCACTTACGAACAACCCGGTTGGTCTGTAATAAAAGTTTTCAAACATGAAAATTTTCAAATATCCACCATGGTCATCTACAGACCATAGATTCTTGTATGGTCTTTAAACACAGTTGTCAAAATCACACTACTAAAAATTCAAATTTCCTAAAGACCACTTCTATGAACATTCTTGAGGTCTGTGGATTTTCATATGACCCGTATAATCCCTTCATCCTATTCAAATTTCAAATTCAACTTTTTTAATCTTCATCTAGTAACATGTTTTTACAATCTGTAGAAACAAGTACAACCCATGGTCATGATATCTCATTTAAAATTTTAGAAATTCCTACAAAGTTTCATGAGCACCTTCACAATCCATGAAACTCTTTATGGCTCATAAAAAGAGTTCGTGAAACACTGGTCCAGTAATTTTCCT
This sequence comes from Solanum clarkiae, assembly GCA_011800125.2. Taxonomy (NCBI): domain Eukaryota; kingdom Viridiplantae; phylum Streptophyta; class Magnoliopsida; order Solanales; family Solanaceae; genus Solanum; species Solanum clarkiae. Next base: position 12,005,219 of record JAABOM020000084.1, on the reverse strand, counting down.
ACATTTATTTGAATTTTTAGAAATTTCAAGTTGTCACCTTTTTGGAAAATGATAAAACAAAAGATACCCCTATTGTCACTCCAAAAAGCATTTTCTAATAAACTGGACAATCAATATGTCACGATTCAAGACTAGGGCCTAGGCATGACACGGTGAATGGAGAACCCAAAGGGACCCCAAATAAGCCTTTTAAGCATACGTGGCACATCCTTGATTGCGAAAAGCATAATTAAACAACAAACACATAATTCTAGGAGAAACAGGACTCTGGAATTAAGCTAGGGGATGTTATGGGGAACAGGATTAGCATGAAAACATAGCAAATAAAATCTAAGGGACGGATAAATATGACTCACGTTATAGAAAGAAGTAGGGGCTTAGGACTTTCATCTCATCACTTCATCAAGCATAGAAGGGAATAAGGACTAAGGGATGTCTTTAATAGTTACATAAATATAATAAGAGTCGAGCTCATAACATGCATATCCATGTCCAACAACACCTTTAACATGAGCGGGACCGGGGCCAAGACATCTCCCGGGCTCACCCTAAGAAGATAAATATCCATAAATAAACAAGTCTTAACAAAGTATGAAAGTAAGTGGATATTGTCCCCTAAAAATGGAGGACTCTCCAATAACAATTTCAACCGGACCATCTAACCACGTGGAGGAGGAGGATGAATAGGAGCTTCATTCCTTATATGGTTAGATCATGTAGGCAAAAAGTATTTGTTAGTACTTGGAATGAATAAGTATGCGGGATACAATGCAACAAGGAAATATGCCATAATTAAACAATATGCATAACCATAATCAACGGATAAAGGTTCAATACGACATGAATGATAAATGCTTAGTCAAAATATGCATGAAGAATCACCAAGTCACATGACATATCAAACATAGATGGGAAGGGACCATAAACATATAAGACCAAGCGAGCTACTACTTGGAATCTCGATGTTCACTCCACACCGGATAAGGAGTGGTCTACTTTGCCAAAGTAAACCAAATACTTCACCTTACAGGCACTTACCCTATTTCAGAGAGTGTCTAAAAAATATCTTATGAGAACATTACCCTTTTCGAATAATCATCGAGAAGAACCTTATGGGAACACCACCCTTTTCGATCAATCACATAATGGGAGCTATATGGATCCATTAGCTAATCCCAAACCTATGGTGGCTACATAGTTAAGGGACAATGGTTGTCTACCAAGGTCCTCTCAGTGCTAGGTCACAATCCCAAGAAATACTCAATTCATATTCATAGTCATAGTAGACAAAGCCTTATAATATCATAATGTCATCATTAAGTAGCTCATCAAAACCAAAGCTTCATAATATCAAAGATAGAGCTTCATATCAATTATAACTTTCACAATATTCTCCTAGCTCATATCATGCATAATAGCCCTTCAAAATTCATAATATTCATAGTTCACATCTCTTGCCATAAGGCTTTCATGAACATAGAAGGTTTGCTCATAACTTTGATCAAAATATGGTGGGTATATGTGCATATGCTTAAATCATGAAATCTTGAGTGTAAATAACATGAAAGAAGTAACATAGAGTCATTTGAGAATTATTCAAAGTAACCTACCAACAAAGTGAAACTTGACTAGGGCAACATTAAACTCTCATGTAAATCATATATTTCATATAGCATCTCACAGCATTATGTTGTAAAAATGCAAAATACCATAAATTACTTCATAATATCATCATATAGAAGAGTCCATGCAACTACCATAAGTAACCCATAACTTGAAAATAGTTGAAGAAGAGGGTTGGTTGAGCTTTGTTGAGGAAAGGTCTCCACAAATCAAACCCACATATCTTGATTGATTGGAGATGGAAATCTTGTTGAAGGATGAAGAGAAACTCAAAACCTAGCTTGCACCTTCTACTTGAAAGTCTTGAGGAAGCTTGAGAGTGTTTGGGAGGAGTTTAAGACTTAGGGTATTTTAGAATGAGTGAGAATGTAGTAATTTAGGGTTGTATAGGGCTGAAAACGGTTATTTGGGGGCTTTAAAATGATGTAGTATAGGCTTAGAATACTAGAAAATGACAAAATTGCCCCTCCTTAAAGCTGTCGGACTAGATCATAAGACCCTAACTATAGGTCGTGGTCCAGTCCACAAGTTATGAAAACGGGTCTTGTCCTAGTAACTTTTTGGTCCTTTAGTAACCCTCTCTGAAACTTCAAACCACGACACCACCTACGGCCTATCGACCAATCTATGAGCCATGCTGTTAATTTGTACTCTAAACTTCAAAAAAACCATTTTCTACCAAGTCTGTCCTCCATTTCATGAGAATAAGTTACGTTTCGTGGAACAACCTACAATCCATAATTATCTTCGTGCATTGGTGACCCTCTTAACTGGAGCTACTGGAATTGCCCCTCAAATCCACAAAACCCAAGTACGGCCCGTACTCCATTTTACGGGTCGTATATCCCTTCGTGAAACCACTTGCACTTTAGGGTCAAATTCTAATTTTCAAATGAACTCGTCCTTTAGTGAGAGAGTCAAGATGTGGTGGTCAAGGGTAGATTCATCTCTTGCATTAAAGCCCGTAAGATGATCTCTAAGGGGGATGTCTTTACCATCTTATGAGAGCTAGGGATGTGAGTCTAAAGTCCTTCCCATAGAGTCGATTTCGATTATGAATGAGTTTCTTGATGTCTTCCCAAATGACATTCCCGGTGTTCCTCCCAAAAGGGAAATAGATTTTGGTATAGATCTTCTTCCTGATACTTAACCCATTTCTATTCCCCCTTACCGTATGGCCCCGGCGAAGTTAAAGGAGATGAAGGAACAATTCAGGGACTTGTTGGAGAAGGGGTTTATTAGACCTAGCCAGTCCCCTTGGGGTGCACTAGTGTTGGTTGTTAAAAAGAAGGATGAGTCCCTTAAAATATATATTGACTACCGGTAACTCAATAGGGTCACCATCAAGAATAGTTATCCTCTTCCAAGGATTGATGATTTGTTTGACCGATTGCAAAGGGCTAGCCACTTCTCTAAGATTGATGTTCGGTCTGGGTATCATCAAGTGAAGGTGAAGGAGTGTGATATTTCCAAGACGGCCTTCCAGACTAGATAAGAGCATTATGAATTTATGGTGATGTCTTTTGGGTTGACCAATGCACCCGCCATTTTCATGGACCTTATGAATAAGGTCTTCAAACCCTACCTTGATTCTTTTGTTGTGGTGTTCATTGATGATATTTTGATCTATTCTCATGGTGAGGAAGAACATAGGGCTCGTTTGAGAGTTGTGTTGCAAAGATAGAGGAGGAGAAATTGTATACTAAATGTGAAAAGTGTGAATTTTGTTTGAAGTAGGTTGCTTTCCTAAGGCATGTAATGTCGGGGGATGGTATAAAGGTGAATCCTAAAAAGACCGATGTGATTAGAAATTGGCCTAGACCATTCACCTCGTTGGATATTAGGAGTTTCTTGGGCTTAGTGGGCTACCATCAGAGGTTTGTGAATGGGTTCTCTTCTATTGCTTCCCCTATGATAAAATTGACTCAAAAGAAGTTTAGGCTTGTGTGGACCGATGAATGTGAGAGGAGCTCCCAAACCTTGAAAGATAAGCTTGTGTCCGCCCCTATATTTTCATTACCGGATAGGCTTGAGGGATTTGTGGTGTATTGTGATGCTTCTATGGTTGGTTTAGGTTGTGTGCTGATGCAAACTGTAAGGTGATAGCCTATGCTTCTAGACAACTCAAAGTGCATGAAAAGAACTACCCCACCCATGATATTGAATTGGCCGTCGTAGTATTTGCTTTGAAAATTTGGCGACATTTTTTGTATGGGGTGCATGTTGATGTGTTCATCGATCATAAAAGCCTTCAATATGTCTTCACTCAATTGGATCTCAACTTGAGGCAAAGAAGGTGGCTAGAACTTCTTAAAGACTGTGATATGAGTGTGCATTACCATACCAGTAAGGAAAATATGGTGGCGGATGCCTTGAGTAGGGTGTTTATGGGTAGCCTAGCTCATGTTGATGGTGGTGATAAGGAGATGGGTAGGGAAGTGCATCGATTGGCTAGATTGGGGATTAGGTTGGAAGAGGTTCGTAATAATGGTGTTATTTTTGTTGATGGTTGTAGGTCTTCCTTAGTTGATGAGGTGATAGGAAAACAAGATCTTGATTTCTCCTTGCTTGAATTGAAGGTATTGGTGAAGAAGGGAAAAGTCGAGGTTTTCCCCCAAGGGGGGAGATGGTGCCCTTAGGTACCAAGGTAGGTTGTGTGTGCCTTGTGTTAATGGTTTAAGGGAGAAAATCCTTGATAAGGCCCATAATTCTTCTTATTCTATCCATCCTGGTTCCACCAAAATATATAGAGATTTGAGCGATGTGTATTGGTGGGGAGGCATGAAGAGAGACATTGCTAAATTCATTTTCGGTTGTCATAGTTGTCAACAGGTCAAAGCCGAACATCAAAGGTTGGATGGCCTAACCCAAGATGTTGAGATTCCTACTTGGAAGTGGGAAGAGATAAATATGGATTTTGTGGTTGGGTTGCCCAAGACTAAAAAAAGTTTTGATTCCATTTGGGTTATGGTTGATAGGATGACAAAATCTGCTCATTTCCTACCGGTTAAGACCACATATGGGGCTGATGATTATGCAAAGTTGTACATTCACAACTTGGTAAGGTTGCATGGGGTACCTTTGTCTATCATATCTGATCGTGGAGCTCAATTCACCTCATACTTTTAGAGGTCTTTCAAAGGGGTCTTGGAACTAGAGTTAAGTTTTCTACGACCTTCCACCCTCAAAAAGATGGCCAAGTCGGGAGGACCATACAAACCCTTGAGGATATGCTTAGAGCATGTGTGTTGGAATTTAAAGTTGGTTGGGATGATCATCTTCCGTTGATTGAGTTTGCCTATAACAATAACTATCATTCTAGCATCGGTATGACTCCTTTTGAGGCTCTCTGTGGGAGACATTGTAGATCATCAGTTGGTTGGTGAGGTAGCTTTGTTGGGACCAAATATGTTTATGGAGGATCTTGATAAGGTTAGGATGATTAGGGAAATACTGAAGATGGCCCAATGTCGTCAAAAATCCTATACTGATGTGAGAAGAAGAGACATTGAATACAAAGTTGGTGATTGGGTCTACCTAAAGGTTTCACCCTTGAAGGGTGTGGTCCATTTTGGTAAGAAGGGCAAGTTGAGCCCAAGATATGTTGGTCCTTATAAGTTCATGTTGAGGGTTGTCAAGGTAGCTTATAAGCTAAGATTGCCTAGTGAAATGGATTTGGTTCATCCGGTGTTCCATGTGTCTATGTTGAGGAAATATGTGGATGATCCGAATACAATTGTGCCTCTTGATGTTATGGGTATGGTTGAAGATAATTTTACGTATGAAGAGGTTTCGGTTCAGATTTTGGATAGGTAAGTGAAAAGGTTGAGAAACAAGGAGGTGACTTCCGTCAAGGTCCTTTGGAGCAATCAACAAGTTGAGAATGCTACTTGGGAGGCCGAGGCAGACATGCAAAAGCAATATCCTTACTTTTCCACTCTACTCAAGCCTAAGGTATTGATCTAAGTCCTTTATATGATCTCAAGTCTTAAGTTCAGCCCTCATGTCATTGTATATGCTCATGTTTAAATTGATAAGTTCATGATGATTTTACACTTATGATGAGATTTTTGAAATGATGTTTAACTGTATTGTTGCATCTCTATGTGGGCTGAATGGTCATGTTTGTGTCTCTCATATACTTTTCTTTGACATTTAGGGGTTAATAGTCCCAAGGTGGAGATATTGAAACGACCCAAAAGTGCCCGAAAATGTGCCTCGGAAGTGCCCGGAATCGTAATTTTCATATATCTCAAAATCCGTGTATGATATCAAAAATTTGACTTTATATTCTTGTTCAGGGGGGTAAATTTAGGGGAAAGAGGGTCTAACCCCGATCTTAGAGCAACTGTATCAAAATTCAAAATTTTCAAAATGCAATTTCTGGAGAGTTTTTCGTGCCCCTGGCACGACGTACCAAGGGCGCACACCTATGTTAGTTTTGGTCCAGTTTTGACTTCGGTCCAAGACTTTTAATTCTTGGGCCTTAGTGTCCCCAAACATGAAAATACCTATACTTTGCCATTTCTCACCTTCGTATCATTCTAAACATTCCCCAATATTAATTCAAGCACTCAAACAAATATTTTACTCCCAAATTCAAGACTCAAAACCCTTTCCGTATCTTAAAGATTGCACTCAAGCTTCAATTCTCCATCTCCAATCTTCATCAAGTTCATCTCCAAAGCTAAGGGGTATGTGGATTTCTTTCATGGGTTCCTTTCACCCATGATACCCAAGCTTCCTTTTACTCTAATTTGCATAATTTAAAGATGATTTACTCATGAGTCTTATTTATTATGAAAATCACTGAACACTAAGCTGGCTTATGAAATTGAGACTGGTTTACCATGCTTTGAGTTATGAATCTAAGATCTATTTTAAGATTTAATGAAGAGTTTTGATATATATTACTTAAGGGTGTTACCAAGTATCTATTGAAGGTTTTATATAGAATTTTCTTGAATGATTTTACTTTTGAATTTCATGGTTTTACACTAGCGTTACACACCCTCTAAGTGTTTGATAAAATGTCTGGTCATGGTTTCTTGAGGAATGAAGGTCCAATGCATGTCTTATGAATTGAGTGACTATATGATGATGAAATGATGATGAAGTGATGATGAAAAGATGATGAAATGATGATGGAATGATGATGGAATTGATGTATGTATGTGATGACTATATGATGATGAAATGATGATGAAGTGATGATGAAACGATGATGAAATGATGATGGAATTGATGTATGTATGTGATGACTATATGATGATGAAAGAAATGTATGAATATGATGATTGTTTGATGATGAGAGGAATGTATGGCTAAAATGACTATATGATAATAAGAGAAATGTGCATATCTATATGATACTATTTCTATAGTGTTAGGGATGATCAAGCCTAGCTCAAGTGGTTGTAGGCCCGGGTAACCTATTGAGGAGTTGGTACCTCAATCTTCTAGCTCAAGGGGTGGTAGGCCCGGATAACCTTGTTGGGGGTTGGTATCCATCAACTTTGTTGGGGGGTTTGTACTCCATCAACCCATTGGGGGATTTGTACTCCATCAATCATGTTGGGGTTTGTACCCATCAATCCATTAGGGGGTTTGTACTCTATCAACCTCATGAAGGGGTTTGTACCTCATGCCCTCTCCAAGGAGGTGGTAGGCCTTGTATTGCACTAAGAATGGTCACTCCCTACACATGTGTTATGTTCTATGAAAGTATGATTTGACTCAAGCATCTTCCATTCATGTCATATTGTCATATGCTCATCTATTGTCTAATTAAGCATTTCGATTATGATGCCTATCTATTGTTGCATTGCATCCTACATACTTAGTATATCCAAACATACTAACGTGTACTCTATGCCTAGATGATGTCACCATGTAGGAACCAGAGTCCCACTTAAGCATCCTCCTTCACATGGCTAGTACAACTTTACTCAAGCTTGTTGTTGAGTCCTCCACTTCGGAGACATTACTTATGATCTCTTGATATGCATTTAAACTTTCTCTCTTGACTTATGTATTGACTATGAGGGTGAGCCCGGTTGCTTTGTCTTAGTCCTCGCTCTTATCTTATAATAGAGGTGTTGTTGGATATGGTATGTATCTATATTATGAGCTTTGACTCCTATTTACTCTTGATGTTGGTGTTATGAAGTTGTCCCTTAGTCGTGTTTATCTTGGTTTACTACTTCTTGTTATGTTTTATTGCTTCCACAATCAGGGACGTGTAATAATATGTTAAGAGGATTGCTTGGGGGTCCCTTCGAGTTCTCATGCACCGTGTCATATCTAGGCCCTAGGCTTGGGTCGTGACACCAGAGTTCGTGACTTCATGCGAATGAACCCTCCGGAATTTCAAAGGTGGATGAGGAACCTATGGAGTTTATAGAAGAGGCCTACCTGTTGTGGCAGTGATGGGTGTGCTGTGAGAGGACAAAGTCGAGTTGGTGGCTTACAAGCTTAAAGGAGTCACCAAGATTTGGTATGAGCAGTGGGCCGATGAAAGCGGTCAAGAAGTGGGTCCCATTGGTTGGGAGGAATTCAAGTATGCATTCCTAGACTGGTTCTTCCCTATTGACCTTAGGGAGGCAAAGGTCCAAGAATTCATCAACTTAAAGCATGGGAGCATGAGTGTGAGGGAATATGCCCTTAAGTTCACCAAATTGTCCAAGTATGCTCCATTAATAGTCGCAGATCCAAGGTCACTCATGAGAAAATTCATTTTGGGTATCTTTGAGTTAGTCTCCAAGGAATGCAAGACGACGATGCTAGTCAAAGAGATAGATATTTCCCGCCTAATGACATATGTTGAACAAATTAAAGAGGAGAAGCTCCGAGAAAAGGCAAGGGAGTCAAAGCTGGCTCATATGGGTGGTGGGAATTACTCTCACAAAAGGAGTGGTCACTACAAATCTCAAGGTGGCCCAAGACAAGGATCCACCAACACTCCTCCTCCTCAGAAGGACAAAGAAGTTGCCGATCTGCTGTCAAAATATAGCACTTTTCATCCTTAAAACTTGAAATTTTATGTGTTTTCAATGCGATGTTAATAGGTTTGATATGTTGTTGTTTTTCTTTTGCAGGATTTTAGGGTTGGCACAATGTTTGGGCAAAATATGCAGAAGTTGTTGATTTTGAGGATCCATTAGACCCTTTACAGGTCGTATAGTATTCTATGGGCCGTGAAAGAGGTTTCGTTTGCAATTCCAGTGAAGAGTGGATTTTTGAAGTTTGGTCTATGAATAAGCGAACGAGTCGTGGAACACTTTACGAGTCATAGATCAAGTCTCGTACCCTGAGGATCAGAAAGTGAAAACTTGTAGAAATTTCATTAGACGAAACCCCCCCACGGGTCGTAGAACCTCTTACGGTCCGTAGAGGGGTGCCATAGAAGCCAAGTACAGAATTGGAGCAACAGTTTATTAAAGCCCGACTACGAGCTGTAAATCACTATACGGCTCATAGAGCACCTCGTAGAGCTTGCAGACCCAGTTGTCCTATTTTGTTTTGGATTTATATTTTAAACACTATAAACAGGTTTTAGTTATTTTTCTTAAGGAAGAGCAAGAGACAGTAGAGAAAAGCATTGGAGAGTTTGGGAAACACTTGTAAACTTTAATTTCATCTTTGAATTACAATATTGTGATTCTCGTTGAAGCTTTGGATTTTCCTATGCTTAATTCAATTGTATACGTGCTCTATTATGTTATCGAAATTCATGAGTCTTTCATTTACACAAATCATGAGTAGCTAAATCAACAACTAGGATTGTGGGAGCCATGAATAACTAACAAGATAAAACCAAATAATTCTAATTCTTGAAAAGTGTGCATGCATATATTAATCAATTCTCTTTGCTTTGAATGTTTTCTAATAGTAGCCAACATTAGATCCCTCCTAGTTTTACTGACTGGACCAAAGTAGTAATGAATAGGAAAGAGATTAATTAACAAGACTCGATAGATGTTTCTCATCTAATTAACCGATTGTAAATAAGTTTCTTGATGTCTTCCCAAATAACCTGCCCGGTGTTCCTCCCGAAAGGGAAATAGATTTTGGTATAGATTCTCCTTCTAGATACTCAACCCATTTCTATTTAACCTTATCATATGGTCCCGGCGGAGTTGAAGGAGTCAAAGAAAGAATTGAGGGACTTGTTGGAGAAGGGATTTATTAGGCCTAGCCAATCACCTTGGGGTGCACCGGTATTGTTTGTGAAAAAGAAGGATGGATCCCTTAGTATGTATATTGACTACCGACAACTTAATAGAGTCACCATCAAGAATAGGTATCCTCTTCCAAGGATTGATGATTTGTTTGACCAATTGCAAGGGGCTAGCCATTTCTCTAAGATTGATCTTCAATCCGAGTATCATCAAGTGAAGGTGAGGGAGTGTGATATTCCCAGGACGGCCTTCTGGACTAGATATGAGCATTATGAATTTTTTGTGATGTCTTTTGGGGTGACCAATGCACCAGCCATCTTCATGGACCTAGTGAATAGGATCTTCAAACCCTACCCTGATTAATTTGTTATGGAATTTATTGATGATATTTTGATCTATTCTTGTGGTGAGAAGGAACATATGGCTCATTTGAGGATTGTGTTGCAAAGATTGAGGAAGGAGAAATTGTATGCTAAATATGAAAAGTGTGAATTTTGGTTGAAGGAAGTTGCCTTCCTAGGACATATGGTGTCGGGAGATGGCACTAAGGTGAATCCTAAGAAGACCAATGTGATTAGAAACTAGCCTAGACCATTGACCCCATCGGATATTAGGAGTTTCTTAGGCTTAGCGGGTTACTATCGGAGATTCATCAATGGGTTTTCTTCTATTGCTTCCCCTATGAAAAAATTGACTCAAAAGTAGGCCAAGTTTGTGTGGATCGATGAGTGTGAGAGGAGCTTCCAAACCTTTGAAAGAAAAGCTTGTGTCCGCTCCTATATTTTCACTACCGGATGAGCTAGATGGATTTGTTGTGTATTGTGATGCTTCTAGAGTTGGGTTGGGTTGTGTTCTAATGCAAAATGGTAAACACATAGCCTATTCTTCTAGGAAACTCAAGGCGCATGAAAAGAACTATCCTACCCATGATCTTGAACTAGCTGCCGAGGTATTTGCATTAAAGATTTGGCATCATTACTTGTATGGGATGCATGTTGATGTGTTCACCGATCATAAGAGCCTCCAATATGTCTTCACTCAAAAAGATCTTAACTTGAGGCAAAGGACATGGTTAGAACTTCTTAAGGACTATGATATGAGTGTGCATTATCATCCGGGTAAGGCTAATGTGGTTGCATATGCTTTGAGTAGGGTGTCTATGGGTAGCCGAGCTCATGTTGATGGTGGTGATAAGGAGGTGGCTAGGGAAGTACACCGGTTGGCTAGATTGGGGGTTAGGTATGAGGAGATTGGTAATGTTGATGTTGTTGTTATGGATGATTCTAAGTCCTTCTTTGTTGATGAAGTGATAGCAAAACAAGATCTTGACCCCTCCTTTTTCGAATTGAAGGCCTTGGTAAAAGAGGACAAAGTGGAGGTTCTCCCTAGGGGGAGATGGTGCTCTTAGATACCAAGGTAGGTTGTGTGTACCTTGTGTTGATGTCTTGATAGAAAAGATCCTTGATGAGGACCATAATTCTTCTTATTCTATCCACCCCGGTTCGACCAAAATGTATAAAGATTTAAGGGAGATGTATTGGTGGGGAGGCATGAAGAGGGATATTGCCAAATTCCTTTCTGGTTGTCATTATTGTCAACAAGTCAAAGCCAAACATCAATAGTGGGGTGGCCTAACCCAAGACATGGAGATTCCTACTTGGAAGTGGGAGATGATTAATATAGATTTCGTGGTTGGGTTGCCCAAGACTAGAAAGGGTTTTGATTCCATTTGGGTTGTGGTTGATAGGATGATGAAATCGGCTCACTTTCTACTGGTTAAGACCATATATGGGGCTGAAGAGTATGCAAGGTTGTACATCCATGACTTGGTGAGGTTGCATGGGGTTCCTTTATCATATCAGATTGTGGAGCTCAATTTACTTCACATTTTTGGAGATCTTTCCAAAGGGGTTTTGGTACTAGAGTTAAACTTTCTACGGCCTTCCACCTTCAAACGGATGGCCAAGACGAAAGGACCATCCAAACCCTTGAGGACATGCTTAGAGCTTATGTGTTGGAGTTTGAAGGTAGTTGGAATGATCATCTCCCATTGATTGAGTTTGCCTATAACAATAGCTATCATTCTAGCATCGGTATGACTCCATTTGAGGCTCTTTATGGTAAACGTTGTAGATCACCATTTGGGTGGTTTAAGGTTGGTGAGGCAGCCTTGTTAGGGCCAGATCTGGTTATGGAGGCTCTTGAGAAGGTCAGGATGATTAGAGAAAGGTTCAAGACGGCCCAAAGTCGTCAAAAGTCTTGTGCCGACATGAGGAGAAAGGAGCTTGAATTCAAAGTTGATGATTGGGTTTATTTGAAGGTGTCACCCATGAATGTGGTCCATTTTGGTAAGAAGGGCAAGTTGAGCCCTAGATATGTGGGCCCTTATAGGGTGATGAGAAGGATTGGTAAGGTGGCCTACGAGTTTGACATGCCTAGAGAAATGAAATTGGTTCATCCGGTCTTTCATGTGTCTATGTTAAGGAAGTGTGTGGGTAATCCCAATGCTATTGTGCTGTTGGCATCCAATTTTTACCCTTTACGATATAAATTAATCATTGATCTTTTAATTTTTAACAATTTGAAATAATTGGCTTTCGAAATGCAAAAAATATTTTCTCCAAATAAATTTTATTTTATTTTAGGAGTTATTATTTTTAATTATTTCAAGTTGATAATATTAAAAGCTCTTTAAATGAATTTATATTAATTCGTTTGATAATCAAATTAATCAATGGAATTCAATTTGAATGCATTTAATTAATTGTGTTTGCAATTTCAAATGACCATTTTTCAAACTAATTTCCCTGCCCTTAAATTCTTGTTTTCCCCTCTTTTTCAGACTAAATAGTCCTTTTGGACCAAAATTGGCCCATTTTCCTTCATTTAACCCAGCCCAAATTCCCCTTGACCCGGCCCAATCCCTTTCAGCACTTAGAACATACACATACGCACATCGCACAACTCACGCGCCCCTTTCTTTCCCATTTTTCTTCTTTCCTTTCCATTCTCATGTGCCCCAACCCCTTTCCCTTCTCCTTCTTTCTCTTCCCAGAACGCGTAAACCCATTCTCCCTTCCCTTCTCCTTCTTCTTCGACGAGCTCCACAAGAGCAAACCGAAGGAGCGACTCAGTGAATCAAACCCAGCAAGATGACAAATCTCTCCAACGTTCTTGTCCCCTTTCTCTATACATACATGTCACTATCTCCCCTCTCCTTCTTCCCTGCTCAAGATTGAGCCGTCCACCTCCCCTCACCCCAGCGGTTTGAAGACCTATGTGGGATGTTCTTGATTCCAAACGAGGATGGAATTTAGGAATTTTTTAGTTAAATTTGAAAAAAACCTAATTTCGGCCTTGTTTTGGAACCCTAGAAAATCCCCTATTTTTCAAAAATCAGGGGGGCATTTTTCGCCATCCTGAAAGCCCTAGAAAACCTAAAATAATTCTCAGAGTCGTTCATCATCTCTGATTCACCAAAGGGGAAGCATTTTTAGAGAGGTTGAAGCCAGAAACCTTTGGTTTTGAAGTCAGGAACTCGTAAGTAAGGTTCTCGTTCTATGGTGAGAGCTCCTTCTCAGACTCATCGACATCTATTTTCGCTGCTCCTAAAGAGGTAATACCTTCGATTGAATCTCTAGTTTAATGTTGTGTGTTGTTTGATGTTGTGCTGATAACTGTTGATGGTCGGGCTGTTATATGAGCAGTTAAATGCTAGATGTTAGATATGGAAGTATTCCTTTTCTTGTTGACCATTTCGTCGAAGTTAGATGTTCGAATGTTTCATGAATTTGATGTCGTCCTCTTTGTCATTGTTTCCTATCTTTATGTTATAGTTTGAAATGTTCTTCCCATCTCTGTTTCAATTCTTTCACTTTCAGGCATCAATGCTTTGAGCCGCTGATTGTCATTTCGTTTTAGTCTTTTCTAACTGTGTTTGTTTTTCATAAACAATGTACTGATCCTGTTATGGAGTTGGATTGCTAACTATTCTGTTTACTAGTCTCAAAGGCTCTCATGCGATTTTCTAAGATGCATTTCAGCTTGTGATGATCAAAATTCATAGGGTAAGCCTTAGTTAGGTGCATCTGATTTGTATGAAGGTTTCCTGTTTGTTTTTTGGTTCCAATAGAGACAGTTTTCATTCTAGCATTCAAAAGACATGAAAATTATCTAACTTTTATGATACGGGGTGTTGGTTAGACTCTCAAACCGCACAACAAGTGTTACTCCTAGTTATCTCTGGTTACAACGTTGGATCTTGAGTCCTAACCTGTCAAGCTTACATTTTGGAGCTTTAAATCAGTTCGTTCTCTTCCCAAGATAAACTGATCTAATTTCAGTATCTATTAAAACTTTTGGTTGATCGCATCATAGGTTTATCCCTATTTTGGTTTGTTTAGAGTGTTGTTAGTAGTCTCCCCTTGATCTATCTTTCAATAATGTATGCTTATTAAGGTTTAGTTGATCTTGTTCAGATTATTGAAGTCATTGAGTTCTTATTTTCCCAACTGATATGTCTCATCTCCATTTAGTTGTGTTGTTCATCTCTAGGTTAATCTAAGTTAAGTTCACTCTCAAGTTTGTTGTTTACTCCTCTCCTTGTTTGAAGAATGCATCCTCTATTCCCATGTCCTTATTCCAGTTTTTGTTTCTAAGTCTGTCGAGATCTTGAGTTATTGATTATTATTCTGTTTCAAGCTTTCCTTTAGTTGTGTTTTACTGTTAATGAGATATCCCCATAAACCTTAGTGTCAATCTGACCATTTTCCAGTGCTGTAAAGGTTTTAAAAACTGCCTAATCTGATAACATAATGAGGAGCTTTTCCTTATTTTTGTTCAGGTTCAGTAAGAGAAGGTCTTAGCTTAAGATAGTGTGTGTTATATGATATTTCCAGCAAGTGTTTTAGGGATGCTGCTATTATATTGATTCGATTTTCCCGTGGCTTTCTAATTAGAGATGTTTGCTTAAGTTGACTATTTACTCCCTCTTTTATGAAAACATCTGTTTAACATGTTATTGAGTTCGTTCGCATCTTGTTTTGTCTTGCACCTCTCAAACTTCAAGATTTAAGTTATAAATGGTTATACGAGGTCATAAACGTTTATATTCCAGGTTATTACTTGTGTATTTATTTTCTTTGTTTTCCTTTATTCTAAAGTTCTCTAGCCTGCTTGGGAATACTGGATAGCTCAGTTATATGTTACTGTTATATGGATTTTCTACTAAGTTGGCTGAACTTGTCTGGAACTACCATTTCCTGGAATATTTGCTTCACTTATGTGAATTGGATATCAGGTTCTCTTGCTAGAATGTTTTGTTATTACGTTCATAATGCATCAAGGGATCACTGAGAAGGAGAAAGAGATGGTTTTATCCCTGTTTTACTCTTTCTCATGAATTTGATGTTGTTGGGCTGGTGTCACTGTGTAGCTCTAAATTACGTCAACTTGTGCTCCATCTTTGCCTAAGTATGTACTAGGACACCTCAGTTTCAAACTTTCTTTTTCCCAACATGTTTATAAGGATAAATAATGGTTAAATTCATAACATAGTGGCTGATTTGCTCATGTGTTGATCACAGAGATGCTATGTGGTTTAGTTGGTAAAGAGTTGGTCGTTATGTATCTATTTGGATTCCTCTTTCTCAGTTGTTATGTCTCCATCTAGCAATGTTCTTCCTTTGTTAAGAATTCAAGGTTCTTGGTTATAGTTTCCTATTTCCAGCTCAAATCATGTTTGTTTTTGCCTTCCCTACCTCGAGTTTGATTCCCTTTAGAAGATTTTACTTGATAGTACTTTGAAGCGCTCGTCTGATTATATAATTAGCTATGTCTGTAGGTGATTTTTAACCACATGTTTTGATTTATAAGCATCTTATGTTATCTGCTCTAGGTGTGAGTGTTTCTTAGCTCCGAGCTATCTACACTCTTACCTGTTTACTTGTTTTCTGTGTTTCGTTTTCCTTCTGAAACATCTTGGTTTGTTTGGGAATATTGGAAAGGTTATGTAACTTTGTTACTTCCTTAAAAGATGCTGGGAGCAATCTATTCTCTATAAACACGATTAGGTTTCTCTAGCTTGTTTTTCGGTTCAAGCTGTGTAAAAAATGTTTCTGTTCTATTTATTTGTTTTCACTGGTTTGGCTTCTTGTTGTGCCTTTCTATTTCCAGCTTTGAAATCAGTTGCAGGAAGCCTACTCCCCTTCATCTAATCTTGAACTGCTTGTCATTTTCCTCTAACTTTCATGAAGTACATGATCTAAATTTGCTAATTCTAAAGATACCATCTTCTACATGTAATTTACCTCACCCGTGCACTTTAAATTCTATAGTTCGATACCCAAATCCTCAAATCTGTTGCTAAAATGTTTCTGTAATGTTCATTGCTTTTCATGTCTACTGTTTTACCTTCATATATTGTGAAATATAGTTCTTTAGCCATTAAATCTGATGGTGTAAGCATGTGTGTCCCGGAATTGGTGTACAGTTTTTGAGGAGTTAAAAAACAGTGTATATACACACATCGATATACACCCGTATACAGTGTATATACCACAGATATACATGGAGATATGGGCCAAAGCCCCACTGAGCAGCAGCCTAGCAGATTTTTGATGGGCCTGGCAGGTCCAAAATCTAGAAATAAGACAGGTTGAAGATGAATTGGGCCTGCCTAAGCCCAATTTATTTTATTATTGTCTATTATTATTTGTTGTGATATTTGATGTTTTTTCTTAACACTAACATTAATTCACTTTTAGGTTATTATTTGTATTTAATCTAATTGTTTCCCCAATATTGTCTCCCTTTATGTCAATTTTCATTATTAATGATTTTTAAGTGTTGAAGTCGTCTGTGCAATTTATTTTTGGATTTTGAAGTGTTAGTTACTTTTAAGCTTAATCAATTTTTGCAAAATTAGTTAACATTTTAAAGTTCAGTCAAATTCTTTCAAATTTAGTCGATTTCTTTCAAATTTAGTCAAGTTTTGTCAATTCTTTCCAATTTAGCAGTTTCTTTCAAATTTAGTCGAGTTTAGTCAAATTCTTTCAAATTCAGTCAAATTCTTTCAGATTCAGTCAAATTCTTTCAAGTTTAACCAATTTTGTTCAAAAGTAGTCGATTTCTTTCAAGTTTAGTCAATCCTTTCAAATTTAGTCAACATTTTCAAAACTTAGTCGGGTCTTTCAAATTTAGTCAATTCTTTCAAAATTAGTCAACTTTTAAACTAGTCAACTTTTTCAAAGTCGATCAAATCTTTTAAAAGTTAGTCAATTTCCTAATTGTCGATCGATTGTATGTTAGCGGCCACTTTGAGTGATTAAGTTCTTCTCAAAGTGGAAATTGAACCTGAACCCTTCCTTTGGTATATTTTTAAAAGATTTTTCTTAGGTCTTTTAAAATGTTTAATAGTTTCCTAATTATCCTTAAAATTAGGTGGTGACAATTTTCGATAATTTGCTTTATACTTAAATTAATTAAGTATTAAATCGAATTTTCGAAATCCAAAGTCATTTTTCGAATTAACATGTGCCTCTTGATGTTGTGGGGGTACTTGATGACAACTTGACTTATGAAGAGGTTCCGGTTCAGATTTTGGATAGGCAAGTGAAGAGATTGAGGAACAAGGATGTGGCTTCCGTTAAGGTCCTTTGGAGGAATCAACAAGTCGAAAGTGCTACATGAGAGGCCGAAGCGAATATGCAAAAATGATATCCTTATCTTTTCCACTCCACTAAAGCCTAAGGTATCACTCTAAGTCCTATCCGTGATTTAAAGTCTAAGTACAACCCATGACATATGCATACATTCATGTTTAAATTAACAAGTTCATGATGATTTTACACTTATGATGAGATTTTTGAAATGGTATTTAAGTGCATTTTGTATCCTTATGTGGGGTGAAATTGTCATGTTTACATCTCTAATATACGTCTTTTTGACATTTGGGGATGAATATTCCCAAGGAGGAGATATTGTAACGACCCCAAAAAGTGCCTGAAAGTGTGTCTTGGAATTGCCCGAAATCGTAATTTCCATATATCTCAAAATTCGTGCACAATGTCAAAATTCGACTTCATATTCTTGTTCAGAGGGTCAAATTAAGTGGAGATGGGTCTAATCTCGATTTAAGAGCAATCAATTGGCAATTTCGATTTTCCAAGAAAGCAATTTCCAGTGAGGTTTGTGCGCCCCTGGAGCGACGCGTTTGGGGCATGCAGATGAAGAAAACCTGATTCTGCGACAGGTTTGCGATGGGGACCTATGTATTTACTACTCAGTTAACTTTTGTGCGGTCCAATACTTTTGGATCTTGGGTTTAAGTGTTCCCAAACGTGAAATTACATATACTTAGCCATTTTTCACCCTCATATCATTCTAAACATTCCCCAGTACCCATTCAAACACACAACCAATATTTCATCTCCTAAATTCAAGTCCCAAAACCCTCTCCCGATCTTAAGGAATTCAACCAAGCTTCAAGTCTCTATATCCAATCTTCATCAAGTTCACCTCTAAAGCTAAGATATGTGGGTTTCTTTCATGGGCTCCTTTCCCTCATGATTCCCAAGCTTCCTTTCTCCCTAAATTGCATGATTTAAAGTTGATTTACAAATGGGTCTTAATTATTATGAAAATCACTACTCACTATGTAGGGATTTATGAAATTGTGACTGCTTTACTATATTTTGGGCTATGAATCTAAGATCTAACGTGGGTTTTGATGAAGGGTTTTGATGTATGTTGCTTGAGGGTGTTACCAAGTATCTATTGATGATTCTACATTGAATTTTCTAGCAAGATAACATTCTTGAGTTGCATAGTTTTATACTAGCACTATAAAATGTCCGATTATGGGTTTTTGAGGAATTGAAGGTCCAATGCATGTCTTATGAATTTAATGACTTTATGATGGTGAAATGATGATGAAAAAGAATGTATGTATATGATGATGAAAGGAGTGTATAAATATATGATATTATTTCTATAGTGTTTGGGAATGACCAAGCCTAGCTCTGGGGGTTGTAGGGCCAGGTAATCTTTTAAGGGGTTGGTACCTTGATTTCCTAATTCGGTGGGTGGTAGGCCTGGGTAACCTTGTTAGGGGTTTGTACCCATCAACTTTGTTGGGGGTTTATACCCATCAACCTGTTGGGGGTTTGTACTCCATCAACCTCATGAAGGGGTTTGTACCTTATGCGCCTATCCAAGGGGGTGGTAGGCCTTGGAATGCACTATAATGGTCACTTCTTACACTCGTATGATGTTCTATATAAGCATGATTTTACTTCAAGTATCATTGATACATGTCATATTGTTAGTATGTTATATATTACTTATGATTATGCATTTTGCCAATGATGTCTATCTCTTGTTTCATTGCATCCTATGTACTTAGTACATTCAAACGTACGAACGCATACTCTATGCTTATATGATGTCACCATGTAGGAACTAGGGTACCGCTTGATCCTCCTCCTCCTCCAGGTGGCTAGTACGATTGTCTCTCAAGCTAGTTGGTAAGTCCTCCATTCCGGGGACGTTACTTATGCTCTCTTGCTATGTATTAGGACTATCTTCCTTTCATTTATGCATTGACCATGAGGGTGAGCCAGGTTGTTTGTCGTGGCCCCCTCTTTTACCTATGTTGTAGAGGTGTTGGTGGATATGTTATGTATCTATGCTATGAGCCTTGACTCTCTTATTTCTTGATGTTATGATCTGGAAGTTTATCCTTAGCCCTGATTCCCTTACTTATGCTTATCTCTTATTTTCATTTTAATTGCTTCTACGACCAAGGATGTGTAATGATATGCTATGAGGCTTGTTTGGGGTTCCTTTGGATTCTCTATTCGTCAGTCACATCTAGGCCCTAGGTTTGGGTCATGACAGTTCCAAAGTCCTCCATGATCCTTATGAGGTGAGTAACCCCATGTGTGAGTCTTTCGTGGATCGAAGAGTCTATAGGGGTTGTCCTATTTCTATACTGCATAAAGTGGTCCCATGTTATTTAGTTGAGCTCTCCATGGTAGACTTCAGTGTTATATTGGGGATGGATTGATTGCATGCTTCCTATGCCACCATTTATTGTAGACCCATAGGGTTAAATTCCAATTCGCTAATGAGCCAGTTCTTGAATGGGAGGGTAGCAACTCTTCATGTAAGGGTTGATTCGTTTCTTTTGTTAAGGACCGTGAGATAATTTCCAAGAGGTGTATCTACCACTTGGTAAGGGTCAAAGATGTCTCTTCCAAAGTTCCATCTCTTAAGTTGGTCATGTTGTAAGTGAAATCCCTGATGTTTTCCCAAATAAGTTACCGGGCGTCCCTCCCCCAAGGGATATAAACTTTGGTATAGATCTTTTACTTGATACTTAGCCTATCTTAGTCCCTCCTTATGGAATGGCTCCTGCAGAATTGAGAGAGTTGAAGGAGTAACTAAAGGATTTGTTGGAGAAGGATTTCATCAGACCTAGTCGGTCTCCATGGAGTGCCGAGTGTTATTTGTAAGAAAGAAGGATGAGTCACTCAGCATGTGCAACGATTACCAACAGTTTAATAAGGTCACCATCCAGAATAACTATCCTCTCCCGAGGATAGATGATTTGTTTGATCAACTACAAGGGGTTACTCATTTTTCCAAGATTGATTTGAGATTCGGTTATCACCAATTGAGGGTGAGAGAAAATGACATCCCTAAGATGGCTTTCCGGACTAGGTATGGTCATTTCAAACTTGTGGTGATGTCCTCTGGCCTCACTAATGCACTGACGATATTTATGGACCTCATGAATAGGGTGTTTAAGCCTTATCTCGACATGTACGTTGTAGTGTTTATTGATGATATTCTAATCTATTCATGAGGTGAGCTAGAGCACATGGAGCACTTGAGAGTAGTATGGCATATCCTGAGGGAACAAAAGCTCTATGTAAAGTTTGACAAGTGCAAGTTCTAGCTAGATGAGGTTGCCTTCCTTGGGCACGTGGCATCTAGAGAGGACATCAAAGTTGACCCTAAAAAGACAAAAGCAGTAAGAAATTAGCCAAGGACATTAACTCCCACTAACATAAGGAGTTTCTTGGGTCTAGCCGGTTACTATAGACAGTTTTTGCAAAACTTCTCCACAACTTCATCTCCACTCACCAAGCTAACTCAAAATTAGGCTAAGTTAGTATGGACAAACAAATACAAGAGCAGTTTTTAGACCTTGAAGGATCGGTTGACTTCAGCCCCTATATTAACACTACTAGAAGGAAATGATGGGTTCATCATGCATTGTGATGCATCAAGGGTTTGGGTTGCATGCTAATGCAAAATGGTAAAGTGATTGCCTATATTTCAAGGCAACTGAAAATGCATGAGAAGAATTACCCGACTCATGATCTTGAGCTTGCGGCGGTGGTGTTTATGTTAAAGATTTGGCGACATTACTTATATGGAGTCAATGTGGATGATTTCACTAACCACAAGAGTCTCCAAACACGCGTTCACCCAGAAGGACCTCAATTTGAGGCAGCGGGGGTGGTTGAAGCTACTCAAGGATTATGACATGAGTGTAATACATCCTCAAAAAAGTCAATATGGTAGCTGAGGCCCTTAATAGGATTTCCATGGGTAGCGTGTCTCATACATAAGATGATGGAAAAAAGGAGTTTGCTAGAGATGTGCATAGGTTGGCAAGGCTGGAAGTGAGATAGACTGAGTCCGGGAAAGGCGGCACAAGGGTTCTGCATGGGTCCACATCTTCTTTGATTGAGGAGATTAAGGCTAAACAAGATCTTGATTCCACCTTGGTTAAGTTGAAAACGTTGGTAAAAGATGGAAAAGTAGAGGTCTTCTCACAAGGGGGAGATGGTGTACTCCGGTATCAAGGGAGGTTGTGTGTACTCAATGATGGTTGATCATGCAAAAAGCCCATAACTCCTCTTATTCCATTCATCCCAGCACTATCAAAATGAATAGAGACCTGAGGGAGATTTACTGGTGGAATGGGATGAAGAAGGATATTGCTCAATTTGTGTCTAAATACGCCAATTGCCAGCAGGTAAAAGTTGAACACCAAAGACTGGGTGGCCTAGCTTAAGACATTGACATTCCTACTTGGAAGTAGGAAGAGATTAATATGGACTTTGTAGTTGGGTTGCCAAGAACTAAAAACTTTTTGACTCCATATGGGTGATAGTTGACCGCATGACAAAGTTAGCTCATTTCTTGCCAGTCAAAACTATATTCAATCCTAACGACTATGCCCAGTTGTATATCAGAGAGTTGGTGAGGTTGCACGGAGTTCCATTTTCCATCATATCAGATCGTGGAGGTCAATTCACTTCTTACTTTTGGAGGTCCTTCCAAAGAGGACTTGGCACTAGAGTGAAGTTGAGCACAACTTTTCATCATCAAATCGACGGGTAAGCCGAAAGGAATATTCAGACCTTGGAAGATATGTTGAGAGCTTGCGTGTAGGAACTCAAAGGAAGTTGGGATGAACATTTTCCACTTATCGAGTTTGCCTACAATAATAACTTTCATTCAAGTATTGGGATTGCATTGTTCAAAGTGTTGTACAGTAGACGATATAGATCGTGGTTCAAAGTCAGTAAGGTGGCATTAATAGGACCAGATTTGGTGATAAATGCTATGGATAAAATTAAAAATATAAGGGAGAAATTACAAACAGCTCAAAGCCGACAAAAGTCCTACTTGGATATAAGGAGAAGGGAGCTTGAGTTCCAAGTTGGTGATTGGGTCTATTTGAAGGTATCTCCAATGAAAGGTGTTCTCCAGTTTGGTAAGAAAGGGCAATTGAGTCCTAGATATATGGAACCTTACAAGGTGGTGATGAGAGTGGGGAAAGTAGCATATGAGTTGGATCTACCCAACGAGTTGCACTTGATTCATCCGGTCTTCCATGTATCCATGTTGAGGAATTCATAGCTCCCTTTCATGATGTGAACATTGAAGAAGATTTGAATTATGAAGAGGTACCAGTTGAAATGCTAGACTGACAAGTGAAGAAGCTAAGGAACAAGTGAAACGACCCCAAAAAGTACCCGAAAATGTGCCTAACAAGTGCTCAGAATCATAATTTCCATATATCTCAAAATTCGTGAGTGATATAAAAAATTCGACTTCATATTCTTGTTCAGGGGGTCAAATTGGGTGGGAAATGGGTCTAACCCTGATTTTAAAGCAAACGAATCGCAATTTCATTTTCCCAAAAATACGATTTCCAGTGAGGTTTTTGCGCCCCTGGCATGACGTACCAAGGATGCGCATCAGTATAAATTTTGCTCTGTTTTTCAAGTTTGGTCCAAGGTTTTTGGGTCTTGATTCCCATGCCTGAAAATGTCTATACTTAGCCTTATTTCATCTTATATCATTCAAGACATTCCCAAATACTCACTCAAACACTTAGACAATATTTCACTCCAATTTCAAGTCTCAAAAACTCATCCCCGGATCTTAAGGTTCTCATTCAAGATTCAAGTCTCAATCTCCAATCTTCTTCGAGGATTCTCCAAAGTCTAGATATGTGGGTTTCTTTCATGGTTCCTTTCACCCATGATACCCAAGATCTCTTTTACCTGAAATTGCATAATTTAAAGTTGATTTACACATGGATCTTATCTATTATGAATTTCACTGCACATTATGTTGGGGTTTCATGAAATTGAGGTTGTTTTAGCATGTTTTGAGCTATGAATCTAAGATCTATTATGAGATTTGATGAATGGTGTTGATGTATATTGCTTGAGGGTGTTACGAAGTATCTATTGATGGTTTTACATTGAATTTTCTAGCATGACTTCACTCTTGAATTGCATGGTTTTACACTAGCACTACACACCCGCTAAGTGTTTGACGAAATGTCCAGGTTATGATTTCATGAGAAATTGAAGGTCTAATGTATGTCTTATGAGTTGAATGACTATATGATGATGAAATGAATTTATGTATATGATATTATCTCTACAGTGTTGGAAATTGACCAACCCTCACTCGGTGGGTTGTAGGCCCGGGTAATCTTGTTGAGGGGTTTGTACCTCGATCGCCTCGCTCGGGAGGTGGTAGTCTCATGCAACCATATTGAGGGGTTTGTACCTTGATAACCACGTTGGGGGGTTTGTACTCCATCAATCATGTTGGGGGGTTTGTACCTCATCAACCATATTGGGGGGTTTGTACCTCATCAACCATGTTGGGCGGTTTGTACCTTATCAACCATGTTAGGGGGTTTGTACCTCATCAACCTATTGAGGGGTTCGTACCGCATTCACCTCTCCAAGGGGGTGGTAGGCCATTAATATGCACTAATAATGGTCTCTCCTTACATATATATATTTTGTTCTATATAAGCATGGTTTTACTTCAAGCATCATTCATATATGTCATATTGTTATATGCTTACTCATTGTCTATGTTATGCATTTTGCTTATGGTGCCTATCACTTGTTGTATTATATCCTACATACTTAGTATATTCAAACGTACTAATGTATACTTTATGCCTACATAATGTCACCATGTAGGAACCGGAGCCCCGCTTGATCTTCCTTCTCCACGTGGCTAGTACGACTTCTCTCAAGCTCTTTGGTGAGTCCTCCATCTCGGGGATGATGCTTATGACCTCATGTTATTTTCAAAGACTATCTCTCTTTTATGTATATGTTGACTATGAGGGTGAGCTCGGTTGCTTGTCTTGGCCCCTGCTCTTATCGATGTAGTAGAGGTGTTGTTGGACATGTCATGTATAATGTTATGAGCTATGATTCCCTCTTGACTCTTGATGTTTATGATATGGAAGTTGTCCGTTAGTCCCTATGCACTTATTTTACTCTATTGTTGTTGTATTGTATTGCTTCCGCGACTAAGGATGTGCAATGCTATGTTAAGAGGCTTGCTAGGAGTCCCTTTGGTTTCCCCATGTACCGTGTCACGTCTAGGCTCTAGGTTTGAGTCGTGACAACAAGGAAGTCGCATCAGTTAAGGTACTTCGGAGGAACCAATAAGTTAAGGGCGCTACATGGGAAGTGGACATGGATAAATGAAGCGCTATCCACACCTATTCCACTCTACTAAAGCCTAAGGTACTAAGAAATTCTTCCAAAAATCCCCAAATTCCATGCATTTATGATTCCCATGATGTGTGCATTTATTTTAATGTTTATGAACTGTTTTGAGGCATGTTTTAAAGTGTGAATCTAAAATTTTGAGAAAATGATGTCTGAATTGCATTTTTGCACAGATACTGGGTTATTAGCTGCTAGTTTACTCTTTAGAACCTGCCTTTAAGTAAATTGGGGGATGAATGTTTCCAAGGGGGAGATATTGTAACGACCCCTAGTTTAGGAGCCCTGAATGCAGAAAAGTTAGCCTGAAAAACGACTAAGAACTTGATTTACGATACAATTTACGACCCGTGAGTTGTTCTATGGCTCGTGGATAGGTTGGTGAGTGCGGCTCCAAACATAAAGAAAATTAGAAGTTTTTATGAAGGTAATCTATGACTAATCAGACGGCCTGTAGAATGGGATACGATCTGTATAAGTTCTCGTATAAAGAGGTCGGATACAAGGTGGAAATTTGGCTAAAGTATGGAAGGACTCTACTAGTCCAACCACGGCCCATAGAAATTATTACGACTCATCCTATTTATTGTGGTTTCCAATTCAGCAAAGCCATATTTCAAGATTCTCAGGTAAGCCATCAGCCTAATGGGCTAACGGCATGTAAGCCAATCTATGACCTGTAGTCGAAGTCTCGTAGATGGCTTCCGACAATTTTAATAAGGAGCAGTTTGGTCATCCCCATTAATTTATTTCAAAACCATGTCGTTTTGGGGATGAAAAAGGGATTTATATTAGCTTAAAAGCCCTAATTACCTTCATTCTACACTCTCAAATTTCTTTAAGGCAAAAGAGCTCTCAAGGATAGGCAAGAACAAGACTAGGGTTTCCAATCCTTCTTCCCCAAAGGCTTTAATTCCAATTCTCTCTAGTTACCCAGGTATGTGAGTTGATTTATGGGTATCCTTTCACCCATAAAGTTCCTTATTATGCATTTTACCTTTTCTTTAACTTCGTAAATTCTAATGCATGCTTATGATGATTTTTATGGTTCATATGCTACTATATGGTGTTCCTAAAGTTCAACAACTATTTTTGTTAAGTAAATATACATATATTTTGAAGTATGATGTTGATTCTAGGATGGGTTTTGATATGATTAAGGTTGGGTGATTTGGATGTTCCTTTTTAAAAAAAAAATTCTTAACACTTATGTGATTTATGATTGTTCCAAGCATCAAATAAGCCCACCTTATTTTTCAATGAAAGTTCTTATGAATTATGACTGCGAATAGAGCATTTATGAAGAGCTTCAAAGTTAAAGTTTACCAAAGATATATATATATATAATGATTATTGCCCTAAAAGATGTTTAAGAAAGACTCTTAAGTTCGAGCTATTCCTATGATTACTACTTATGATTCTAGAAGTATGTTTTTAAAGGATTTTCGTGGGATGACTTAGCACTGAGAGGACTAGATATTGGGACTCATCCCATTAGTTGAGGCATGACCCCTCGAAGCCAAATCTCAATTTTCCTAACTATGTGCCACCATAGAAGCCTCATAGGCTAGGCTAGCGGATTAAGTCCCAATGATACGAAAGATGCAATTGCAAAATTACTAAGTTTGGATATCTACCTTGGCAAGTAGATTCTCCTTCTCCCAATGGAAGGAGTGCATTGAACTTTTCTCAATGGAAGGAGTTCATTGGATTCCATGTAGTAGCTCATATGGTCTTATTGTCGGTTATGGTCTATTCCCACAAGTTATTATGATCTTGTGATATGTCTTGAATTCGTGTGTTTTGATGTGCATTGTCTCATATTGATCTGGTCATACTCCTTGTGCATGCTTAATTAAGCTTATTCCATGACTCATTAACCTTATGTACACTTATATGTTATGTTTAACTATGATGGTGTTACAATTTCATCCGTGCATTGAGTCTCGCATAATTAGTACATTCAAACGTACTTACACATATCTGCCTGCATGATTTAACCATGTAGGGAGAGGTACTCCTCCACCTGCTCGTGGCTAGTATTTGGCGTGCAAGACTAGCTCTACTGTTTGTGGTGAGCCTTAGTTCGGGATTCCTCCATGCTTTCCTTCTAGCACGCATTTAGTTTATTTAGAGACGATATTTTGTAGCCTTTCTAAGGCATTTATTTTTTGTGTTGTACTATCTGGATTTCTTTCCATTTGATGGAGACTGTCTGTTATGCTCCCATAGACTTATGATGTAGTTGGTATGCATATAGACAAAGTAATGAATGTAGTTATTTTTCACTATTTTTAATGTTGCTTCATTGTCCAATAGTTGGTATGCATATAGACAAAGTAATGAATGTAGTTATTTTTCACTATTTTCAATGTTGCTTCATTGTCCAAAAGCCCATAGCCCCTTTCCCTTGTGTTTTCCACAATATGTTACTGTTTTTGCTTAAGATGCTTAGATGACTTGAGTGAGGTGCCTCGGGTATCTCATTCGTCGTGTGACGACTAGGCCCCTAGGTCGGGTTGTTACAGTTGCTTAGTATAGGCAGAGAATGTTGTGCTAATTTGAATCAAAACTTCTACTGAAGCAGCTTCATGGAGTAGGTGTATAGCAAGATGAGTTATAATACGACTGTTATGATAGTGTTTATGTTCACTTTGTTAAGGTTATGAGCTGTATTATTTCTGCTATCAATCTTGTTTGTGAAAGGGTGCATATCGCCTGGTTGAAGATAAAACTAATTTTGGAATGTATTACAATTATTCAATTGGAAGAAAAGTATAAGTTATTCGAATACGAACTTCTCGATGGGTATAATGTGCTCTAGTGGGCCTTCTCCATATGGTACTAGTATTATATGAGGCCAGAGACATCGACTGTCAAGTGCGAATACTAACTACTAAGGAGCTATCAATTGTTTCACCTACTCAGATTCGCAACCACTAAGGAGCTATCAATTGTTTCACCTACTCAGTGAAGTTTGATGTTATAGTCACATTTGAGGAACCAAGGGGTTATTACGAACCGTTGAATTTGGTATTGATCATAAGAAAAGTCATAGTGGTGGATCCTAGAATGGTATTAATGTGTTGCTTTAACGATCTATTTGGGGACTACTACGGATGCTAGATTATGGTTGGGGTTTGATATTGAACACTTGCTCCATCATTGTCACATCAGATTAGCTTGTACAAAACAGACAAACACTGCATAGCCAACTTTCATATGTGAACAGATCCTGAGCTGCATAATGCACAAGTGTAGAAACATTTTAATTTACAAAATGACAAGCCTAAATATTAAGAAGATTATTTCGCATCTGTCCATGGCTAATTACATTAGCTCCTATTCATGGTTTTGCATGGAATAATCTAAAACAATGTTCAATGCTTTTCAACAAATATTCACATAATGGTGTTCAAAAAAATTTTCCATCAATCTCGAATGGAGCCAAAGATTCACTATTTTTTGACTTTGGGGTATGACGGAATAAAGCAAAATAGCTCTTTAAACTGTCTGCGATTCTTTCAATTGTGAAGTAGCAGTTAATCAATGCAACTTTCAATGCTCATCATGGGTCATCCGGAAACAGTCGCGCTATGTTTTTAAACATAGGGGTCAGGTTGCGTACATCCAACCCCCCCTTACCCCGCAATGGGCGGGAGCCTTTGAAACATTAGGGTAATATTGTTGTTGTTGGTGTTCAAAAAAATGTTTCCAAATTCAACATACAGAGTAACCATAGTAACATCTTAACATGAACTAAATGTCATAACGAGGATATTTTTGTTATAAAAACCTGGCATTTGGAGCAGATCGAGTGTTATACCAAGTACACAACTTGTAAATTCTCAATGAACTACTCTTTGAATCTTGTAGTTCATTTGCTGATTACATCAAAATCTACTATTTGGCATGCTCCAATTCTTATCAGCAAATTGAATATATACAACAGCTAAGAGTTGGTGGGCTTGCAGCTTTGCCTGCCTCATGTCGTGGCTGGAAGCAATGTAAGGCATAATTTATCCAAGTCTGCCCGAGGATGGAACTCAAAACATAACGAAACAAAATAATCTTTTAAGTAACACCATCTATTCAGACTTTTCAATTTCTTGGAGTCTTTGCTTCCAT
Organism: Solanum clarkiae; assembly: GCA_011800125.2. Lineage (NCBI taxonomy): Eukaryota > Viridiplantae > Streptophyta > Magnoliopsida > Solanales > Solanaceae > Solanum > Solanum clarkiae. The sequence continues at coordinate 11,976,214 of JAABOM020000084.1, read as the reverse complement.
TGTTGTGCATCATAATCTTGCTCATACAAGTCCTTGTCTGTACTGTAAACAATTCGATCCTGGCCAATAAAAGTTCTCTGTGCCATATCCCGGGCACTCAGAAGCTGAAAATTATAGATATATTTAAGAGAGTTAGTATGTCTTGAAAGTGGGCACGAAACGCAAGTAACAAAAGCTGTGAACATAATCACTAGGCATCAAACATAGGTATTGACTTGACTTGTCAAGCATTGACTTCTCTCACTTAGGTCAATTTGCAGAGAAGGGACATTCAGCTAAACAATAAATGTTACAGCATTGGAGAATGCTCAGACGGCTAACCAACTTTTTGTACACTGTTCTGTAGCAGCTTAAGTTTGGCAAATGATGCCAATGTCCACTGCAAAAGTTCTGAAAAGCTGGAAGTGAAAGGTTTTGCCTAAAGCAATGAAGTGCACATGGAACACTATTCCAGTATGTATTTAGTAGTGAATACGGAGAGGGAAATATAAGAATCCTCCTTGACCATGTTGGAGTCGGTTATGTGAACATGTTACTTCATTAACTCATAAGAACCACTATTATACAAAATAATAAGAAGAAGAAGAATAAGAGGAGGAGCAGGCTAGAGATGTATGGAGGAGCAGGACAGGATGGAGATGTATCTTTGCAAGGCTAAACAACTGCTAGAAAGGCGTAGAATGTAAGTAAAAAAGATGATATGACTAAAACAACAATGAGTAGAGTCTACATAGATCCTTTTTATGGTAGCCTAACTTTCATTAAGTCTACATGGATCCCAGCTATCTACTTATACATGTATATATATGGACTTACAGATGGTTGTCATAACCTTTGGATCATCCAATTAAAGAACGTCTTAATATAGAACAGATCTAGCCTGTGTATAATTGAGGCAAGATCCCATTAATTTAACTACCAAATCTGGTTCTTCCATATAATATTGAGTTCTTAACATTATGGGAATAAGCAGTGGCAACCATTGTAATCTGATGCAATTTGGACAGGATGTTGTATTCATAACATCCATGTTCCACCCATAGATGTTGTTGGCATTGTAGTTATTTTGCGTAACATCATGCTTTTCTTCCAAAGCAATATCTGGATGGGTAGCTCTATAGTAATAGAGTTTTTGTGGTTTTATCCAATTGGAGAACTCAGTTTTCACAGGAGACACCTTATTTCCTTCTAAGACGTCTAAGGTTGTGATTATTCGCGATCTCTGATCAAAAATTGTTCCCCTCAAGGAAGAAATTAGAGAAATCAAGGCTAGGCATGAACTAGATCACATCGTCCTCCAACAATTTTCTACTATGCCTGATGCTCCAAACCTAGTAGCATCTGAACCTGTGAATCAAGAAACTGAATATGCAGATTTCATCAACTATATCTCACAGCTTTCTATTCATAGGCGGCCTACCAGGTATAAATACATTGATTCATATCATCATCAAAATCTTACTAGGAAGTCCATGTATTTTTAGAGAAAGGTTCTCTAAGATACTTAACAATCTCAAGTGCAAAACCCTTTCTAATCAGATGGGTCAAGGATTTTTTCCTCACGAGAATTTTTGAAAAACCATCTTCCTCTATCATGAGGTATTCATTGTCTGAGCTAGCTGAGCTTCGTCTTCTTCCTCAACTAGGTCAGTCCATTTCTTTGGACTTGAAATTGGAATTGGATTTGTATTTTCCAAGAGGAAAGATTGTGGTATTCCTTCCATGGCATAATTTGCTGAAGTTTGATATCTGGGCTGGCTTGATCTAGCTGTATCCGGTGAGGATTGCTTAGTAGCAACTGGAATTGTTTGTAGTTGGGAAATAACTTGTGCTTGGGATTTGACTTGCTGTTGTCCAGTCGTGGTTTCATATCATTTTGTAACTCCAATAATTCTATTTTATTTTTCTACCCATAATTACCTAGCATGCAATAATTCTCAAGTAAGAAAATCTGGAATAAAGTTTGATCTCCCTTTGATATATTTTAAAATAAAAAATAGACAAAATAGCTTGCTATCTTGCAAATAAATGTTTGGAAGTAAGGTTTTTTTTAATATTTTTGTGTAAAGCAGATTTTGTATCCTTACAATCAATTCATAGTAGAATCTTTTGATTTAGTAAAATCTGCTTGAAATTTTGAAATGCATAAAACAATTGCTAAATTTCCTTTTTTTATAGTTGGATAATTTTGTTGGGCTTTATTCTAATGTTTAGATGCAAATACAATGATATGCTCTTTATCATTTTTTCTTTGTTTTAAGATACCACCATAACCAATATTTGATGCATCTGTTTCAACTATTTTGAATGTAGAAGGATCAAGGATAGGCATGGAAGGTCCTTGGCATTCAACTTTATTTCTCTAACGACATTAGTGTGGATGTTACTTTCAATTGTATAAATTATGATGTGAACTATGATTATCTACTCAATTATACATGATATTGTTGTAAATTGCATGAATTATATGAATTTCAAGAGATCTCTTCTATTTACTACCTAGGGCTTATGAAATTATGGTAGGTTCCCTTAATTTTGATTTAATTGATTTCAAATTACATAATTATGCATGAACGTCATTCCATTACATGATTTTTTAGCTTCTTGATTATAAACCCATACTTTGCCCTAATTTTATCTCAAGTTATGATTAATGAAAAAGAATACAAGATCGAGGTCGACGGTCGACCTACACAACGCCGCGATCTTCATCAGGGTCAGACGCGATACTCTTTCTCGCGATCGGCGTAACTTACTCCAGATTCCGACGTGATTCCGGCAACGTCCAACTTCGCGCTACAGGGTTTCCAGTCAGAATCAAGATTCTGGTCATATTCCGGCAAGATAAGCCAGCACGAAACATACTCTGGCATGGTTTTCCGGCGACTTCCAAAACTCTTTATTTTCCAGCATTCCCAGCAGCATTCCAGGTGATATCTACCAAAATCTTTGGTTTATTTTAATCAATTTTATCCTTTACTTGTCTTCTATTTCTTGCCCTCCAAATATTTGTGCCCTCCAAATATTTGTGTTTATCCTTTAGTTGTTTATCCTTTTATTGGGCACATTTCGGCATTTCTTATGCACACTCCATTATAGCACAGACTTGCTTTCCCTGTAAATTACCACTTCAAACAGAATAGTTATATCACATTGAGTTATATCCCTGTAAGTTCATCTCTAACTAATTGACACTTCCATTAACATAATATCGCATATTATAGTCAACCAAGATATACAGTAAGCACACTAATATTCACCATATTCTCTATATTTACATATCATATTTGTTGTCACTACTTGTCATACTTTATTTCTAGATATACAGTAAGCAAACTACTTGTCTATTGTATAGCCTTTTACCACATATTTCTAGATTTATCATATTTTCTATATTTACCACCCTTGTCGACTGTCTTATTAGTAGTTTACCTTATTGTATCTTCTTGATCTTTCTAGCTTAGAGAGTTATTAGTTCTTAGTTTAGTGGCGTCAGGATCTAATGGTGGACTAGGGTCATGTCATCGGTTGGGGTCGGAGGTTAGGAGTAAGGGTGGTAAGAGGGGCACGGGCTTAGTTAAGTTAAGGGTAGCGTCATGGAATATAGGATCACTTACAGGGAAATCTATAGAGCTAGTGAAGTGTCTTAAGATGAGACATATTAAATAGCGTGTGTTCAGGAGACTAGGTGGGTAGGTCCCAAGGATCGAGATGTAGATGGGTTTAAGTTATGGTACTCAGGTGGTTCTAGAGATAGAAATGATGTAGGTATCTTAGTAGACAAGGACCTTAGGGAATATGTAGTTGAGGTTAGGATTAATGATAGAATGATGTTTATCAAACTTGTGGTTGGTAGGCATGTAGTGAACGTTGTTAGTACTTATGCACCCCAAGTAGGCCTAGATGAGGAAGTCAAAAGGCTCTTTTGGGAAAATCTGGACGAGGTTGTGTGAGGCATACAGAAAATAGAAAACATCTTCATAGGAGATGACTTTAATGGGCATATCGATGCAACCACTAGCGGGTTTGAAGGTGTTCATGGAGGCTTTGTTTTGGGGAGAGGAATGGAGGTGGGACGTCTCCCTTGGATTTTGCCAAAGCCTTTAAGTTAGTTATTGTTAACTCATGTTTCCCGAAGAGGGAAAATCACTTGATTACCTTCGATAGTACGGTAGCTAAACTCAGATAGATTACTTACTTCTCCAAAAGGGTGATGGAAGTCTATGTAAGAATTGCAAGGTTATTCCGAGTGAAAATATTTTCACTCAACATAGGCCTCTAGTGATGGATTTAGAGATCAAGAGAGAAAAGAAAAAGGTTATTTATGTCCAACCAAGGATTAGATGGGGATGCCTTACTCCTGCCCTTTCGCGAGAGATGGAACAAAAGTTGAGAAACTTAGAGGCTTGGAGTAGTGGCAGAAATGTGAACAATATGTGGACCCTACTGTTGGTTGCATTAGAAAGGTAGCCATGGCAGAAATGTGAACACCCTACTGTTGGTTGCATTAGAAAGGTAGCCACCAAGGTACTAGGGGTTTTGAGAGGGACCTTTGGTGAACGTCAGGGCGATTGGTGGTGGAATGATGTAGTTCAGGCAAAGTGAAAGATAAGAAGGTTGCTTACACGAAGTGGTTGGAGCGTAGGGATGAAGATGAAAAGTGAAGGCTTAAGGAGATCGATAAGACAGCTAAGTCAAAAGAAAAGATAGCGGTGACGAGTGCTAAGACAGCAGCGTTTGAGCGTCTATATGAGGAGCTAAGTGGTAAAGGTGGGGATAAGAGATTTTATAGGCTCGCTAAAGAGAGAGAAAGGAAAGCTCGCGACTTGGACCAAGTGAAGTGCATCAAGGATGAGGAGGGTGAGGTGTTGGTGAATGACACTTCCATTAAACTAAGGTGGCAAGCTACTTTCATAAACTCTTAAATGAAAAAGGAGATAGAGATATTGAGCTGGGCAAGTTGGTACACTCCGAAAGTCATCGTGATTTTGGTTATTGCAGGCGGTTTAGAACTGAGGAGGTTAGAAGGGCTATTAGTAAGATGAAGAAAGGGAGGACCATCGGACTCGATGAGATTCCGGTAGATTTTTGGAAGAACATGATCAAGGATCGCATAGAGTGGTTGACTAGACTATTCAATGCTATTATGAAGACTGCCAAGATGCCTAATGAATGGAGGAGTAGTACAATGGTTCCATGTATAAGAACAAAGGGGATATTCAAAACTGTAACAATTACAGGGGTATCAAGTTGTTAAGTCACACTATGAATGTCTGGGACAGAGTGGTGGAGATGAGGGTGAGAAGAGTAGTGTCTATTTCAGAGAATCAGTTTGGATTCATGCCGGGACGGTCGACTACTGAAGCAATTCATCTTGTTCGGATATTAGTGGAGAAATATAGCGAAAGAAAGAAGGACCTTCATATGGTGTTCATTGATCTAGAGAAGGCTTATGACAAAGTTCCTAGGGATGTCCTATGGAGGTGTCTAAAGGTGAAAGGTGTCCCAATGGCATATATCAGGGCGATTAAGGACATGTATGACGAGCCAAAACTCGGGTAAGAACGGTGGGAGGAGACTCAGAGTATTTTCCTGTTGAGATGGAACTCCATCAAGGATCTGTGTTGAGCCCTTTCCTGTTTGCCTTGGTGATGGATGAACTGACATGATCTATCCAGGAGGAGGTTCCATGATTTATGCTATTTGCAGATGACATAGAACTGATTGATGAGACTCGAACTAAAGTTAATGATAGGTTGGAGGCTTGGGACACGCCTTGGAGTCCAAAGGATTCAAACTGAGCATGACCAACACAGTATATTTGGAATGCAAATTCAGTGTTGGGAGGGATGAAGCAGACATTGATGTAAAGCTTGCCACTCAACCTATCCCCAAGAGGGAAAACTTTAAGTATCTAGGGTCTATCATCCAAAGTAGTGACGATATCGACGATGATGTCACACATCATATTGGGGCAACATGGACTAAATGGAGACTAGCATTTCGAGTATTGTGTGACAAGAAGATACCACCTAAACTCAAAGGTAAGTTTTACAGAATGGTGGTTAGACCATCTTTGTTGTATGGGGCGGAGTGTTGACCAATAAAAAATGCACATGTCCAAAAGATGCATGTCGCAGAGATGAGGATGTTGAGATGGATGTGTGGTCACACCAGAAGTGATAAGATTAGGAATGAGATCATTCGAGAGAAGCTAGAGATGGCCTTAGCCGTGGAAGATACACAGAGGGGTAGAGGTAGACCGAAGAAATATTGGGGGGAAGTGATCAGACAAGATACGGTGAAACTTGATCTCACTGAGGATATGACCTTAGATAGGAAGGAATGGAGATTGCGAATTAGAGTAGCAGGCTAATCCCCAGACCCCACTTGTGGAATTCCACTTGGTATGTTGTTGTAATACAAGTATTTGAGCAAGTTATGATTATGAAGGGTGACCTAGGCCCTAAATGGTGATTTAGGATCCCAATTGAGGCATGAAAGGTAATGATGGAAGATCTACAACCACATTCCCTAATTTTCATAAAAATGAGTTATTTTATGAACGAGGATCTTTATGAATTGGATTGGTTTACTTGCTTACTTTTCCTACTTTACAAGTTATGAAACTATGACTACGAAACTATGACTACGAAAAGCTTATGAATCTATGATAAGTATAAGTTCATAATATGTATTTTATGGGATTTGACTTAGCACCGACTAGGGCTTGAAGTGGGACCCGACTTACAGGGTCCTTATATAAAGTTTCTAGTCTCATAACTACGTGCCACCGTAGGTTTATGTTACCATTATGATTTGCTAGTGTATCCATCTAGTTTATGATATTCGCTTGGCGGGGTAGAGTCCTACCTTGGCAAGTGGAGCTCCTTTTTCTCTAATATACGAGTCGACATTGGAATTCCATGTAATAGCTCGCATGGTCTTATTGCCGATTATGGTTCTCTGCCACATATATATAATGCTTATGACACTTCTCATGATCTTATCTATATTTTATGTGCATTGACTATCTACATGTTTACTACGCTTTTACCTTCCACTCTATATTATGCTCTTTACTTGGTCTTTGCACTACTTACTTTGCATTGCATACATTGTCTACATACTTAGCACATTCAAACGTACTAACGCATACTTCTTTGCCTACATTATATCACAATATAAAGCAAGCGACCATCCTCCTCCTCACTTTTGTGGCTAGAGTTAGGGTTCCATTTGAAGACTTTTGGTGAGTCTTCATGCTTTGAGGTCAAACATAAGCATATCTCTACTTTGTTGTTCAAGTTGGAGACATTATGAGACTATTTTCTTGTCTTACTTCACTTTGAGGGTGAGCTAGGGACATGTCTTAGCCCCCGCCTATCCTAGTATGTAAAGGCATTGTTGGACACATAATGTATAGAGTCTAGGTTATCTAGATAGTTTCCTTTATCGTCCTACACTTTAGTTCTTTACTTTGATCTTCCACTTACAATTGGTGTTCCATTACCTACGGATGCTTATTATATGCTAAGAAGGCTTGCTTGCGGTTTCTCCAGAAATCTCAATTACCGTATCGCCCCTATGACCTAGCTTGGGTCATGACAGAGACCCCAGAGTCCTGTTTGGAAGCCTTAGCTCGGCAGGTGTATATGCCAGGATGTACTAAAGTCTTGATTCAACTAGTACCACCCATGCATTGCATTCATCTCATCGCATTGCATGTTGTTGAGATTAGAGTATTGACTTATCCGATGATGTTGGTGTGTGTCCAGACTTATGTTTTTTTTCTTCGCATCATTCTATATAAATTGGCGGCATCGATGCTGGACTTGTTTTCTTATGTTAGATGGAAGTGTTCCTACTTTATTGCATAGTTTAATCGTTTCCTAATATCCAATCGGTCAAACCTACTGGGTATACTTGAATTGTACTCACCCTACTTCTATGTCACCTGTTGGATGCAGTTTTTACCCAAGGTTATCCTTATGGTAGTTAATTGTTCTAGTAGAGATCCTATATTAGATTTGATAGTGAGGTCCAGTGCATTCGGACCCGAACTACTACCAGTTCTATCTTTATTGATACTCTTTACTTCTATTAAGAGATTGAATTGTATGTACTATTCCAGAGTTTGTATTAGATGCTTTTTATACTTATGACACCAGATTTTGGAATATTTCTTTCGTATTCCTTTCCTATTGTTTGTGGCCTACTTCTCTTTAGGAGTCTCATAGGTGATTTTACTTTTCGGCTTACATTAGGTTGGGTTGGGATGTGTGTCATCATGACCTTGGTTTCTAAGTCGTGACGAATTGGTAACAGAGCACTAGGTTCACCGGTCTCATGAGTTAAAGAGTAGGGTATCTAGTAGCCTTTCGCAGATAAATACATAGACGTCTATTATCTTCAAGAGGCTGCATGATATTTATTAGGAGAAAATCTCTTTCGTTGATTCCTTTTGTGTGATTCATTCATATCAAAGTGTTGTAAACTTCTAATCTATTCATTTTGCGTTAGAGGTAATGGTCGTGTTTGGGAGGCAACTCCAGCTTAAGGATGATCTAGTAAGGCTCTACCAGAGCTCGAGTATGAGTATGCGGATGATTTTGAGCAGACGAGCTTTGAGAGGTTTGTTAGATTGGCATCTCCCAGATTTGACGGTACAACAGAGGATGGAACATACGACTCTTTGGCTATGTGCCAGGACCGATTGTTCAACTTGAGTATTTTAGAGGCTTATGGAGTGGCCTATACTTCATATCAGTTTGCAGGTGTGGCTAAGGAATGGTGGAGGTCAGTTCTTCCTCGTAGACTAGCCAGTAGCCCTATGATGAGTTAGGATCGGTTCATCGAGACAATTCTGGAGCGGTTGTACCATACAGCTTTCATGGTTAGCACAGAGATAAGTTTAGCATATTAGAGCAGGGTGCATATCAGTGTTTGAGTAAGAGACTCATTTTCATCGGTTGTCATGTATGCTATGTTGAGTATTACTATTGACTGTGAGTGGATCTGCTGATTATCCCCAAGAGGTTAGAAGCTCGCTTGTGTATCGGGTGGTTTGTTTCAGAGTGTTATTGATCATGCTAGGATGATTGAGAGAATTAGACAGGTTAGACAGGGTGGTGCCAAACAGGTGTCACCGTCAGGGTCATTTTGGTGGTTATCCACACAGATATAGGGAGTGTTTGGCTTCAGGCACCTACCATTACCAAGGCAAGCCAAATATGCAGCCATTTAGAGTACAAAAGGTATAGGGGGGTCCGGATCTGGACAGACTAGCCATGGAGGCTTATCGGGTTCAGGGAACGTGTCGGTGTTCTGGTCCTCGAGGCTACTTAACACAGGAATAAGGATGATGTGTTGACAATCGAAATCAGAACTTTTACTGTGGCTTCATAAAGTGGGTGTGTATCCAGAAGGATTATGGTATGACTACTATGACGGTATTTGTGTTCACTTGGTTAGGGTTATGGGTTGTGTCACTTCTGCCATCGATCTGTTTGTGAAAGGGTGCACATTACTTTGTTTGTGAAAGGATGCACATCGCTAGTCATAATAGTCCAACAAAAAGATAAAGTAAGCACTTTGTTTTGAGGGAGTGATTTGGAGTTCAGATTCCATCAAAACACCTCCTATTCCTCTCATTCCATATGGACCAGAATATAGCAGCCGGATCATTCTTCAAATCCTTTTGATGGCTTTATCAATTCTCCACAAGCTCCAGTTCAGGTGTGACTCTTTTATGGCCTGTGACCCATTTAAACCAAGAATACAGTAGAACATGCTCCAAAGATCTTATGTTTTTAGTATAACCAGTTGTATTCCAATGATGTGTTTCCATCATTAATGTTTTAGATTCATTTATTAGTTTTTGCTGACTTGTTTTACTTCTTTTTTATTGCAAGTATGAAAAATGATAATTTTCTTATTTCAACAATTTTTTTCTCTTCTCTAAATTTTCTCCTCTTTATTCGTACAAGTTTCAAAACCCATGTAGTAAGTTTGTCGTAATTTTTGTTCTATTATTTAAATCAATTGGATGCATGTTAATAGAATAGTTTAACTATGATAGTTTAAATGTTGGTGAAGATGTTAATATATGAAATAAAATGTTGTAACAAAAGATGATGTGAAAATTAAATTGGATTACATTCGATTTCTTCTGACTCTTTAGATTTTCTATAGTTGTCAGTTAAGGATTGAGACTTCTCAATATTACTCATTACATTATTGAAACCATGTACGTTTTATATTTTCTATTGTTGTCAGTTAAGGCTTGAGACTTCTCAATATTACTCATTACATTATTGAAATCATGTACGTTGAGATATTCGGTCTCTTTATATTTATCTTGTTACATTAAGTGTGAAGTATTTAAATATTATAAAATATATACCATTATTGAGTAGTATATTTAGATATGAAAACTTATTTATTTAGGATATTACTAATATTGTTAAAAAGTTATATTCTTTGCACTAAGTTGTCATAATTATTTCATTTTTTTTTCGTTCAATCGATATAAAAAGAAAAAGATGAATACCCTGAACCTAAGCCCAAGCAACATCATCTCCTTATTGGACTTTTATAAATAGCAGTGTCGTGTGGCACCCTACTCACCAAATCCCAGATCTGCCTTTGGTTGTTGGCCCTTCTAGACAACTTCCTTCCGAATGGCTTTAGGTCTACCTTGCCTTCTTCTAACACTGTCACTCACCACGATTATACATATGGGACCGAAGTGGTTGACAGTTGACACAGGACATGACCATACCATCTCAAGCTAACTTCCCTTATTTTATCCTCGATATGTGATACTTGACCTCATCACAAATGTGGTCATTTCTAATTTTATCTAATCATGTATGACCACATATCCATCTAACCATCCACATTTCTACGATGCTGACCTTGTGGATGTGTTGGACTTTAGCGGCCCAACAGTAACTCTCACAAAACATTGTTGATCTTATACGTGTTCTGTAGAACTTATCTTACACTTCCATAGCACTTTCCCGTTTCAACTATCCAATTTTGAACCTATGTGAGACATCTTAATCTATTATTCCATGCTCACAGAATAAGAACCAAGATATCTGAATTATTTGCATTTAGACACTCACCTTAATTTCTCAAATATTTCATATATGTAGTACATATATATAAGGAAGTTTCGGCGTATTGATGTACTCCCTCTCTCCCAATTTATGAGGCACTTTTTAGATTTCGTGATTCCAACAAGTCTATCTTTGAACGTAAATTTTTCATATATCTTTTAAATATTTTGAATTGTCAATTATTGTAACTTATAGTACTCTTTACATAATTTACAAGTATAAATTTCATTTTAAAAAATTTGAAGATTCCATGGGCAAATTCCTAGTCAAGCTTAAACTGTTTGACTTTCAAAAAACGAAAAGTGTCACATACGTTGGGATAGAGGGAGTAGTAAAATGTATTCCACAATCTTTGAGCATTACTATTTATAACATATATTTACTATTTCAACAGAAAAAAACCCAAACGTTGATGAAATCCGAAGATACTAGATATGAAATTTCAGAAACTTAAATAATAGACTGTTTAGCATGGTAGAAGATTGTACTAGGGTCATGATGTCCCCCAAAATATAAGGTCCCTTCTGGCTAATATAAAAGGTCCCTATGCAATTGTTGCTTATTTGTCGCAACTAAAAAAATTTCAGACTAGAACCAAACAAGCAACTTAGCTAGCCACATATATTGGCTATAGCATTACCCATCTTCAGATGTTTTTCTTAATAACATGTAAGGTTTAGTACATGTTTTGTGCATGGAACTCTTTTCAAGCAGCACTCTCATATTAGAATCTATATCTACTAACTCTTTAGTCCTTACCTAATAGATATTTCGCGTAAGGATGTATACGTCTCCATTAAATTATGGTAGAATGATAGGACAACAGAATCCTACAACATGATCATGCAACCCCCCCCCCCCCCCCCCCCCCCCCCCCC
>JAABOM020000084.1:11941699-11962969 GCA_011800125.2 Solanum clarkiae | reverse complement strand
GGGTGGGGGTGGGGGTGGGGGGATAAATTACAATTTGGGCCCTGAAAAGAATTGGATAACTAGCTAAACTGAAAGGCAGTAGACCAAGTCCAAACCCATCATTCAGTAACCACAGGATGATCCACAAACTAGCTTTACATGGCAGATTCCAAACAAGAGCTATGATTAAGTGTGGATTACAAAAAATCATGCCTGATTTGTTTGGCTTCACATGGTAGCTACTGTTACGGCTATGCGGGAAAGCAGTAGTGGCAACAGAAAAGCGGTATTTAGAAAAGAATACAAGCTGATTTGATTGGTTAAACCAAAAAGAAAAAGAGGTTAATTACATGATTTTCAAACTGAAATTTGGATGATAATCCGTGTATTTAAAGTTATCTTTTTTTTTTCCCACTGTCAGAAGAATAGAACACATACATTTCTACTAGCGTTAGAATTTGCTGAAAGGAACTATCTCGGTTTCATAGATAAATTTATATAGAATCTTAGAAAAAGACTTTCTTTCATATGAAAGAAAATACTTACTATTTTTGGGATCTGATCCTACACCACTGCTCAAGACTTTAGTGAATAGACTCTATAAGTTAGTTCCTAATTTTTATAAACCTGTTCTTGCTCCATTCGCTGAATCTGGAGTTTTATACTTGTTAGAAACTGTATTCTTACTCTTCTTTGTATTTCCAGAGGTTTTGTGTGTACTAATTGAAGTATTTTGAGAGGGCTGAGACAATAGGCAATGTTGAGAGCAAGCTGATCAAAAGCTTGCATTGCGTCAGCAGCACAGTGAAGAACCGGGAGAAGTGAAATAGTGAATCATGTCAACTGCAATTTGAGGATGTCAGTACTTCTCTTTCTACCATAGTGTCATCATATTTTACTTTTGCATTTGTCAGAATTTTTTGTTGTTAGTTACTTTTATTTTCAACATTATTTCACCACAATCTATTTTTACGTTTTTTCCTGAGTCGGGGTCCACTGTATACAAACTCTGTACCTCATAAAAGTAGGTGGGCAAAGAGGACTCGAGGATTGCTTAGTCCAGCGAATTTGTGTTCACTCGGCACATCACCGAGTGGGTTCAGCTATTCCTCTTTTGATGACCGTTTAGAGCATAAAAGTCGCCTGGAGTTGCTGTCAGATTCGGCGAGCCAAAGTACCACTCGGTGGATCGCCGAAGGTGCTAGGTGATGGCTCTTTAGCTCGGTTTTAGGAACTCAAAAATCCTTGTAAACACTGTATGTTTCGACGGGCTTGTACACATTCGGTGCATCGGCAAATGTGTTTGGCGGGGTTTAGTCAGCCATCGTTGACTTGACCCACCTGACCGCCTCTTCTTGGATTAAAAGAACCATTCTTTTCTTTCTGGCTTTTCACCTCACTTTTACATACGTAGATTATTTTCACTCTTTTAAACTTGTCACAATTGTTGATTTCATCATCAATCTTGGATTTGTGCTTGATTACTTCACCTTCATCTCAAACACATCATCTTGAAAGGTATGATTCTTGGCCCTGGTCTTTACTTTTGGTTACTTACAGCTATTCATTGAGAAATTGATGGTTGAATGATGTTGGGTATGCCATTGCTTGCTTGATTTTGTGGATTAGGGATTGTGATGGGTTCTTGGGCAATTGATGTTTAGTTGTGTGTTTGTGAATGAATTTGTGGTCCTTGATAAGAAACCCATGTTTACCATGCTATTTTTGGCCTTAATTGATTTTTTAATGATTGGGGATATGTGATAATGCTACTTTGTTTAATTTGAACACTTGAAACTCATTTTGAACCTAGCATGAAGAACCTAGGGTTTTGGAATGTGGTTTGGTGTTTTGGTGAGATTGGGAATCCATTGTGCTTGATTGGACCTCGTATACCTTGTGTTGCTTGGTATGAATCTCCCAGATGGTAAACTGAAGGTTGAAATCGTTTATGGGTTGAATTAGTGTCATGAAGGTCAACATGATTGTGAGTGTCGTTGTGGATTCGATATTGAAGAGAAGTTGATTGATTTTACTTGACAGTATGCATGTTTGGTTGTGTGTGGGTGAGATCTAAGTAACCCTTTCTGATTGAATGACTTGAATTGGCCGGATGATGGATTGGGTGATGTCTTTCTTATGGGCAAATTCGTCGTTTTGTTAGATTCTTAAGGCTTAGGGGAAGTTTGAGTACCCTAAGGCCTCTGATAGGGTTGAATGATGTGGCATGGGTGTTGATTTTGATGTTGGAACCCCATAGAATGCATGCATAGTTGTTTTTAACTTTAAAATCAGGGACAGCATGTGTTAGTCACATTAGGCGAGCTAAATTTGGCTCGCCAATGTGTGATTAGATCATCTAATTGTTTAGTGTTCTTGAAATATGAATCTGTTACTTACAACGATGGTCAGTCAGTCAGCCTGCCGAAGTGATTCGGCAATGCGCCGACTGCACCACTTGATTGTCGATTGTGACTCAAATTTGAGGATTCAAATCTGTCACTTTAGGTGATGGTCATTTTGATCACCGAACGTACTGAGCGATTCGTCGAAGTGTTTCGCGGTCTAAATGACCATTCCCAACTTTGACTTTTTCAAGTCGTTTTGATTTTGTTGGCACACACCCTTCACTCATGTCTTGTTCTTTGTGGTTTTTGCAGATATGCATCTTCCAAAGCACATTTCAGAGAAAGTGGACCCAAAAGTCAAAAGCATCGCTCTTTATGAAGATCCACAACAGAGGGAATCCATTAGACCCCAAAGAGAGGTTAGGGGCAAAGGTGAAAAGGTGTCACACTTCAGGACACCAACGACAGTGATGATGAGGGGTCACTCATCATCGAGTGGATCAGCTCCAAGGGAGAGAAAGAGGGGTCCAAAACCCCTATACATATACAAGCTGCTACTGACCCACCTGTTAAATGCCGTTGTACAGAAGAGCGCTCCAAAGCGGCTCATGATCCATTCCTTGTTTGACTATAGGTGATTCAAGAAGTGATTGCACTCCGGAGCCTAAACCATCTGAAAGCCAATGGTTTGAGAACCATGCTGGAAGAGAAGAGGTTGTCCATGGATGGTGTCGCAGACACGTATGCTGATGTGTGGGAGATGTTACAGTTTCACGGGTTTCAACAATTTACAAAGCGCCGTAATCCGTATGTCCCTACTTGGGTCCGAGAGTTCTATGAGGCATACAGTTTATTGGTCCCCAAAAGCAGGGAAAGGGTCAAGATTATTCAAAACCAGTTGATGCAGTTGAAGTACAGCGGAGGTTGGTATCGTGCAGTGAAACGGACATCAACGATCTTTTGTATTGTTCTACTAGGGACCGTCACTTGTGGTGGACAAAATTGAGAAAAACACACTTGATGACTTGAAGGGGTAGCTTGCCCCTTTGCTTAGTGATGCAGCACCACCGTGGTTGGCTGAGGGAGTGATTATTGAGAAGAAAAATATAAATATCCCGGCCCACTACTGGTTTAGATTTATTAGTAGCAATTCGATGCCATCTCAAAATGAATCTATACTTTGGAATCCAAAGGCAGCATTGGTGGGTTGTATCATGGACAGAAGAAAGTTGAATCTGGGTTCTATCATTGCCTTGGAGATTCGATGAGGCCAAAACAACAGCAGACTTCACTGCCATTTTCGATATTGATCACGACTCCATGACGGAAGGCGGTGTGGTATTTGTAAAGAAGACGGATGTCGAGATCACTCCATTTTCTTCTACTGATATCCATCGCATTGAGGCCGAGTATAGACCGGATGAGGAGGAGAAGAAGTAAAAGGCACTGATTGACACATCGCCGGTCATTGATATCGAGCAACTTGAGGCGGGGTCGGTGGAGCATATACATGTCTCAAAGATGCCAACTAGCTCGGTTTCTCCATCTTCTCCCTCATCTACACTAGCTTATACGCCTACTCCTAGTTCCCGACCCCTACTAACTCAGGCCGCTATTCTTCAGATAGGTCATTTGGCTGAACCTGAGAATGTCATATCAACACGAGTCGAGGCTGTAGTTCCAAGGATGATTGATCGAGCCATTAAGGCTGCGCTAGGTCCTATTCAGGATGGCATGAAGGAGCAAAAGCAACTCTTGGTGGAGTACAAGTTCAGGCTTGATTCCCTCGCTGTTAAAGTAGAGGAGTGTAGAAAAAGGAGGGTGGTTCTGTCGCTGTGGAAGCCTTGAATGCTGATATTGATGGTTTGAGTCAGGATGTGGACGAGTTGAAGTCCACAGATATTACCTCTCTTTGGGGGAATGTGGCGGCCCCCTACTTCCATTGCTAGAGAGGAGGTTGTGACTTCGAGGGCGGCTTTGACTGAGACGGTACATGAGGCGATGGCCCCCGAGACGGATGAGGAGGCCATAGAGCTACGAGGTGAGGGTAGCCCCCGAGAGGAGTTGTTTATTTTTGAGAAGACTATAGTGGGGGCTAGTTACCAGGGTGTCGGTGCATGATACGTCCATGATTGGATCGAGTGGATCCATTCCATCTTATGAGCCTTCTATAGCACCTTCCGAGTCCCAGACTCTTATTCCTCCATCCACAATCCCTCCAGCACAGCCAAAGTCTACACCGGCCATATCCCCAACATTGCCACAGAAGGTTAGACCTGTTCAAGGCACTGATGCTCCGTTCGAGTCTACATTAGCTCCTCCACCTCCATCGGCCTAATTCAAGGAGATTCTTACACACTGTCACCCCTTCATGCTTATACTATTTTTGCTTGCAGTGAGGACAACAGCCTTGGAGTAACTAGTAAAGTCGTTGCCATGTGACCAGGAGGTCACGGGTTCAAGCCTTCGAAACAGCCTCTGGCAGAAATGCAAGGTAAGGCTGTGTACAATAGACCTTGTGGTCAGGCCCTTCTCCGAATCTTGTGGATAGCAGGAGCTTTAGTGCACCAAACTTGCCCTTATTGAGAACAATGCACTCTTTTTAAATGGTGGGGGGTGTATTTATGTTTTTGTTGGACATCATTTTGTTTGGTTTTATTTTGGTTTGTGAGGATGATGTAAATTTGACATTTGGTGACTTGTGACTTATATATATTTTTATTTTGGATTGCAATAGTTAGTATTTGTCTTTACTTTTAGTTGTGGTTGTGTTTTTATTTTTGTCATTGTGAGTGAATTCCAATCATGTGTTAAGTCCCAAGCATATGTGAAAAGCCGAATTGTAAAGATTGACACGTTCTCGGTCTTTCAACAATTCGAGTATTCATCGTGAATAGCTTTGACTTGGATAGCGCCATAGATGAGAAATGTATAATGACTCACCAATTAGTCCATTTCAAGTGAAAATGATCCATGCATGGATTAGAAGCATTTTGTTATTACTAAGTGAATGTTGAGCTTGAATATGCTATGATCGGTCTTTGCAAACTAGTGTTGGATTAGACGCATCTTGTTATTACTAAGTGAATGTTGAGCTTGAATATGCTATGATCGGTCTTTGCAAACTAGTGTTGTTAAGTATCTGTTTGAATTTGAAGTCCATTGTACAAGTGTGATAAGTCTTACCTGGAATGCATATGTGTGATTGGCTAGAACATGCCCGGTTAGTCTCTAGATCAGGATGTTCGTTGGAATTGATTATTGGGAAATGATCAAAGGCCATCTTTGTGTTACCCACATGAGCCAAAAGCCAACCAATGATGCAAATGATACCCTTAGTTGTCCCCATTTGAGCCTAACACCATTCCTTTGGCAGCCAAATTACAAGTCACCCCTATTTTAAATTTTTTACCATGAACTCATGTTTGAACCATATCCTCCTTGATTCGTAGGAATTGACGTCGAAGGCCTAATTGAGGGTGTTGGGGAACCTATGTTGGTGAACAATTGACTGTTAACAAAGGGTGAGTGAGGTTGGAAGCAAAAAGAGCCAAAGGGTGAAGGATTGCATAAAAGAAAGAAAAGAAGAAGAAAAAGAAAAATGAAGCAAAAAGAAAGCCATGGGAGAAATCGTACAATGCCTAAAGTGAAGAAAAAGCGCTTAAAGTGTGGACATTGGGAAATGAGAAGGTTCAGCAAAGAAAAAAGAAAGGGAAAGAAAGGTTGAAAAGTGTGGGCAAGTGATGAAAAAGAAAACAAGGTTAAGGCAAATCTTGGAGGGTTGAGTCACTTTTATCCAAATACTTCCTACCCGTCCCTAAGCCGACATTTCAAGTCATTAGCACGTCCTTTGTGACCCTGAGTTAGATGCCTTTGAAACCATTGATCTATTGAAAATAAGGGCAAGCATATGGGTGAGATCATGCATGTAATTTCCCTATTGTTAAGAGTGGGTGTTTTTTAATTCCTCAAGAAGTGATAAATTGCATTTGCATTGTGTGAGTGAGGATTTTTCTTGAAGGTGAGGGTACTTGGAATCGTCTTTGAGCATGAACTTGCGACCATGATAGCCATTGTGAGTATAGCTTTGTCTTGACACTCTTTAGTCATCTCGTGAGGCTTCAAAATCACGTAAGTGGTCTGTGAAAGTTTTATTGAGGTGCAAAATGGCGTCATGTGCATGTTAATCTCCTTTGGCCCTGTTCATAAGCAATGTGTGTTAGGTAATTGATGCTTGATTCGCTTGAGAGCAAGCAAACATTTAAGTTGGTTGTATTGATGAGTCAGTGGTTCAAATTCATTTGGGCTTAAATTGCATATAACATTGACTTCAATGCATGATTTTGCCTTGGAAATTGACCTAATTGTGTGTTTGATGCTAGGATTGATAACCAAGGAATGAAAAAGGACAATTGTGGATAAAGTAAGGCAAAATGAGCAAAAAATGCACAAAAGGCAAGTTGAAGGTCAAATTTTGTGTTGCAAGTCGACGATGATGGTAGACACTCAGTGCATCGATGAGTGAAGTCGGCAGGCTAATAAGACATCGCCAAAAGATGCAGAATCGGCTTGAAGGAAACCAAGGAATGAAGTGTCCAACTCGGCGATGAGGTCGCAAGTCGGCGCATTGCCAAATGTGCTCGGCAAGCCCGAATAACCTCGCCGAATTGCACTTGAGGTTAAATTTCAGGATGTAAAGCATCTAGAAGGGAATTTTTTAGGACACTTTAACAGATACATTTCATACTTTTATCCATATACTTTTCTCTGCAATAGAAGCTGGGTTTCTACTTGGTTCTTAAGTCTAATTTGAAGAAAGAATTTGGAGGATTTCAATTCTACTTTTTCTACCTTTGATTCTCAAGCCATGGATAGACATTATGGTATATTTTCTATTTTCCTTGTAATGGATAGCTAAAACCCCAATGCTTGGGGTGTGCAATGTAGTTAAACCTTGACATACTTAATGGGTCTTTGATTACTTGAATGTTTGGATATTGATTTATTATGGGTTTGTGTTTCCTTCCAATTATAACTAAAAATCTGAGGTTCCAACTTGGGTTTATCATTAGATCTTCAAACTTGCATTAATTTGTGTATTCGGAGTGGGGAGATTGCACAATAGTCATGGGTGCTTGTTGAAGTCTTAATTGGGTACAGCTGATTAAGGTATTAGATTGTGTCGCTACCTACTTTGCATGAGTTCCCTTAGGATTTTTGTGTAAATCGCATGTGAGGTCTTCATTGATTCACAGTGAGACGTTGCAATTGATGTAATAATGATTGTGGTTACCAACTTTCTAGCCTACCCATATGCAATTAACACCAATTTTCAATACCCAAGATCCATTTGTGTGAATTATGATCAATTATGCACGCCCACGCATGTTCCCTTTGATTTAAGTTTAAGATGTGAAACATGCGATTGTAGTTAATTCTCCTTTAATTTTATATCATCAAAGTTTTACCTCGTTCTCTACAATTACAACTAATTAGATCAACTCATACTTCTCGCTAGAATCATACATACTCCTCATGGGATCGACCCCAACACAATTGTTGGGTTTTACTTGATAAGCGACCGTTGTGCTCCTTAATTGTTTCGGAGTACAGTTGAGCAACACTAAGCACTAGTAGAGAGATTGAAGGGAGTCACTGGCAAACAGATATCAGAACAACAAACTGCTTTCCTTAAAAACAGACAAATCACATATGCATCCTTGATTGCTAATGAGGTTCGGGATTGGAGAATCGAAAGTGGTGAACCAGGCCTACTATGCAAATTAGACATTGAAAAGGCTTTTGACCAGTTGAGTTGGTCCTTATTGAAATCCTAAGACAAATGGGATTTGGATCTAGGTGGATAAGGTGCATAAAATTCTGTATTTCAACTGTGAAATACTCTGTATTCCCCTGGTAAGAGCTTAAG
Source organism: Solanum clarkiae (assembly GCA_011800125.2). NCBI lineage: Eukaryota > Viridiplantae > Streptophyta > Magnoliopsida > Solanales > Solanaceae > Solanum > Solanum clarkiae. The sequence continues at coordinate 11,954,713 of JAABOM020000084.1, read as the reverse complement.
GCAAGGGGACCCTCTCTCCCCTTTCCTTTTCATTTTGGCAATGGAAGGTCTCACTCAGATGCTAAGTAAAGCCAAGGAGCTTCAGTGGATAAAAGGTTTTCAGGTGGGCAGTAATCCAATTGACTCAATCATTGTTACACATCTGCTATATGCAGATGACACATTGATATTCTGCGATGATGAGAGATCTAAAGTCATAAATCTCAACCTCATTCTACTACTTTAGGAAGCTTTAACATGGTTTCACATAAACATGCTCAAGAGCTCTATCTATCCGATCAATGACGTCCAAAATTTGGACGTATTAGCAGAAGTCCTAAACTGCAGAACTGGTGCCTTACCAACTACATACCTTGGGCTGCCTTTGGATGTGAATTTTAAATCCATCAAAATCTGGAACGGAGTGATAGAAAGAGTGGAAAAAAGGCGTGCAACATGGCAAAAGCAGTATCTATCCATGGGGGGCAGGCTGACTTTGATGAGTAGTGTGCTCAACAGCATCCCAGCCTACATTATGTCATTATATCCTATGCCAGCCCCAATCTTAAAACAACTGAACTGTTTAAGGAGAAGAATTTTATGGGGAAGCAGCAATGAGACTGGCAAATTCTCTTTGGTGAAATGGCCCATTGTCACCCAACCAAAATTTGCAGGACTTGGCATCAGGAATCTTAAACTACATAATCAACCCTTGCTAGTGAAATGGTTGTGGAGGTACGGACAACCAGATAGGCTATTGGAAAAAGATCATAATTGCCGAATTTGGAGCTCAGAATCACTGGAGTCTAAAGGATAACACAGACCCTCATGGTGTTGGCACCTGGAAACATATCAGCAGCTTCCATCAGGGCCTATTTCAGAACATATCCTTTAAAGTTGGAAATGGTTTGAATGTGAAATTTTGGAGAGATAGGTGGATTGGAAATGAAACACCTAAGGACTCTTATCCTGACTTATCCCTTATTGCTAGCAACCAGGATTCTTTTGTGGCTCAAAATAGAGAGGACAACATATGGAGGCCTTCACTAAGAAGAAACCTAAATGACTGGGAGATCATTGATCTGATAACTCTCCTAGCCACTTTGGAGATTTTCTCATTCACAGATCAGGAACTAGATGAGCTCTTATGGGGAAACTCAAAGGACGGGAAGTTCACAGTCAAAGAAGGTTACAATGTTTTGTATTCTCAAAATGGTGTGCTTGAGAAAAATCTCTGGAAACTTCTCTCAAACAAAAGAGAAAAATCTCTGGAAACATATCTGGAGAACCAAAATGCCACTCAAGGTATCTTGGTTTACCTGGACAGCTCTCAGGGAAGCAATTTTAACTCAAGACAACCTCTGTAAAAGGAAAATTGCTCTAGTTAACAAATGCTATCTATGCATAAAAGCCTAGAGAGTGTCAATGACATATTCACTGCTCTCTTCTGAAATCTGAAATTTCTTCCTATCTATTTTTGGGCTATCTTGGAACCTCCCTCGAACCATCAAAAAGCTTACATTAGCTGGATTTTTTGGAGAGTTGACAAAACCACCAAGAAGGTTTGGGAAATGATTCTTCCAGTCATCTTTTAGGTTGTGTGGAATGAAAGAAACATAGGTTTATGGTGGGATATCAACTCCAACTCAAGCCCTGAAAGTTAGATGCTTAGTTGTTTTGTTTAGCTGGAATTTCTTACTCCTGTTAATAGCATGGACATTTTTTTGGACTTACTTAGCTCCATGGTTCTAGTATAGGTATGTTGTAATAGGGGCTAACTGGCTATTTTTTGCTTCAAAAGCCTAATGGCTTTTGCTTTTGTAATTTGGCACCTTCCAGTTGCCATATATTAATGACAACATCTTACTTCATCTAAAAAAAATAAAAACAAAAGAAGCACAAAGACACAATCTGAAAAATCCTCTCTTTTTCAGTCTCTCCTGCACCAGGCATGCTCTTCTGCATACCGACCGTGTGAAACACTTTTATCTTGATTGGAGTGCTGGACTTCCAGACTTGTTTCAAAGGTCCAAAAATGCCCCCAGGATGTGTTGCCAGGTCTCTTCTATACATTCTTCCAACAGAAAATTTCCCCATTCCTACCATGTTTCCATCTGATTGCATCAGGATTAGTGGTTTCTCCTGGAAAATCTTCCAACCTTTGCAGTAAGTTGGCCACTCTATCCATCTCCCAGTCATTCAAGAGCCTCCTAAAGGTTATACTCCATGCTTGCTGAGACCACAGTCAGCAATAAATGCTCCAGGTTTGTCACAAAAAGAATACAAATCTGCAAAGTCCTTCAAGAGGGAGTTCTGTCTCATCCACTTGTCTTTCCATTGAAGGATCCTAGTCCCCTCACCCACCTTGTAGCTTATGTTCCCAGCTAGTTTTGGCCACAAATTTCTGATAGACCTCCAAACTGACACCCCATAGGTGCTGGTCACAATGTTGGAGGTCCATGGATCAGTAAGTCCATACTTGCTAATGATAACATTCTTCCACAGATCTGCCCCTCTTTACCAAACCTCCATAGCCATTTTGATAATAAGCACCTATTTTGCAGACCTAGATTCTTAATGCCAAGTCCTCTTGATTTTTTACTTAGTTGAGAAGTTTGCCATTTGACCAAGTAAATGCCTTTTTACTTCCTTGTTGCCCAGCCAAAGAAAATCTCTCCATAGTTTATCTAATCTGTCTTCCACTAGGAGGTAAGGGGAAGAGAGACAGAACATGTGGCTAGATGTTATAATTTATTTACGTGTACACAGTATTGTCGGGTTGAGTCCCACTTGATTCTCAGATGCTCCTTTGACTCTGTTGTCGAGTTTAGACTTATGGATTCTGCTATATACTTTGGATTTGATTATCTTTTGGGCTATGATATTTATAACTCCTTATATTAAATTGTAATTTTTATACTTAAAATGCTTAAAGGATAGTTCGCTCAGCTAGGGGCTGCCTGGTGCTGGTTACGGATCCTTCAGAAATTTCAGGATGTGAAAAAACATAGAAGCAGAAGTTAAGAAGTCTAAAGCACCACATGCAGATCCTTACTTCAACATGGTACCAAGAACAATAACTCCAAACAAATTGAGCCCACCCAATCCAATGACCAATGCCCTTTCCGATGAGCTTGTTTTACTGCATTGTAAACACTCATGTTTGAGAAGTCAAATCCACAATTAAGAAATTCAAATATACCAGCAGTTAAAACAAATGGTACCTAAATTGCCACTTCTTCTCTTGAAGAAATCTTTCAACCTGTCCAACCCAATCAGTCCATCTTTTTCCTACATACTCCTTCCTTCCACTTCTTTGTAGAGAAGCTGTACGCTGAAGTGATGGAAATCGGTACAGGATATTCCCCTGGAACAAATAATTTATATATAACGAGAACGTAAAAATATTGTTGGAAAGAGATCTTTGGGCGCCTAATGAGAGGAGACATCAAATCCCCTCAACAACCATGTAATTATGCATACAGTCTCCTTCAAACTATTATGTTTGCCTTAGTAGCCCTTTATATCACTTTTACCAAAGCACCCGATGCTGTTAACTCCCATAAGACACAACAAACACACTTGTACACAAAAGTCAATGACATCAATAATACATGCAGCAGCTCAAATCAACCATTATTTTTAAATTTTCTGAGCCCTTAGAGTTGAAATTTTTTGTCAAGAGGAGAAAAACTCATTTACGCAGTGGTCTGTGCTCTTTGTACTAGAATGCAGAAATACCTTCTTAGCAGATATTGAAAAAGAAAAAGGAAGCCGAAATGAGACAGAAGTTTACATCGTCTTGCATATCATCACACTGAAACTCTTCCATAGTCCCTTTGCCTTTTTAAGTTCAACTCCTTATTTCATTGACATTGTTGATGTCTAAGTCATGATAAAATTGAATAAAAAAATAGAAATGGCTCCTTTATCCTGTATCTTGAGCTTTGTTATCCAAATTTGTAGATTAGTAAAAAGACTTGGCTCTGTTCAAAGCTTGCAGATATATTTAACCTTTTCAGATATTCTCTTAGGGTTAAAATATGATAATTAATGCTCTCTCAAACAACTTGACATATGAAACAGAGCTCAGGTGTGAATCTGAGATTAGTATGTTAAACTTTTAATAAGTTCCTTAAATTATTTTGAACTATTAATACAATTACAATTTTTATCATATAACTAATCAACACAAGTATGATACATGTTGAGGATTCCAGGAATCAGAGCGAGGAGTCAAATGAAATGGCTGGGGAAGGCAAGAGTGTTAGTTATGGGGTTAATTAAAGCGAGGAGATAAAAATTGATGGGCCAAAAGTTCAATAACTTCTGATGTTTGTCACCCAGAACCAGGTTTCAGAAAATGATATTAGAGACTTCAACAGCAACATATCCAGTCTGAACCCCAAAGGTGGGGTTGGGGAGGGGTGAGTTTACCTTACCCCTACCTTGTGTGAGGTAGAGAGGCTGTTTCAGAAGCTCAAATTGATCTTCAAAATTTTCTTGAAGCCAAGGTTGCACTATGCAAGACACCAAATCCTTTTCCAAAGCCACATGAACAGAAAAAGGGATTTACCATACTAATCTGAAGAAAGAATTCAAACAAAAATATATCATCAATAAAGCTTTCACGTACTTCTTCATCTACGTCTGGCTGACCATCAAACCGTAAAAGCACTGGAAGGATGTATGACTCATCATCCTGTCAGAGAAAACCCACAGGTAATTCAAAAGTCAATTTCAGAACAGGAGTAAGACAACAAGGAGAGCAAATAAGCACAAAACTAAAGCAAGATAAACAATCAACAAGATAAAAAGTATGACTGAAATGCAAAACCATGGACTCTCAGGATTTCCTAATAAACAAGCATTCAAAATGTTCAATTTAAACATAGTTTTCCTGAAAAGGCAATCGGGACAAAAATTATACTCCCTCCGTCACATTTTATATGAGTTAGTTTAACTTGGCATGGAGTTTAAGAAAGAAAGAAAGACATGAAAAATGTGGTTTAAAATCAGCGATAGATGTTGTGTGGCTGTAAATCATTTCAGTAATGATAAAAATGGATATTTTAAAGTTAAATGTTAGTAAATATAGAAATGTGTCATTCTTTTTGACTGACTAAAGAGGAAAGTGAGCCATATAAACTGGGACAGAGGGTGTAACATTATTACTGCAGAGGAAAGGGAAAGAAAAAGCAAAAAGATAGTGGACAAGAAATCTAACATATGGGTCGTGTAAGACCCTGGAGTACCATTTTGTTAGGAGTCTCCACATCAAGAAAGGGAGCAAGTTCTTCAGCAGCAACAACGCCACCATTTGATGATATATACTGCCCTATCTGCAAAAGTTTTTAAACAATGGTAATTATTATATGTTGCTAAAAATATCTTCTTATAACATAAGAAATTTTAGAAAGTGACAGCACATACATTAAAAATAAAAATTTTTTTTGATGACCTAGATATCACTTAAAAGCTTCAACAGATGCAAACATTACAAAGGTGAGATTCAAGAACACTAAGGAGCTGGCAAACTCCAAACAAAGATCAGTGTTGTGTTTTTTACGGGGGAAAGGTTAAGCCAACTAAAACGATTAACCAAACTTCTAGCCTTCACGGAGTAACTTCAATTTGAGAAAACATCAAACATCTATGATATGATTTCTCTGTCCATACATACAGCAACAACGATATACCCAGTGTAGTCCCACAAAGTAGTGTAGCTCCACAAAGTAAGATATGGGGAGGGTAGTCTGTACACAGACTGTAACGACCCGCAAGTTAAGAGCCTAGAAAGTGCAGAAAAGTTGGACTGAAAATCCCCAGGATCAGTCCACGGCCCGTGGTCTAGACCACGAGCCGTAGACCAGGCTCGTGGATGGGAGAGCCTCAAGAAGTTGAAATTTACGAAGTGTAAAATGGTCCACGAAGGGCACATACAGCCCATAGAAGTATTCACGAACCGTGGAAGAGGTCGTAGGTGTGAGTTCCAGACATGAAGGAAATTTAAAATTTCTGGAAGGAGAACTACGATTAACAGGACGGTCCGTAGTCCCATGCACGACCTGTAGAAAGCCTTCATAAATGAAGTCCAGAAAAGTGAGAATTTTGTTGAGTGTGGAAGGATTCCACGATGCTATCCACGACTCGTGGATTGATGTACAGCCCGTGGATAGGGATTTTGTGGTTGGTAGTTGGTAACCAGTTTCTGAAGATTGGAAAAGGAGAACAGGACGACGACAACCATGTCTCGTGGTTCCATCCACGGCCTGTAGTCGGCATCTCGTGGATGGTGTCCGGCAGTTTTAATGGAGGGAAAATTTTGTCCTTTCTGCTAATCCTAAACCTAAACTACGTTATTTTGATGACTCTTTAGGCCCTTAATCAGATCTTAAAGCCCTAGATTCCCATTCCTTTTCTTCATTCTTCCACTTTCAAAATCCCTAAGGCATTCTTCCTCTTTAAGAACAAGCTAAAGATGCTAAGGTTTCAAGGTCTCTTCCATAACAGCAAGTTCCTTCTTCATAGACTTACCAAAGGTATGTGAGTTGATTTGTGGGTCTCCTTTCACCCACAAAGTCCTACACAAATGCTTTTACCTTTCCTTTAAGGTCCTTAAATACTATCATCCATGCTAATGATGATTTAATGATGTTCTATGTTATAATATGCTTTTAATGTTACCATGAGATGTTATATCAAGTATTTTCATGAATTTTGAGTTAAGGGTTATGACCCTGATGATTAATGTTTGCATGATGAAGTGTGGGTTGTTTTGCATATTTTGAATAAGCATGATTTTCCTATGTTCTTGCATGTCACATATGATTTATGGACTTTCCACCGTATGACTAAGCCCACTAAGTTTCTAGTCAAGTCTTGCATGATATATGATAATGATTAGGGCATAAAAAAAAGGTTTTAAAGTGAAGTTTTGTCAAAGATATAAGCATGTTGCCAATGCCCTAACAGAGGTTTATGAAGTTCCCCAAGATGAAAGGACAATTCTCACATGGTGGTTCCTTAAGTTTTGAGCTACTCTTGAGATTGCTACTTATGATTCTAAATGTCATAATTTGACTTAGCACCAAATGAGGCATCGAGGTGGGGTTCGGTAAGGGAACTCTAGAAGCAACCATTTTCCTCATTAACTATGCGCCACCATAGGAGCCCTTGTAGGCTAAGCTAGTGGATCCACGTAGGCCAATTATGTTATATGATGATGCATGCTAAGTGACGGAGTTCCACCCAGCAAGTGGTCTCCCCGTGCCAATGTAGGAGGTTATGTTGGGTTACATGTAGTAGCTCACATGGTCTTATATGTCAGTTATAGTCCATTCCCACAAGGTCTACGATCTATGTCTTGGTTTTGTCACATGTGTGCTATTTATGCTTACTTTTACTCGTATTGAACGATATTCCCTGTGCATGTTTAAGCTCACGTAAATGTTACCTTTACCGTTCCATGCACGAAAGTCTTTAACTTATGAATGATGGCATTACAATTTCATATGGCATTGCATCTCACATACTTAGTACATTCCAAAAGTACTAACACATATTTTGCCTACATGGTTTAACCATGTAGGGACAGGTGCTCCTCCCCCGGCTCGTGGCTAGTTCTTCTGACGTTCAAGACTAGTTTTATTATGGTGAGGCCTTAGTTCAAAACTCCACCATTTCCTTTCTTGCTATGTATTTTGGACTTGGTGTATATGTTGGTTTTTGGAGGCTTTAACATTCTATGTTGTTAACGTTTGGAATCTTTTCTATTTGATGGAGACTGACCGTTTATCGTTTCCCATCCATTCATGGTCTAGTTGGTATGTTTATGGACGATATGTATGTTTTTAAGATGTTGCTTTTATTCCAAATGATGTCCCATAGACCCTTCCCCGTTTACTTCTACAAATTTATGAGTTCTATGCCTATGAATGCTTGATATGTTAAGATGGTTTGGGTGAGGTGCCTACGGGTGTCTCTAGAGGTGGCAAAATAAGCCCAAACATAAGAAACCCATCCATAATTTTATGGGTTGGGTTCAGTATGATTTAGATTTGGGTTAATTTTCAGGCCCAATACAATTTAACCCATTTTAAAATAATTCTGAGCTGAGCCCAATAAGATTCTCACTTCAACCTGTTTGGTACCTCTTTAGCTCTTGTTACAACTTGCATAAAGTGGTCCTTTTCACTCAGAGCTGAGCCCAATAAGATTCTCACTTCAACCTGCTTGGTACCTCTTTAGCTCTTGTTACAACTTGCATAAAGTGGTCCTTTTCACTCTTCTTCTTCTGATGTTTTATGTCATATTCTCATACTTTACTAGATTTCTTTCTCATTTTCAGGTTATGAACTTTGCCAGGGTTCAAATATGACATGCTGAGGTCGAGATACTATCGTTCAGTCTCTGGAGAGGAAAAATAATAGTCGTTGCAACATGAATGTCGGTTTGCCTGTAAATTTGTTTACATATGTTTAACGCGAATCTAATGTTGAAACGTAGGACTAGATTCCGGAAAAGATCATTATGTTGGATATTTACAAGATACAACTTGATAAAACTGACAGAATTATGTTTTGGTTATTATATAAACCTTGATAAAATTGAAAGAATCATGTTGTGTTGCTACTTAATATCGTGTTATTATTGGTACTTAATATCATGTTGTATTACTACTTAATATTGTGTTGTATCGCTGTAAAATTTTGCTTTGAATAAGCATGTCAATTGGGCAAGTCATGACTCAACCCGACTTCTAGCCCAACCCAACCCAATTTAGCCCAAAATAATTTTGGGAGGGTCATGACCCAACCCGATATTCAATATAGTCCATTTTAACTTCTTCAATTTTAGCCCAACCCGCCCATTTGCCACCCCTAGGTGTCTCATCCACCGTGTGACGACTAGGCCCTAGGTACGGATCGTTACACAAACCTTACCCTACCTTGAGGCAAAAGGGTTGTTTCCAATAGATCCTTGGCTCAAGGAAAAATAATCCAAAGAAGTCCAAACAAGGTAATGGAAGTGAAACCATAACAAAGCATTTGGAGCAATAGCTACAACGAAAAAAAAACATGATAAACGAAGTACATGAACAACAAATATTAATAGAAATCGAAGAAGAAAGTAGAAACTACAGGAGCAATTCTATGACCACTAGTATGTAAGAATAACAAGACAATGCATTTACTTACCTTCTACCGTAATTTGGGTGCTCCACAATCTCCTTTCTAAAATTATATTTTGGTAAGCTAAAATTGTGTCATGTCATGTCTAGTCACCTCTCCCTAATACTTCTTCAGCCTACTGCCTACCTCTACCTCTCTTGAAACCATCCATAGCCAGCCTCTCACTCTTCTGAACTAAGGCATCCCTACATCTCTTCTTCACAAGCCCAAAGTATCTCAATCTCGCTTCCTGCATCTTATCCTCCAATGAAACCACTCTCAGCTTATTCTGAATATCCTTATTTCTAATCCTATCCTTCTAGTATGCTCGCACATTGATCGCAACATCCTCATGTACGCAACTTCCATCCCCCGTCCTGAATAAAGAAAGGTTAATATTAAGTCTCTCCCGGCATACTGTTTTGCTGGTATATCAATAAAAGTTACTCCTTACCTACTAACAAAGTTAACATTAAGCACGGAAAATCCCAACTGGCCACCATGCAAAATTGTAACTCACTCTCTTCGATTCATTGCTAAAATAACCAAGTAGCTACATGAGACTACGATACCATTGGAATTTAAACCCACCCACCCACCCTACCTGAAAAAAATCAAACAACTCTTTCATCAAACCATTTCTCACTAAACTTAGATATAAGGGTATGACTGCAATCTTTTAGTCATCCGTATGATATACACAAGAAGATTGATGCAAGGGTCACTTCATCCAGGATACCTACCCATCTATCCAGACAAAGTACCACAGACACATCCTGGGGTACCAATAAGGTATCTAGATAAGGAAAACTTTGTAACTGCAAAAAAAAGATTGTAGTGACACAACTAGAACACTGATTGGAGATGAAAGATGCTCTAATGCACAACAACTAAAAGAGAACATTTCAATATCTCATGTCATTTTATGTGGGTGGGGATTAAGCCCCGACCGAAAAGCAAGATCAAAGAGTTAGCAGAAGCAGCTAAGAGAAGAGGAAAACATAAGTAGACCAATTATCACAATGCCAGGAATAACTAATTTAATTAATAGACTACTTGACTTGGAGTTGTAGCTTAGTAGTTGCAATTCTATCCATAATAAGCAAAATTTTAATCCCACCGAATGCCATCCTCCACTTCCCTTTCCCATTATTCAGATGCCCCAGTCCACCCCCGCCCCAGACAAAAGAAAACAAAAAAAAGCAACGGACCGCTAAATTCAGTGCTCAATTATTACCAACTTCCACCTCTCCTCTTCAATATCTTGATTTGGATCACCATCACCAAATACAAAGGAGAAAACCTGCAAATTTAACAACCGTTAGTTATGAAAGACACAGAGGCAAATATAAAAGCATCTACTCTATTGCCTTTTACCACATACAGATTCAATGAAGTTCATCCCACCACTTCCTTCGCGAACTGGTCGTCTCCTATAGTAGTATGGATCCCAATACCTAACAGAAACTAACTAGATTAGAGAGGTGCCCGGGATTTCATGAAACTTTCAGCCATGGTGCATAATTTTTCAAAATGGAAAAAGAACCCTAAGGTTCACCCATATACGGGTCATGATAAAGTTACCCCATTGAACATGTATGACGGTTGCTAGATTAGAACATTAAAACATGAGAAATAAGGATATTCTTCCCTAAAGAAAAGCAGTAATACCTGAGAGCAAAAGATAGTACTTGATGGAATTAGGCTAGCTGCCATGGTCCCTTGATACGTTCTTAAGGAAAGAAAGAATAAAAAAGAATAATTGAGATATTCTAAGGAACTTGAGAGCTCCTGAACAAATATCCTAATGGTAGGAGTAGTAACTGACTAAATTCTCATTAATTTTCCCCTTTTCTAGTTACAAAGTCTCCAGCCAGCTTATAGCTAATCAAATTTACAATGAATGAGAATTGGTGGGAAAAGTAGCTACAACTAACTTCTAACTACTAATTGAAACCCTGCACATGTAACAGAATTCTGATCTCCCAATTATCATCTAATTGAAAAATCATATAGAAAAGGTACATAACAATGCCTTCCACTCAAGAATCCTTGTCCTCAAGGATGGAAATCTGGAAACTTCAAAGTGAAATCATGCAAATCTTCCCAAGCACTATCGTCTTCAGAACGGTTAAGCCACTTAAGCACCTGAGTGACAGCCCTGCCCCTCTTTGGGACCATCCTCCTGGCTAAGATGGACTCAGGGGATAACAGAATCTGACCAGAGTTTGAATGAACCTCCAGCAGGTGAACTGAAGCAACGGGAGTACCCAAATGATTTTTCAGCTGAGAAATGTGAAAAGTGGGATGGATTTTAGATTGAGGGGGCAAAGCCAAGGTGTAAGCAACAAGTCCTACTCTAGCAACAATCTGGAATGGTCCATAGAACTCCGCTGGGAGTTTCTGAAAAGAGTGGTCTTTGAGGGAGAACCATCTGTAGGGTTTAAGCTTGACATATACCCAATCACCAATGGCATAGGACCTGTCAATCCTCTACTTGTCAGCCTGCATCTTCATTCTGTTCTGGGCCTTGAGCAAATGAGACTTCAAAGCTCTCAACGTGGCTTCTCTAACCTGTAAGCTTCTATCAACAGTGCCCAAGTGAGAATCAAAAGGCATGTAGGGAAGCAAGGGGGGTGGTTTCTTGCCATACACTACTTCATAAGGAGTCATCTGTGTAGAGAAGTGATAGGTAGTATTGTACCAGCATTCTGCTAATGGTAACCATTTTGGCCACTCCTTGGGTTTCGCAAATGTCATACATCTAAGGTAACATTCAAGACATTTATTGACAACCTCAGTTTGGCCATCTATTTGCAGATGGTAAGATGTGGAAGTCAACAATGAGACCTTCTGCAGCTTGAACAATTCCTTCCAATATTTGCTCGTAAGGACCACATCCCTGTCAAACACAAAGGACTTTGGCATACCATGTAATCTGAAGACATTGTCCATGAACACCTGAGCCACATCTAAAGCAGAGTAAGGATGTTTGAGGGTCATGAAATGAGCAGCCGCGCTGAGCCTATCCACCATTACAAAAATCACATCCTTGCCTGCAGCTTTAGGTAGACCCTCTATAAAACCCATGGAGATGTCCTGCAGCCCATATCAGGGATGGGAAGAGGTTGGAGCAGACCAAATGGAGCAACATTCTCATGTTTACATTTCGCACACACGTCGCACTCTCTGATAAATGCATAAACATCTCGTTTCATTTTCATCCGGTAAAACTCAGCTTGAGCCTCTTCAAGGTAGCATCGATGCCTGAATGACCCCTATTGAGCTCCCACAGAAGATCGCCATAAGTTGTCTTCTTGTGTGATGATTCTGGCCAACCATAATCTTTACCCTTTCGGCTAAGTATGCCTCCTTGAAATTTATGGTAAGCCTTCGAAGCAGTCCCTGAACTGATATCTTAGAGTATTTTTTGTAAGAGAGGGTCCTGAGCCCAAGTCCGCTTGACCTCATCTAGTAGGGCAACTTGCACACCAGATATGCTAAACAACTGAGTTGGCTCCTCTTTCTTGGAAAGGGCATCAACCACAATATTTTCTTTCCCCTTTTTGTAAGCTAAGTCATAGTCATAGCCAAGCAATTTTACTAACCATTTCTGCTAGCTAGGTGTTGTTATCCTCTGCTCTGATAGGAATTTAAGGTTGTGACGGTTCGTCTTAATAATATAATGTCTTCCTAGCAAATAAGGCCTCCACTTCTGTACTGCTGTGATTTATGCCAACAATTTCCTTTCATAAACTAACCTGGCCTTGCTATTCCTGGATAAATGTTGAGACACAAAGTCCCACATTGGTGGTTAATGTGATGGGTGGTCTCCTTATAAGGCTTAGACAATCCTCCTCCC
>JAABOM020000084.1:11909055-11924171 GCA_011800125.2 Solanum clarkiae | reverse complement strand
CGCAGACAGTTTAAAGAGTCATTTTGCTTTATTCCATCATACTCCAAAGCCAAAAAATAGTCAATCTTTGGCTCCATTCGAGATTGATTTCCATCATCCATGAGGAAACAAAGCAATTGAAGAAAAATAAGTGAAATACCAATTGTTTAGTGCCACTTCATCAAAAAGGCTCATTGGCAAGGAAAAAACTGTCTTCCTTGATGATGACACTGAAGCGCACATAAGCGCTGACCACATTTTGAGCCTCGCTTTAGGGATTAAGCTCACCTTTGACTACACTGGTAGAGTTTTTTTAATTAATCATGCAGCAGTCAGCTTACTTAGAAGCAACAGTAACTGAGAGAGTGTGTGTGGTTTTTTTTTTTTTGGGGGGGGGGGGGGGGGGGGGTATTGGTAAATTTGACTTAGGTTTTATAAATTCTTATGCCAGTACAGTTTTTAATTAAAGCTAGACTACATGAACCACATTGCGTATAACACAGCTCTTATGTAATTCTGAAATTTTAAGAATGCCAGAACAGCACGAAATAAATTTGATGCACCTAAAGATTCAAATTGAACCATAATTCTTACTACAATGCTGGTACAATCAGTTCGAACTGCTTTAGATCTGCATCTAGTGACTCTATTAACATGCTGAAATTATTGTCTGATGAAATTTGACCAAGTTTCTGCATGCCTAATAGTAAATCACATATACAAGTAAATCATCATGCCAACAATATTTCATTGAGGATAACATTCTCAGTCCCTCCAGATTTTTCTTCCTAACCATCCCCAAGAAGATTGAAGCCCTAAGGGTTAAAGAAGATCATCGACTTACAAATAAAACCAGTAAACAACACAAGGTACAAAAACTTACTAAACATTTTTTAGGAGATCAGAACTCCAAGCTGTAAAGAGACAAGAAAGCATATTTTTTAAAAAAAAATACATTTTCCAATTGAACAAATAAAATACATTCAAAATCAAACAACAAATTTGTACTAATTGTTAATCAGAAATTATTTACAAAATTTCAACTACTGGCACATGCATGGAATACAGGAGACTGAAAATTGAAGCAGAAACTCAATCTAGATTTCAAAAATAGAGTTCAAACTCATGAGGACTAATGCCATGGCATTGACAAAAAAGGACCACACCACAAAAGTCTCTCCTCCTCTACCCCCACCCTTGGTTAGTATGAGCTATAACTATGACTACTCCCCGAACAACAAATTGAGTTCACTTCATTCCAAATCATCAACACCAGATATACAGCTTAACTTTGATCGCTAACTACTCCTTAACTTTGGACCAACTCACCCTTAACAGAAGTAGCACAAACACAAAATTCAACTCAATGGACAGTAATATCAACTTGATGTACAAAGAGAGTAAAATATCCAGATATTGAAACTTCTTCCACTTTGTATTTCATTTAATTCTATAAAATGTTAATGCTTCCATCTAACAATACACACTCATAACATAGCAACTAAGCTAAGTGTGGGATATTAAGAGAGGGAAAATAGGGGCTAATGGTACAGAAGAAGATAAAGGAAATAACTTACCAGTAGTAGAAAATCGTGAACGAACTGTCGAACGGTGTTTCTGATTTCCTACCGGCACAGGTCGCAGGCTGAAGTCAAACTTCTTCTGAGACTTTGCACGAAACTTCCTTACAGAAAGCATGCGAATATCTTCCTTCCAAAGGTGCTGATGTACCCTAAACTTTAAGGCAACTATCTTTTCTTTGAACTTTTGAAACTGCTTCCTCTTGGCAAATCTTTCCTTAACCGCGGGATCAATTTGCAATGAACAGCCTCTGATGGCTCTTGAAAAATCAAGACTGCATTTGCTGGCAGGCAGTAGGTTCTTAAATACTTCAAATGCTCTCTCTGCAGAATCTCTGTTGGCAGTTAATATCAAATTATATAAAGCATCTTCTCCACAATTCAAACTGCCATTAGAAGCGGAGTGAGAATAACTGGCAGTTGGCCGGGAGCTCTCCCCGCAAGCAAGTGTGTCCCTTGCTTTTTCCTCGTTGAAGTTGCATAGGTTTACATCTAAACTTCTAGACTTAGCTTCCTCCTCAGTGAAACTGCACATGTTGACATTCAATCTTCTAGACTTACTGTCATCTGAAATCAACATTCCATCATATTTCATGGCATCAACAGGTGCCACATCTTTCTCTGAGTGCAATTCAACAAACTTTGAAGTTGCACTACCAGGGCTATCAATGTCCTCTACTTTCACCTCAGTCTGCTCATTTCCAAGTATATTAGCCTCTTCCTCTCCAATCAAATCACCAGGTATATCAACTAGCAAAGGAGCAGGTCTAGAAGCTATATTAGAAGTAGTGCCTTGATCTTCATGAGAATTCGCAAAGCAATCTTTTGGTGGAGAAGAGGAAGCAGATGGAACAAGCTGGATATTTTCAGGTCCAGATATCAATATCTTCAGTTCATTCTCAAGTGAATCAATCTCAACTTCAGTTTTTTCTAGGGCCTTAGTAATATCACTCTTCCAAATTAGCAACTTGTTAGCTGCAGTTGATCTCATAAAACCGGAGTCCACAGAACTTAGGTCCTCTGATTGTAGCAATTCATTAATTGAGGAGTTCAAATTGGAAATTTGAGCAAGATCCCAATTCTCTAAGTTCAAACTTGATCCCTCAGAGTGATATTGGAAGACAACACTGGGTGAGCCACATAAATTACCAATATCCTGATCAATGTTTGTTGCCTTGACTAGTTGTTTATCCTCAAGACCTGTTGTTATCATAATATGGGAAAAAATTGTGGATGAGATACTAATTCTATGAGCCAGGCACAAACAAATTGTGAATATTTTTTTTCTTTTCTTAATCTCTTATACCTAAAAGGGTTAAATTGTTTCGCTATCCAGGTGTTCAACTGCAAAGCCATAATTTCAGATCAACCCACTTCAAAAAGAAAAGACAGGACAGCGAGAAATAAAAAGCAAGGCTATAACTATGGACAAGATGAACATACGATTTTTTTTCAGTCAACACCGTCAATGGAAGGAGGGCCCTAGGATTCTGCTACGAAACCACACTACAAAGAAGAAAGGAAGACCTGTGCTGGTCCTTTGGCAAACCAACATATGGAGGAATAAGAGCTCTCTCTCTTTTTTGAACAATCAAAGTACGAAAGCTCCACAATGAGAGCCTAGAACTTTCAAGACAGGGATATGCAGCAGCGAAGATGCAAAATATTTGTTCCCCACATAAAAAAAATGTTATATAAGTTAGTGAACCACTTCATCTATTGGATCAGCAAAGAAGCCAAAAAAGAATAAAAAGAGCCGAAGGATATACACTTAGGTTGAACTACATAAGCACTTCCCATAACTAATTAATAGCTATTTGGCAAACTTCTAAAATCAGCTTATCTTGAGAAAAGATTTTCAAAAGGTACTTTTGATGAGAAGCAGTTTGTGTTTTGCCAATAAATTTAGAAAGCTCTTTCAAACAACAGTTAATGTTTGGCCAAGTTTTTTAAAAGTTCTTCTAAATGTACTTTTCTCGAAAATGCTTAACAAAAAAGTGCTTTGGGGAAAAAGCTTCTTTTAACTACTGAAAAGCAGCTAACAAAAGCACTTATTTTCTCTCAAAAGCTCGACCAAAAACCTCTACCTTTTTTTTAGAAAAAAATAAGCACTTTTGGCCTCCCAAAAACCTGGGCCAAGCAAGGTATAAGTCCGTTAAAATTGTCGCCATTGCTAGAACGACGACATACAGACCAAAGATGATGCCAAATACAGTTCCTAACAGTTCAGACTCTTTAACACGAAGAACTACTTAGATCCTGTCTTTTCCAGCGTACTTTCTTTCTCATGGATAAAGCATATTTTCATGTGTTCTTTTCTCAGCCTCTTATTTGATCATTTGGCATTCTTTTTATCTTTTGGCAATTTGCAACTACATAAAAGATCAAGTTCTGCTCGAAATTTTCAAAAAAAGATCAAGCTCTGCTCGGTCCACACACTGTACACCTATTTCACAACATCATAATAAGGAATTACTTGAGAATAATACCTGGAGAAGAACTACACGCAACTGATGAAGGTGTGGCAGGAGAGGGGCAATCCGGGAAAACAACTCTTGGACTTCTATCTACCAGGTTCAAGGGCTGAGAATGACCAGGTTCCACACTATCACCAGAGATAGATGCTCCCACCTTAACAGCATTGTCCTCAGGACCTTCAACTTTCTTCTTCTCATACTTGGCCAATCCTTCTCCCCAACCCAGGCGCTGCTTCTTCCTGGAAGTTGTCTCTTCAGATGGGGCAGCAGAAGTTACACAAGCAGTTGCATCCCCTGTAAGAGATTGAACAGCTTTTGAGTTTCCAAGCTGCAACTCAGGCTTTGTCTCATTAGAATCCACTCCCATGCTTTTCGAGCTACCAGAATGACTTAATGATCCCCTTGACGATAAGCTTCCAGACCGAGTCCATTTCAGCGGCCTCCATTCGATTGACACCAGCGAGCTCTCCCTCTCAAATCTTTGTCCAGTGCTTGCAGTTTCGTTAACACTACCACTCTTATTGTGCTGGTCTCGAGAGTGAGATTGATCACATGTGTTGACATGCTCAGAATGAGGATTGGAAAAACTGTGAGGCACCATAACATCCATTGACCTCTGATCATTTGTAGCACCATTTTGTCTTGCAGAACCACTAGGGGATGCAGCTTCCCAAGAGTGACCACTTCTCCAATCCCTCTGACCAAAGGACCTATTATCCCTGCTATTCCTTCCATACTTCCCACCATCTCCACGAGATGGCCGACAGCTCTCATCTTCAAGAATCTTTTCATTCGGGTGGGAAGGCATGAAACCATGCCTGGGTTCTTCAGGATACATGTGCCAATTACCCTGCTTACCATGACCTTCAGCAGAAAAAAATTCAATCCCCCAAAAATAAGTTCACCAAAATAAAGCAGGGAAAAAATTAACAAATTCAAATAAAATACAAGAAAATGTGTTGCACATGAGCTTTAAACATCTGACAAACCATAGACTGACAGATAAAACAAGAAAATCGCAGATCTACAGACCTATAAGGAGAAAAATCAACCCCAAAGTGAGGTTAGGGACCAGATCAGCCCTAGATACAAGCTATGACTCCCTGAGTCATATACCCTAGAAAACATATTTATTCAAACTGAAGAACTGAATGACTATAGATCCAACCATGAAGAAGCTAACAAAGAACCTAATAAAATCCTGTTTAATAAAGTACCCTTCAACCCAAAAACCCATAAGACTAGATCGAGCAATTTTCTATGTAACAACTAATTGACCATTTGAGGGTGTCAAAACAAGTAAAAACCCTAGATCAAGGAGAGCAGAAAAAAGGAGATAAAACTCACCAGGAGGGCCTCTAGAACGGATATCAGGAATCCAGCGAGAAGAGGTGTAGTGGTGGTGCGTTGTAGGCTCCTTCCACCGTGGCCCACCACTCAAGACTTCCGAACGATCGTTCTTCCTCTCCTTGAAGAAGTCCTTTCGATCCCAAGGCAATGGCTCTGGCGGCATCAATTCTAGCCTCTCTTTTTCTCCTAATTTGCATCACACGCCCACACAAAACCAAGCAACCCCACAACTACCAAAATCAAACCAAACCAAAGTCAAAACAACTCCACAAAAAAACCTGTCCGAGAAAAATTAAATAAAGATCCTAAAATCACCCAAAACTGCACCAAACCCCGCGGCACAACCAAAAAAAAACTAGGGTTAGGGTTTCTGAAAATAAAAATCAATAAAAAATTGATATTGAACAGAAGGTTTGTTAATTCTTGTTCTTAATCCAATCCCTGCTGACTTGTTCTTGAATTCAATGGAGAATCAAATAGAGAATAAAGGAGGAAGGAAGAGAGTGTTTTGCTGTTGATAAGGGACAAAAGAAAAAGAGGCAACCGAGTGAGAGAGAGAAAGAAAGAAAGAGAAGAGAGAGAAAGAAGAAAAGGATTTTTAATTTATTTATATTTTTTTCTCTCCTTTTATTTTTATTTTTATTTTTATTTTGATGATGATTTTGACGAGATAAGAGAGAGAGAGAGAGCGCGCGGAACGTATGCGGATCTCAACCCACTTATTATGCCACAATTCATTCAACTTTTGCATCCGCCCAAATTTATTACCGCATTTTCATTTTACTTTATTTTCTTCTTTTTTTTAAAATCATTTCACTTTATTTTCATTATTTTTATATATATATATATATTTACATCATTGAAACTGATTTGAGGCAAACTCACAATTCAAATCTTTCCTACACGTGGAAGATGGGATGATCTACCTATTACAATTGAGATGATGAGGTAAATGTCTAAGATAGGTATTAAATATGACATATCATTTATACACAAATATGAGAGAAGCCTATGCATTTGTCAAGGAGGATCGAAGATAAAGTTTCTTTTTCTTTGGTTGGAGACTCTTATAACGGGAAGACTGCATTCATCAATTGCTATAAGCCTTTTGACTTGGGGAGTGAGTTCTTCCTTGTTCGAGTACAAAATGATAGTGTTGTAGTTGTGGCTAAGAGAAGCTAGCCTGTTAGTCGCTCGATTAATCTCCCTATAGCAGTGTGCAACTGAGTTATTACTTTGATTCATTAAACTCTTCAGCTTTTGAACTTCATTTGCCATTGTCCAAGGTGGTGAAGACTTCTTATTGACGCAGTCCACTAACAACTTGGAATCACTCTCTGCCTAAACATTTTGGTAGCTATTATTTCTGCACCAAGACATTTCAAAAAGTAAAGTTACTACTTCTGCTCAGTTGCTAGTGCCTTCTCCCAAACTCAATAAGAAAACTACGATGAGATTGTCTTCATGGTCTCTCACAATATCTCTTCCTCCACAACTATCATTCGTGTTGTTAATTATAAAAAATAAAAAAAAGCTTTTAGGAAAAATTAGTTTAAAACTAAATTAATAAGGAAAATTCAATTTTTTCAAAGAAAAAAGAAAATAGAGTCGCTATTTAATTTTTTTTAAAAGTTAAAAAAACTTTAAAAAAAAAATTTAAGATCCTAACAGAAAAGTTTCAAAATTTCATAGAGATGAATAAGGATTCAATTTCTACTTTTGAGAAGAAATTAATCACTCAAAAATGGCCTCCAACTCACGATTGACCGGCTATTTAAAACTCATTTGACTAACTTCGAAAAAGACTAATGTTTGAAAATTGAACCTGAAAATCTAGTCACATTCAATTTGACTACTTTTAAAAATAACAGAAAATTTGAGTTTCTAAAATTTAAACTAAAAGACTAAGCGTTAAAGACCTAGACATATATTTTTCAAATTAGAAAATCCCAAAAATTAAATTTAAATAAAAGAAATAACACAAATGATTTGACTTTTTGGGGGAATTAAATTAGATTAAAAAGAATAAGAATATTAGAGTTAGAATCAAATAAATACAACCAAATAAAGAATAGAAAATGAAGTCAAGTTTTGGGCTTTAACAGGCCCAAGCCTTCAACCTGTCCTATTCTAACAAGATAAATACTATTTGGGCCTGTTTAGCCCATTTTCTACCTCAAACTGCTGCTGCTCCAGACAATTGGGCTTATGGCCCTTAAACCCATATTTCTTGTGGTATACACTGGTGTATATGAGTGTATATCAATGTATACCGTCATGTTGCTGCCTCCAAAAGACTACAACCAGCCTCGTCTAACTGAGTACACCCAAGGGTGACTCGGAATGCGGGGACAGAGTCCCAAAATGGACTCAAATTGGTATAGCCATGCAAAGAAGAAAGTAATAAGGATTAATCATTTACTGACAATGAAAGTAGTTGACCATATTAATTAACTTGTATACCTTGTTTGCATAAGAAACCGACCAAAGGAGTGTAAATTAAACTAAGTTCCTGAGTCCTTAATCAAGAAGCTAACACTTGAGAGCAAGAGTCTTTAACTTCAATGTAATAACTAAAAGAACACAAGCGACAGTCTAGAAACTTAAGATCCCAAACATGTTCCCCAGCTAATGGATTACCTTAAAGATATACCAAGTAAACATATTTTCCACTAAAATATAATTTCCACAAGTTACAAAGAGGGACTAAAAAAGGGGAAATAATATCAACCTTGGCTAGACAAACTAATGACTTATAATTAGTCATATTAAGGATTGAAACAGAGGCTTTAAGACAAATTCACATGCATTATAATAAATTAAACATAGCATTCATACTTCAAATAATTCACAACCATTGACAAAGAGGGGCAACGAAAGAAACCTGTTTTATCCTAAACAAAACAAGGAGAAAATGGAACCTTAAAGGATCAAAATAGCAAATAATTATGCTTGAATTAGCTTTCAAAACACACATAGTAATTGAATGCAACACTAACCAACAAGTCATGAATCTGGATGCAAAGACATAATAAATGGGAGAGACTACCTTCAAACTGGACTTTTTAAACAAATAAGTAAATAAGAAAAGGAGAGGAGTCACTGGACACATAAGTTAAATTGAAACAAGTGACAATAACATGCTAAACAAGCTAAGCTCACAAGGAAAAAGGCAAACAATCAACTTAAACAACATAACAGTAACGTAACTGGGTTGTCTAGTACTCTCAAACAAGCTAGGTAATTCAAAAGAAAAAGCTAAGCAAAGAAAGCACACACATAGGTAATAGTGTAAGTAAACCTAAAATTCAAATGTTTGTGAACTTGTATAACTATCTGTGACCAAAAAACTCAAATTTTGAGATGAACCATACAAAACAAGGAGCAAATAACCCAATAGCATGTTAAGTAAGCTGCATTCTTGTAGTAACAGGACTCGAAGACATGAAATTAACACTCAAAAGTAAACTTTAACATGTTAAAACCTCAAACATTAATAAGCAAGTCCTATTTAAGCATGAATTAAGCAGTTACTGAGTAAAGACGAGAGTGAACTAACTAAGAAACCATGGATTCACATGTCATCTCAGAATAACTCAAATGACCAGCTGTAATCAAAATCAAAATCTAAAACAGAAAAAAAAAAAAAACGAAGATGACATATACTCATGGATTCTAAGTCATTTCAATGCGAAGATCTTAAGCTCAAAAACTTGACCCTAAACAAAGAAATGGTGAAACGAACCATCTTAAAACGCCATTAATCAAGGCTTTGAAACCAACCAAGATACAGTAAGATTTTCAGTAAGGGTGCAACCAACATTAAATCAGAAACCACACTAGAAAGCGATTAACAATAAGCATAGCATCAAATGCTTTCAACATAGCAAGTCCAGGCAGAAACGAACATAGCTAAACGTCATTGCAATGAGACAACTTCATTCATGATCATACACACATACTCGAAGAACACAACCAAGACTAAGAGTATTACCTTTCTGGGAGCAGAAGCTGAGACATTGACGAGCTGGGAGAGAACCTTTCACCACCAACGGAGACTTGCTTGCGTATTCCTTAACTTCGAAAATCGACTTCCTGGTTTCGATATCCATCTATATCGACCTAAATTTCAAAATTGATTGAAGGTTTTTATAGGGTTTTTTCGGGTTGAGAATAGCCCCCCCAACAATGGAGGAAAAGGGAATATTATAGCCCAAATTAGGGCAAAATGGAAGGGAAAATCAAATGGGTAAAATTGGAAAATTGGGGACTCCCTTGGGGGTTTTGAAATTCAAATTCCTCAAATAGGATGAGGGAATCTCGAATTGTTGCAAAAATCTTCAACGGATTTGAGGTTTCCACCGTCGATTTGAGGAGGAACACACGATTGAGACACGTATGAGATTCTTTGAAATGGATTTGTACCAAAGGGACGAGAAAGGAGACACGTATGAGGGAATTTGTCGAGGGAACGTTGCTGTGTTTGTTAGAGGAGTTTGCGTTTTGCTGAGTTGAAGATGCGATGAAGAAGAAGAAGAAGGGTACGAGGTGAAAGAATATACGTGCAAGAAGAAGAAAATGAAATTGGGGGAAATAGACGCGTGGGGTTCACGTGGGTATGTATGTAATGTATGTTGATTTGATGAAACAAAGAGGGCTTGGGTCGGGTATCAATTATTTTTTGGGCCAAATTTCGGTCCAAAAAAGGATTAAATGGTCTGAAAATGGGTGGTGAATGAACTTAAAAGTAGGCCAATAAAAATTCTAATAAAATCGAATTCAATTGACTAATTTGATTACAAGATGAATTAATACAAATTAATTGAACACCTTTCAAGAATTAACTATCTGAAATAATCAAATTAATTACAAAAATAAAACTCTTAAAAATAAAGTTAAAATGTATTTGAGAAAATACTTTTTGCATTTTCAAAAGTTAGTTAATTCAAATTGTTAAAATTAAAAGCTCGATGATTAATTTATACTGTGGAGGGTAAAAATTGGATGTCAACACGTGCAACTACCATCAATATTAAGTTTAAAAAAGACGAACGAGGCTTGGTCCATTTGATGAAAATTAAGTTTTTAAAGTTTTTCTAGTAAAGTTTTTCAAGACTTCTTCCCAACTACATTTTCTTCTTAGAGTCCAAGAAGTGTTTCACTAGTTGGGAAATATTGAAGGCAATCTGGGAAGTAGATTCGTTCATATTGATCTTCAGCGAGTCCTATGACATCATATCTTGATTTTCAGATCTCCCATATGGTAAGAGTGGGGAGACATTTGACAATGATACTAGAAACTAGGTTAGAAGTTCTTGAAAAGGATGCCAAATAAATCACAAATTATATTCTAGATATCTTGAGCAAAGTTTTTTCTGCAAAATAGATAGTCAGTGGATTTAATAGTAGAAGTTCTATAACAACAAGTAATTTTAATAGTGATTCCCATTTTAACTACTCTAATATCAGTGGGGAGACTATCTCTCAATGCACTCCAGATAATAAAGTTCATTTTGAAGAGAATCAATTTTTGTCACTTCATTGAATCAATTTAGTTTTTTGCTTTTTTGTTTGAGAAGCTACCAGGCAGAAGCAATAGTGGAAATTCCTCTAGTGTTCATAGCCCAAATTGTCATATGAGGAGTACTTTCCTTAATAACAATTGGCATGGCGTTGATCTTGATTCTAACATAATCAGATGAATATATATCCCAATCATCCCAATTTGTATGGTTGTCCAAATCACATCTTTTGAGTTTTAATTTACTTAGTTTACTGCTAGGAAGAATATAATTCCACGGGGGGCCTAATTCTAACCAATTATATCATACCAAACATCAATCGCTCTTACCAATCTTTCAAAAAATATACTTATTCACTTTGCTCTTGATTTTACACATTGTATTCCATGCTTGAGATTGCCTAGAACACCATTATTTGATCATTGGGTGGATTCTTTGGCAGTAGTTTGCCCAAAGAAATCTTTCCAAAGAGAATTCCCTACCCTAATGTTTCACTATTATTTGGAGGTAAAGGCATTGTAAGTATCTTAAAATCTTCTCAATTTCAAACCTCCATCATATGGGAGACAAATGTTTTTCCAAGCAACCAATGGTGTTTCTTTTTTCCAATAAAGTCACTCCAAAAGAAACTAGTAATTATTTTCTCCATTTGCTTGATGACTTCTTTAGATGGATAGATAGATGCTAAAAGATGCACTTGAAGTGCCAATAATACATGCCTAATAAGTATTGTTTTCCCTTATAAGAATAGAAGTTTAGCATCCCAACCATTGATCCTATTCAGAGTGTTCACCGTTTCAGAGAATATTGAGATTAATTTCTTTGCAACAAAGAGAGGATAGCTAAGTTATTTAAGAGAAAGATTTTTGTGCTCCATATTAGCAATTCCTTCAACTTTTTTAATATCATAAATCGGGGTATTTGGAGCTAGGATCACACAACTTTTGTGTTTGTTAATCAACTTGCCAGGTACAACCTTTTAAGTAGCCAGAGTATCCATTAGGAGCTTAAGAGAGTTTTTCTCACCACTGGAGAAAAGGATTATATCATCAGCGAAAGCTAACTGATTAATGAGAAGCCCATTCTTATTCATATAGAAGCCTTTGAAGTTGGGGTGATTGACAATATTGGTGAGTTTCTTTCGGAAGAAATTTAGCATTTAGGATGAAAAGAGATGATCCCCTTGTCTTAATCCTCTCTCCGATATAAAAAAGAATGTCTAGTTCCATTGATGACCAAGAATACCAACTACTAGATATGTGTCTAAAGATGAGACTAATTCATGTTTCATAAAATCTCATTCTTCTCATAATCTCACACAGGTAAGGCTATGACCCTCTATCGTATACTTTAGCAATATCAAGTTTGAGAGCCACATTCCCATTCTCATTAGGCTTACTAATATCATGAATAATAACTCATGTCACTAATATATTATCAGTTATAGATCTAACTTTTTTAAAACCACTTTGATTGGCATTAATTTAGTCTGGAAGTATTTTACTTAGCCATAGATTAAGGACTTCAACAAAGTTCTTGCAAACTACATTGCAAGACTAATAGGCCTAAGTTCAGAGAGATGTTGTGGAAAACTTATTTTGGGAACAAGAACAATCCAAGGGTGAGTAAATCCTCTAAGCAAAGTAGATCCACAAAAGTAAGCATTAATAGCTTGAGTGATGGTCGGGGCCAATAATTGACCAACAACTTTGAAAAAATTTAACAATGAATCTATCCGGGCCTAGGGCACTTTCTGAATCTATAAAGAAAATACTTTTTTTGATCTCTTCGCTCATAGGAATAACAATTGACAACCTATTGATATCATCAGTAATGGAGGTTTTAATGAAATTCAGTTTTGAGAAACCATTCCTATTAGGATTTTGGCAAAACATACCCTAGAAGTATCTCACAGCTGCTTCAACTATCTCCTGTTTCCTTCTACCCATTGCGAAAGTTCATGTTGTATATTGTTGATTTGAAGTCTTATTATTTTGTCTTTCAAAACATTAAGAAAATAGAACGAATTAGCACCCTCAGTAAATCACTTGGCTCTTACTTTTTGTTTAAAGATAGAATCTTGACTTTTAAGATACCTAATGTAATTAGCCTTGACCTTGTTCAAAGTGGTTCTATTGATATGAGTGTTCCCCATAAGATTGACTTGTTCAAGATTAATAATGTCTTTTTCGACCTTCTTAATCTCATCATTGATATTACTATATACTTTCCCTAGTTATGCTTCCTTGACAACATCCAGGAGTAGTTCATGTTCTATCCAAACATTAAGGAATTTGAAATATGTATGATGCTCATCTTCCTTCATTAAGTTGAATCAATAGTGGAACATGATCTCAGTAAGCCTTGGCCAAATAAGTGACGAAAATTCTTCCAAAAGTATCAAACCAAGGCAAATTATAGAGCATTTTATCCCCAACCTTTTTTGGATTGTATTTGGAGCCCCTCTATTATTGCTCCAAGTGAAGTTATCTTTTGCATACCCAGTATCTTGGATCCCCGAGTCAATCATAGAGTTGAGGAAGTCAAAATTTTTCCTATTATATAAAGAGTGCCTCCAACATTTTTTTTATCTATGAAAACAATAACATTAAAATTGCCAACTGCTATCCAAGGACCTTGGATTATGAATGTCACGTTTTAAGCCTAGGGTTTAGTCATAACACGACGAATGAGGGAACCGAAGGTACCTCACCCAAGCCTCTTAGAATTCATTAAACATTCATAGGTATTTAATCCCAAACAAAGTAGAATTTAAAAATGAAAAAATGGGGCTAAGGGACATTCATCATAAACATTCATGAAAAAGAAAATAACATAAGCTTTGACATCATTGTCCAAACATACTAAATAAGACTTGGCGGGCCTAAGAGATGCTCAAAGCTCATCCTTAAGTATAAGTATCAAGATTAGTCACAACACAGAAAGTAAAATTCTCAAAATATGATAAGCATGAAAATAAGAGGTATGGTCCCCGAACTAGAGGACTCACTAATCATCCTAGTCTTAAACTTCTAAAGTCTAATCACATGTCGAAGGAGGAGGAATGTCAGTTCCTACATGATGATATCATGTAGACAAAATATACGTTAATACTTTAGAATATATTAAGTATGTGGAATGCAAATGCAACACATGAAATTGCAATGTCATCATGCATGAAATTGTAATTCAATCATGCATAAAACTGTATTGCCATCATGCATAAATTATTATGCCATCATGCATGAAAGTGTAATGTCATCATTCACAACATGCATAGTCATATTCGAGGAGTATAACTCAATATAAAATAAAGGATTTAAAGCATCACGTGGAAATATACTTTTAAATAACATAAAACATTGTACACATCGCTTTGCGGGAGGAAATCATAACCGATATTTAAGACCAATGAGATACTAGATGGAATCAAACATAATCTCCTATGTTGGCATGGGAGACCACTTACCGGGTGGAACTGTATCAACTTATGCATGAATATCTTAATTTTGCTATTGTGGATCCACTAGCTTTAGCCTACAAGCACTCCCATGGTGACACATAGTTAAGAAGACAAGAGGTTTCTACTAAGGTTCATTTATCAAACCCCACCTCAATGTCCCATTCAGTGCTAAGTCAAGTCTCACAGAATAATTATAACATAATCATATACATAGATATTTATAAACGTTGAAACATACTTTAACTTCACATGAGTAGCTCATTAACTTAGGTTCCACTCAAGTGAGAATTGTCCTTTCACATTGAGGGTCCATCTTTGGTCAGAATTGTCTTTTCACAATCTCAAACATCATTATCAAAGGGCTTCATAAAATACTTATAACTTTCATATCATTCATAAACTTTCAGAACATACTTGAAGATCCTCATTATTAACATCATGCTTCATATAGGAACTTAACTTAAAACTTAGTGAGCTTATACAAGTAGACTTAAAAATCTTGCAATTTAAGAGTATCATGTAATGTTATTGTTAAGATCTTTATAGTGTATTACCATTCTAGATTTTCTTCTTTTCTGTTCACTATGTTTTATTACTATAAATGCAAGGCTACTATGTATAGATTCACTTTTTCTAATAAACTTTCCTTTTAATAATTCTTCTATATTTAGACTAAATTGTTCCATGTCTTCTTCTGTATATTTCATAGGTTTTTTATATATCAAGTCATCTTCTTTTAATAGTT
>JAABOM020000084.1:11862360-11908271 GCA_011800125.2 Solanum clarkiae | reverse complement strand
GTCGAAAGTTGCATTGACTAACTGCTACTTCACAAATGAAAAAAGCGTAGATAGTTTAAAGAGCCATTTTGCTTTATAAATTATCAAAACTAAAAAATAAAGTTCTAGTAGAAAAAATTGTTATGTAAATTTTATCTTACTCGATAAACTGTGTCACTAGTTCATCTCCAGTATTGAATAAAGCATACCAATGTGCTTCTTGACTTAACTGTGGATCCATGATAAAAGTCATTTTCTTTTTTTTTCTCACTTCCAATTGGATGACTTATCTCAGGGAATATAGGTGAAAATTTTTGAATATGCTCATCATCCTCAGTTTGATACCTACTAAATCTTGTCTTTACATCATCATGTAGGTATCTTGAACAAAAAGTCAAGCACTCTTCTGCTACGAACCCCTCCACTATTGATACTTCTGGGCAATTTCGATTGCAACCAAATGCCTTTAACTTGCAAAGGTGCCTCTCAATAGAATACATCCAACGAAAATGAACAGGACCCCCTAGCTTAATTTCATCCACTAAATGAATAGGCAAATGTAGCATTATATCAAAAAACTTGGATGAAAAATCTTTTCGAGCTCACAGCATATTTCAACAATTTCACACTGCATTTTTTCAAGATCCCCTGGTCTTATAACCTTACTACATATGGCTCGAAAGAAATTTCCTAATATAATCAAGGCAAGTGAAACATTCATAGGCAAAGCTTTTCTCACAACAATATGTAGTAAGTAATGCATCATAAAATGAGCATCATGACTCTTGTACCCAGAAATTTTCATCTCCTTCATTTGCACACGTTTTGATATATTTGAAGCACACCCTCTTGGTAATTCGGCATTTTTTATGATGGTACAAAATAATCTTTTCTTTTCTGGCTTCATATAAAAAGAAGCTTGAGCCAAGCTTACCATTCCATTATTATCTTCTATTGGTTATTGCTCCTTTCGCATTCCCATTTCTTTTAAGTCAAAGCGAGAATTTATATGATCCTTTGACTTGCCATCCATATCCAATAAAGTCCCAAGCAAACTATCACATATACTCTTCTCTATGTGCATCACATCAATAATTTATTATATTCCCAATATGGCAATTTAAAGAAAATGGATTTTTTCCAAGGGCCCTTGTTATCTCCACCCCTTTTCCTTTTTCCCTTTCCAAATACATTGTTAAATTCACGCAACTCTTCAAGCACTTCTGTACCTGACAAAGGAGTAAGTGCAGGTCTATGCTCTTCCTTACCATCAAATGACTTCTTATCTTTTCACATTGGATGATCAGGAGAAAAAAATCTCTGATGGCCCAAGTAACACATCTTACAACTATGCTTGAGATATTGAGAGCATGTGTTATGATTACAAGTGGGACAAGCCAATTTTCCCTTAGTGTTCCATCCTAAAAGCATTGTCAATGCTGAAAAATCACTAACTGTCCATAATAAGGCTGCACGCATTTGAAATGTTTGTTTAGTGTCAGCATCATAAGTTTCTATCCCAGTTTCCCATAATTCCTTCAATTCTGCAATCAGTGGTTGTAGGTACACATCTATATCATTTCCCAGAGATGAAGGACCAGGAATAATCATTGACAACATGATATATTCTGATTTCATGCAAATCCATGGCGATAAATTATAGTTCATTAACATAACAGGCCATGTACTATAAGAAATACTCATATATCGAAATGGATTGAAACCATCACTTGAAAAACCCAACCTGACATTACGAGGATCTGCAGATAAGTCAGGATGCAACGATTCAAAATTTTTCCAAGCTTCTCCATCAGCAAGATGTCTTATATTCCCATCATTGGGTAACTCCTTAACATGCCACTTCATTGCAAGCCGTTTCAGGACACATAAACATTCTTTGAAGTCTAGGCTTCAAGAGGAAGTACCTTAAAACCTTTGCAGGAATTTTAGTATTTGAATTAGCCTTACCAACACTCTTCCATCTAGAAGAGCCACAAATGGAGCAATTATCTTCTTTTTCACTGTCTTTCCAAAATGGCATGCAATCATTAGGGCATGCATGAATTTTTTCATAATGTAGACCCAAATCTTTTATCATTTTTCCAGCCTTGTTGAAAGACTCTAGTAGTTGAGCAAAGGGAAATGCTTCCTTTAGCAAGTCTAACAAGTTTGAAAATGCCACATTACTCATCCCATGCAAGGATTTGAGAAAGTATAATCGAATGTTGAAACTCAATTTAGTGAAATTTTCACACCCTGGATATAACTCTTGTTTCCCTTCCTCCAATAATTTAAAAAACTTTTTTGCATCTTCCGGTATGGCCTCTCTCGTTCCTTCTTCATGCCCCAACTCACTCTCTATATTTCGAAATGTATCATTAAGTAACCCATCAAAATCATCACACAAGTTAGAACCTTCATCATTATTAACTTGATGATGTGTATTTGTTGGGAGAAAGCCTTCTCCGTGAAAAACCCATCTAGTGTAACCATCAACAAATCCATCAACAACCAAATGATCTTCCACTACATTTCTACTATGCCAATAGCAATTAACACATTTTTTGCAAGCGCATAATATCTCATTTCCTTGAGAAGCACGTTCAAATGCCTTATCAAGAAAATCATTTACTCCATGTATATATTTATCCGTCCATCTTAAATGATTCATCCAACTTTTATCTTCGATATCCATTAAGATCCTATATTAAGGTAACATAGAAAAATTAATTTGACCTTAAGAAAGAAAAAACAACCCAAAATAAAAGTAAGGATGTGAACAAACTCATAATGAACACTAATTAAAAGAAAAAACATTATAAATTCACCATCATCAAACTATGAAATGAATTTGAGATAAAATAAGAGTAGTTGGCTATCTTTACTAACAGCTAGAGAAGAAAGTTAATAATCTTCTATCATACATCTTGACTATTAATATCTGCATCACATATCTTGGAAAGCAGATAGAATCTGTAAAGAGTCGTGAAAATCTACATTAAAAGCTTCTCCTGTTTGAAAAAGATAGCTGCTTCATTAGAATCTGCAGATAGCTACTTCATTAGAATCTGAATCTGCAGATAGCTAAAGCTACTTCATTAGAATCTGCACATAGCAACTTTATTAGAATCTGAATCTGCAGAAAGATACTCATACATGAGTTAAAACCTTGGAGATCACAGATGAAGTCCCCACAGCCCGAAAAATTTAGATACAAAACTAAAAACTAAAAACTTCTTCGTCCCGTTTACAAAACTCCACACTTAACTTAGAATCTATAAATTTTGCAGCTTATAAAAAACTTGAATTAACAAATCAAAATAACAATTTTAACAATAAAAAAATGATGAATAAGGGAGAAATCAGAATCCCATACCCCTAAAGTTATCTAGCAACAGATTTCCCCCTTGTCTAGAGTTCAAAATTGATTCAAGTGAGCTTATGGTTAACTGGGAAAGAAATATAAAACAAAAAACTCCAAAATAGACATGAAAGATCAACAAAATAACGTACCCAAGAAGAATTTTAGGATTCTTGGTGTGAAGAACTGGAAAACTTGAACTGCAAACCAGCAAAGAACACAACTGAGCAAAAGCTAGGGTTTTGAACAATCTTTCCCTTGTAATACGTAAGAAAGCTACCAATTTATCTCACCGATGAACAAAGCAACATACGCACACTTATAATTTTGAGAGGGCAGATATGATTTAGGGCTCAAGAGTGGTGTGTATATGAGACTTTAGCGTTTTTCTATTTCTACAGAAACCCAAATTTCACTTTTCAAAATATATAGAAAATTGGTTTTCTAATTACTTTGGGAAAAGGAAATATTTTTGGCGGTATAATGAAATCGGGGAAAAGATTGAGGGAAATATATTCGTTGCAATAGAGAAACAAACGGTTGCTATACGTACATGTTACTAAATTGTTTTAATAAAGAATTAAAGAACTCTATGGCAATGGTTTATTTCTAATTGCAACGGGTGTACTTGATAATGTGTCTTAATATGTTACAAATCATATGCAACGGTTTAATCCGTTGCAATAACCATGTTATGACAACGGTTTCCCGTCCGTTGCAAAAAAAAAGCATTCTCGTAGCCCCATTTTTCAGTAGTGGCGTAGATGTGACACGACGAATTGAGAATCCGAAGGAACCCCAAAAAAGTCTCTTAGCATATCATTTACACATCTTTGGTTGCTGAAACAAAATAAAACATCAAGCAAGTAACAAGTAAGTCTAAGGGAAGTAGGGCTTGGGACTTCCATCTCATCATCAACATACAAGAAGCACAGAGGAAAATAAGGTACTAAGAATAGTCTTTCATAATAACATAGACGCAATAGGAGTCAAGCTCGATACATAAATATTTGTATCCAACAACACCTCTAATACGAATAGAGCGGGGGCCAAGACATCTCTCGGGCTCACCTTCAAAGATAAGTATCCAAAATCAGACAAGTCTTAGCAAGAGCATGAAAGTAAGGTAGATATTATCCTCGGAGTTGAGGACTCACCCAAAACTATCTTCAAATTATCTAACTAGCCACGTGAAGAGGGAGGATGAATAGGAGCTTCGGTCCCTATATGGTTAGATCATGTAGGAAAAAGTATGTTTTAGTACTTGGAATGTACTAAGTATGAGGGGTGCAATGCAACAATGACATAATCCATAATTAACAAGATGCATAGGTACAATCAATAGATATAAGAGCAAGATGACATGTATAATCAATGCTTGAGCTAAAACATGCATGTAGATTGTCATACTTGCATAACATAACATACATATATGGGAGGAGACCTTAACCGACACATAAGACAAAGTGAGCTACTACTTGAAATCCCAATATTTACTCCACACCGAATGAATGAGTGGTATACTTGCCAAGGTAAACCAAACTTGACCCCACATTGTGGTAACTTTTCCTAGTTGGATCCACTAGTAAAAGCCCATTTAGGGAAATAATATAAACCTATGGTGGCACATACTTAAGAAACCAAGATTTTATATAAGGACCTCTTGAATCGAGCCACCACCTTAAGCCTCTTTCGGTGCTAAGTCTAATCCCACGTAATACTTGATATAGTCATAAAATTTAATCATAACTTGAATGACTTGTAAAACATTGACAGCATGGCATGAGTAGCTCATTCAAATACTTGAACCCTACACATGGGCATATACCTTATACTAGAGGGTAAAAACAATGCATAGACTTGACCCCTTCTAGTAGTCATTGCATTTCACATGAGGGTAGAGATTGTAATATGCTTAACCCCTTCTAGTGAGTTGTAGTTTGTAAATGAGGGTAAAATAGTTATCATGCTTGCCCCTTTCATGTAGACATTATTCACTCACAAGAGAGTAGAATATAGTATAAGGGCTCAACATTTTACTTGCAAATCATAGAAACTTTTCATGAGTTTAATATGTGCTTAGAAGCCCATAATTTATTATAAGATACTTGTCTTACAAACATGCAATAGTCTTTATCAAAATAACAATCTTTGTCATGAAAATTTAGTCAAACATGGTGGGTATATGTACATAGGATTAAAATCATGCAATTTACAAGCATAAGACAAGAGAGCAGAAAAATCAATTCATTTTAAGGTCATGCAAATCCACCCACCAACACTGTAGTAAAACCCTCATTTTGGGTATCATGAAATCCATCTTAAAAGTTCACAATCTTTCATAGTTTTCATAGTCCATATTGTACATAGCTTCAATAGATATGAATCCACTTATGGAATAAGCTTTCAATGGAAGTTCATGCATAATCAATCAATACTTGATAAAATCAAATATAATTCATATTCATAATGCATAATAGGGAGTACCCATGAAGAATCTAACCTTGAAATCATGAAATTTCATGAAAAGGAAAAGTTGGGCTCCATGGGTGAAAAAGGCCCATGGATGAAGACCCATATAGCTAAATCTTGGAGTTGCTTGAAGAAAGTTTGAGGAAGACTTGAGGCTTGAAATGGTTCTTGAAATTCAAAGCAAGTTCTTGAGATTCTTGAATTTTAATAGGATAGTTGATGATGTTCTAGAGAGGATTTGAGAGATTCTAGAGCGCTTTAGGGTTGAAAATGGCTAAGGAATGAAGGTTTTCCGTCTATATAGGCATTGGGTTATTACCCAAATGCCTTGAGTGAAAACTGAAAAATTAAGGAACCTGGTAAATTAGTCTGCGTCTAGTCCATGACATGGACTTGCAACAGACTAGTGTTTTTCACCAGTCCACGTCCAGTTTGTAACGCAGATTGGTCGTCTATGCTCACTGGTTTGACTCCCATAGCGAAAAATTATTTTTAGCTATGGGTCATCTAAAAATCGAAGGTCATCCATTTACTACAAAATTTTGCCCCCCGAAAAAGAATATGAAGTTAAATTTGTGAAATTTTGAGATATCCAAGAAATTCACTGTAGGACATTTCTGAAGCACGTGAGAGGTGTTACACTAACAAACTCCACAACACCCAGTTTTGGGAGAATCATACACAATGTCCGAAAATTAGGGAACAACAACAGTCGGTACAAGAGACCTGACTAGAACAAAAACCAGAAACCATGCTTGCTCCCTAAAAATCACTTACTCAGGCTGACACAATGCTTTTTGATGAACCACTCCACTCCCAAAAATAACCACCTTGCTGACAACTAGGTTGTACCAAGCCCAACTACTCAAGTCTAAGATACACTAATCGATAGGTGACAAGCGAACATAATAACCGCTTAGAGATGACCCCACAACATGAACTTCACCCAACAAACAACGCAATCACCAAGCATAGCAAAACCAATAATAGTGTCCCAATAATACTAACTCAAGTCAACTAGCACTGCAACCATCATGCATACCAAATAGAGATTCCATAGGATAAGCAAAAGCTGGAAATCAACGACTTACTTGGACCTTATCCTATAGAGGAATCTTCTAGGAAACTCTACCCTCAAAACAACCCACAATTCTGTAGTCCAAAACAACCACAAGACACTACCATTATGACTCTAAATTCACTATCCTCGACAATAACACGGAGAACCAATTGCATCACCAGGAAGAAGCACCCAAAGGAACCACACCCCTAGTTCTCAGCTAACCATAACTAATTCGCTAAACAGTTTGAAAGAAAAAAACCCAAGAACCTAAATAGATGAGGCACAGAATACCTCAATCGATGAAAAGACCACGGCAAGAAAGAAAGTGATCCACAAGGGCTATCAAAATACAACACAACATCACCTATAGCCACCAGTTCTAAACCTAAAAACCAAGGGAACAACATGAAACGAAGGCAAGGTCTGAGCCTACCAAGTCTAACTACTCAACCAAAAGGGTCCCCAACTGCTAAAATACCCCAAGCACCACACCTATCACATATTCTAATCTCAGCAGCAAAATCATACCTAGTAGCAACAATAACAAGAGCAACCTTCTATACTAACACATCTAGAAAATCAAAATGGTATCTAACCACGGTAAGCAAATTAAGCATAAATCAGAATTGTTGCTTTGCCCTTTTAACGCAAATGAATCTAATACTAAGATGATCCATTGCTAAAAAGTGAAATAAACTTACAACACTAAAACACACATAAGTCAAAGCAAATTAAAACAACACTCATATAATGCATGTAACAAGTGAAATAAACATCGATGGGTATGGAGACCCATCACTACACAATACAAGCAAGGAAGGATCTAGAAATAAATTTCACACAATCACATTCATATCTAGAGTCATGCCCCATGCCTGGACTGCAAAAGCATAGGAGGAATCATACTCAACCTTAGCTTGAATGCTAGAACTACCCCAACATTGTCTAGTCCAATAGCTCATCTCCTTACACCTGCGACTCAGTCTAATTTCTCTAGCTTAGAAGATCAAAACTCGTCTGGGGCACTCTCAGGACCAATGATCAAGTCCACTACAGTCATAGCAACCTGATGATGAATACCCTACTACTACCAGATGCTTCGATGCCAAACAGAGTGGTAAATTCAAAACCCTAGCAAATCCTTGACTCAAATCCTGCTCTATAAGGAAGAAAGTAGGGGTATATCCCACCCACTCAAGAAATCTAACCAAGTAGTCAAACATATGATGAACCCTGATGAGGGACTATGGATCCATCTCTAGCCTAAGAATGACCCTCTGCAACTCTAGTCGGACGTGTTGATGCCTCTAATTTGTCCATCAGCAAACTCGTGCTATCCATCAAGGATAAAGTGGATTCAAGGAAGGAGACTTAGAGATTATTCAAGTCAAGAAACACGATAAAGAGTCAAGAACACAAGTTTTTCAATGAATATCCCTATAGCCTCTTATAGATGGGATATGGTCATCTACACACCTATTTGCAAGACTTTACTAGGCATTGCTCGCACACTAACGATGTCAGTTAACCTAGAGTTCTGATATCAACCTGTCACGGCCCAATTCTCTCAGGGGGTGATGGCACCTACCCCAACCCATTGGTATTTAAGCCTATCCCCTAGCCTGGAGCCATAAGCAATGGGTTACCCTAGTGGAAGACAACCCTAATAAATAAATGTTGCAACAAATAAAGTAATAGATAAAAACACCAAGGAGAATAATATATTAAAACACACTCTAAGACTTGACATTAGCTAGTATTTGAGTTCCCAAAACATAAGACAAGAGTAAAAGGCTTTTTAAATGCACAACATCACAGACTATCTCCGAATACAAAATATAGATGGGTCTAAAAGTAGTAAGATGGAAATCGGCAACTTTAGACGCCAAGAGATAACGAAAATCTCACAAATCATCTGATAGCTCTACATGATTGAAAGTCAACAGTGAGGACACACACCACGGCCTTTAGGGAGCAGAAGTGTAGTATGGATACCAAACAAATGGTGCTCAGTAGGTAAAGGCCGACTAAGCACCATAGATAAGGAAAGTGTAAATTTCATAAAAATAAAGCAAGTAAAGTGCAAGTAATAGGATAACACCCGAAGTCACATGCAAACAAATATATAGATGGTGAGAAAAAAAATTTAACAGTGTACCTGAGAGGATCAGGTCTACCATCTGCAAGCATAGAAGACAGGTTACGATGTCAAATCAGCAATAACAAAAAAGAAATAACTACAAAGTTTGGGTTGATTCAACAACCTAGGAATTAGTTAGAACCAACCTAGATGAGCACACCCTCATACTTAGGAAGAACAATCTCACCTACCATAGTTATCCAGTCATTCTAAAACAAAACAATGTAGATAGTATGGATATAAACAAATAAAAGCAACCAGTACCCATACCGCTGGTGGTACAAGCAGCAAATAAATCCCTTACTAGCATCCCATACTACTGGGAAACCAAGCAACAAATGATATACTAGAGGTGACGATGCATGTGAATGCAATGCATGATACTTTCCACTGCGATATCCTATAAAAGGTTGAGGTCGAGACTATCTGATACTCAAAATGCTCCACTGATTAATAAGGAGGTGGAGGTCGACGCCGAGTCTATCCAATAACCTAGAATGGTCTCCTGATTAATAAGGAGGTCGAGGTCAGCACTATCCAAGACCTGAAATGCTTGTTTGATTAATAAGGAGGTCAACGATAAGAGTATCTAATACCCGTAATGCTAGCCTGATTACTAAGGAGGTCGAGGCTGGGACTATCCAATACCCAAAATGCTTGCTTGATTACTAAAGAGGTCGACTAGCCAAGGGTGCCAAACTTTCCTCTATTCAGTCAGAATGCTATAACCACCGAGGATTGCCTTTTGCAACAAACTGGGTCAATAAAACCTTCGAGTCATCAATCAAACCCATAATTAAATTAGAAAACAAAATCTACTACCAAATAGGGGGAATTATGGATTCGAGTCATTCGAGATGGTTAATACCTAGATAAGACCTAACTACCAGACCTAGTCAACTACACTATTGTAAAAAGATATAAGTTGCTCGAAAATATGTCAGGGCACCTAAACCAGGTTTCCATCGATCCAACAAAACTTAACCAAGAATTCGCGATCATAATGACACCAACTGTTATCCACAGGGTCCAAGTGGTAGGAATCCTGATAAAATCAGTTAAAAATCCAGTAGATATCCACCACATAAAGCCAATCTAAGTCACTGGCATGTCAATATTATAGAGTACCATTTACCGTCCTCATTCTTCATGCATAATTATGAATCAATTACATGTCCAAGACCGTACCACAAAAATAATATGAATGAACAACCAATATACTACTTGTCATCTAGTATCTAAACAAGTCACACAATATCAAAGGAAACAAATCAATACAACTAAAGAGGCAAAGGCTGCAAGGACTAACCTGGGTTCTAGCTGCTCACAAATCAAGATCTCGGGTCCATCAGCAGATAACAACATATTTAGACAGAGAGAGAGAGAGAGAGAGAAATACCACAAAAACATCATGAAAGAGAGAGAAATACAATGAAAACATCATGAATCATCAACTAATGATACAACTAGGGAGTTCCAAACGGGCAAACACAAGCAAAGAGATGGAAACTGTCTGAAAAATCATCACAAAGACTGGGTCTCGGATTGAGCTAGTTGAATGGGTCTATAGCCACAATAAGCCTCTCGATTTTCAAAATCTACACGGGTTCATTAGTCAGCAGCAAGCCTCATCCTAAATTGATGATTTTCAACCTAGAACAAAGTACCAATAAGTCAACCTAAGGCCACAGTAGTCTTCCAAAAACAAAGACACTAGCTCAAATATACCACCACTAATAAGCCTCACCAAAAGTTAAGACTAACTATAATCACTATAACAGTCCACAACAATGCACTAAGGTTCAATCTCATTCTAAGTCCACCTACAATCTCCCCACAAAGATATTATATGCCAATCGAAACTTAACACAACTCCAACTCTAAATCAAGGTCTAAAAAGGAACCTTAGAAGCCTAAGGCTTAACCTAATCTAAGATCGACTACATGATTCCTACATAGGAACAAACACCCCATACCGATGTGAAACATAGCCACCAGCTTTAACTTAGGTTCCCTAAAGCCTATCCTAAACTAAGGTTTGACCGACAATCATAGGAATGAGAAAAAGGGAATGGAAAGAGATAAAAAGGCAATTACAATCCAAATTACGATACAATTCATACTAGACCAAATCAAGAAGGGCTTATTAAAAATGGAGACCGCTGCCTACCTAAAAGTCGATCACCGTGATCCTAATGAGTTCATACTTTGGATCATATTGAGCCTAAATTATTTAAGATATTGTCCTCTGTATACTATTTTTCCTCAAAATTTTGATATAAATGTGTTTTTGATGCTAGGAATGAGGGACAAGTTGCATGAAAGGACAAACCATAGCAAGCAAGTCAAAAGGAGTGAAAATGCACAAAAGACGGTCAAAATTGGTCATCACCTAACATGTTAAACAAGCACAGGGATTGTTGAATATTACAAAATTCAGCGCCTAAATTGATGTTCAAATTGGCGATAAAAATGGATATTCAGTGGATCATCGAATTAATTTGGTGGTCTGATGGGCTGTCACCTAATTTTAAAGAACCTAGCAAAGAAAGAAGTCAAAGATAAGGTTCAACTCCTCGATGTATGCTGCCATTTGGCAGATCGCCAAAGTGATTTGGTGATCAACAGTTTGGTCACCAAAGTTTACAGTATCCAGAGTGCCTAAAAGTGGTTTAAAATGACGATGGCATGACTATTCAGCGGATCACCGAATGTCTTCGACGACCTCAACTTTGACCATCAAATGGTATGTGGAGTGTAAATAAAGGGTATTTTTATTTGAGATTAAAAAGGCCAAGGGAGAAATTTTTAGAGTACAGAATTACACAATTTAGAGTATAATCACAGATCTTAAGTACACAATACCTAACTTGGAGAACAAGAGTCTTGTACTTGGCTTTGGGAGGAAGAATTGCGAGAAGAAAGAAGGTCTCTACACAAAATTTTCTCTAGCTTTTGTAATCTTTAACCATGTACAACCCTTTTGGTAACTCTAGTTTTAATTTCAACATGAATGGCTAAACCCTTACGTTGGGCGTGTATAATGTAGTTGGAATTAATTTCTTTTAATGGGTCTTTGATTTAATTGAATCTTATATGCTAATTCGATATGGGTTTGTACTTTACTTCAATTATAATCGTTAATCAAAGGTTACAAACACAAATTCATGTTTGGTTATTTGATATTGTATGAATATGAGTATTCAGAGTGGAAGGATTGTATAATAGTCTTAGGTAACACGTATTGGTATTGAATAATGTAATCGGATTCAACTAACCATGGTTTTGGATCATTTAGCTATAAATTTGCATAGGTTCCTTTGACTTAATGTAAATTGTGTGTGAAGTCTTAACCAATTCACGTCAATACATCGATTGACTTAACCGTGGTTCTAGTTACTAGTTTTCTAGCCTATCCATAAACAATTTAGCCATTAATTCAATAATTGAGACCCATTCGTTGGAATTATATTCAACTATGCACATCGTTGGCATTCTTTTGTCTGTTGATTACATTTTGATTGTTCAAATTGACAATTAGTAGTGATTTAGTAAAATTCCAAATCATTCTTCATAGCAATTACAATCAACTTGTTTCAACTAACAACTTTGAGGTTAAAATCTAACATTGTCATGCCGAGGGTACCCTTGGCGTGGCCGGCACTCAGAGACTATCAGCCCTCGAGGGAATCACTTAGCCTCATTGTCACATCAACTCGACAGTGAAAGAAAAAACTTAGAATGTAAAGACCTCATTTGCAAGTAGGAAAATAAAATGCATAACTCAGTCGTATCATGGTTTATAAATGAAAGTAAGTTCTGATACATCATTACTCAACATTCTTTGCTCAAGGTCTATGAAGCCTATACTCATTAATTTAGATGGTGCCATGACTGGCCATGGACACCTAAAATCAAGAAAGAAAGTACTGAACAGAAGTAAGAACACAAAAGGGGCTTCTCCGGAATTCAAGGAGAGCTCACAAACTCAGAGATGTACTGATCTAGACTTCAACGGTACATGTGCTCAAGCCCTCTGTCACCTGTATCTGCATCATAAAATAATGCAGGCCCAAAAAGATGTCAGTACCTAGAATATACAGGTATGTAAAATAGCTAAAGAAAATAATGCTCAACTTACTCATCTCGACGCAACAATTCATGCTTGACTCAGTATGCAAGTTTAAGAGTAAATCATATCTTTTTTCTAAAATGTACTCAGTAAAAATAACTCAGTTCGAAATCTCATGCTCAATCAATGTTGTTTGGGAGTTTCTCTTAACCAACATCCTTATCCTACCACCTTTAATTAGGTGAGGCATAACGAATCAGCTTCGTTGCCACACCCGCCCTTACCTTGCCACGGAAAAGGGCGATCAACTCTCTCATGGATCCAGGGTAAATGTCCACTTGAGGGACAAGAGTCTCCAGACTAGTTGTAACAACTATCCTATGCTGGCAACGTAGTTCTGTAGGTTAAAGTAGAAGTATACTCGCTCTCCGCTCGGTGCGCGATACTCCTCCCAAGACTAAATCATGCTCAACTCATCAATCAACTCAATCCTCAATACTCAGTTAGTCATCTCAAAGCTCAATGTTCAATCAATCAACTCAAATCGCAATGCTCAACTCAACTCAATTACTCATCAATCTCAACTCAAACTCAACGGCCATTTAGACTCACTCAATTTACTCATTATGTAATGCAAGAAAGATCTTCATGTGTAGCAATATATGAGACTCAATGCAAAATGCTCTTCATACTAAATCATGGTCAAATAACTTTAAATGCTCAATTTACATCAACTCAAATATTCAATCATATGAATAGAATTTCATAAAATCATACAATTCAGGGTTTATGCTATCAAGTATGAAATACATGTGTAAATCTCATATTAATACTCATGCAACATAGCAATTATCTCATGTAATAAAATAGGACCGCATGAATGAATATAAAGATTTAATATTAGGGTAGTCGAATTTCTCAAATCTCAACTCTTTTCCAAATCTTGAATCAAAATGATGAAAGGGCATGTGAAGAAAGGAATTTCACATTTTGGTAAGCATACATACCTGGGTATGAAGAAACAATTGAATATCAAGCAATCCTTCTTCTTGAATTTGAGAAACCCTAGCTCTTTCTCTTCTCCTCTTGCTCTCAAGAAAACTCAAGTGTAGAGAATGGGAAACAATGCCCTTAGTGTTATGTTTTCAAGCTTTATTCAAGCTAAAAATGTCTAGCATTTAATGGAATAGGTAGTGGAATGTACAAAATTACCCTTTATTAAACTGTTGACTAGGTCTACGAGACCCCATCCACGAGTCGTAGAATAATCTACAAGTCATAGACACCTCTTGTAGACTAAAAGTCCCAAAAATCTGAGTTGCTAGAAATTACGATGAAACCCCTCTCTATGAGTTGTAATGTGTTCTACCAGTCGTAAACCCATCTCATAAATTGAAGGATCTTAAAACTTGAATCACTGTAATTTAGTACGAAACCTTATCGTATGAGTCGTAATATGATTTATGAGTCATAAACTCCTCGTAAAAAGATGAACCTGCAGTCTGAAACATTGTAATTTCATCTGAAACCCCAGTCTATGAGTCGTAAAACTCTTTACAACTCGTAAACCTCTCTTGTAATTGCTTTTGCAATTTTTCTCAATCATTTTCTCAGCAATCCTCTGCACATACTCAACCAGATTGGATAGGAAGAAATTAAGAGACGTTACATTATCTCCTCCTTGGGATTATTCGTCCTCGAATGAAGAGAAGGGTAGGAATTAGGTCAAGGCACGAATTTCTCTTTAGACTTTAACAATCAACCAACTCTCATCTCAACTATGCAATGAACAAATCTAGAAATTTTAGCAAGCAAAACAATCAACAAATCACATCAATCCTCACTCAGACTCTAGAACTCTATCGTCTATCACATGGAGAATGAAAGGGGGACTCAAGGAATGGAAATTTAAGAATTTAAAAGGAAATACTTACCATCAGCTCTCTCATTCATCAACAGGTAAGAATAAATGAGGATATTTGGTCTTCATGTCTTCCTCAGCCTCCCAAGTAGCTTTTTTTTTATGAATTGGTTCCTCCACAACACTTTGACAGATGTAACCTCTTTAGTCCTTTACTTTAAACCTGACGATCAAGGATTTGGATAGGAAACCCCTCATAACTCAGGCTGTCTCTCACTCCCATACTCTCACCAGGCACAACTAATTTTGGATTTCCCAAACACTTCTTGAGCATGGAAATGTGGAAGAATGAGTGAA
Organism: Solanum clarkiae; assembly: GCA_011800125.2. Lineage (NCBI taxonomy): Eukaryota > Viridiplantae > Streptophyta > Magnoliopsida > Solanales > Solanaceae > Solanum > Solanum clarkiae. The sequence goes on along the minus strand of JAABOM020000084.1, from coordinate 11,892,966 downwards.
TGGCCTCTAACTCTGATGGTAACTCCAACTCCTATGCCATATTACCCACTCTCTTTATGATCTAATAAGGACCAATGTAGCTTGGACTCAGTTTCCCTTTCTTTCCAAATCTCATCATACCCTTCATGGGCTACATTTTAAATACACCCAATCATCAACCTCAAACTCTAATTCTCTCCTTCTGACATCTGTGTAGGATTTCTGTCGAATCGGAACAGTCCTCAACCTTTCTCAAATTATCTTCACCTTCTCCATAGCTTGATAAACCAAGTCTGGTCCAATCCTCACTGCTTCACTACCTCAAATGATCCAATCGGCGACCTACACCTCCTCCCATAGAGTGCCTCACATGGGGCCATCTGAATACTCGAATGAAAACTATTGTGTAGGAAACTTCAATAAAAGGCAAGTGCTCATCCCAATAACCTTTAAAGTCATTGGCATAGGCTCTCAACATATCCTCCAACGTCTGAATACTGTGCTATGCCTGGCCATCTGTTTGAGTGTGGAAAGGTGTGCTAAGGAGCACCTTGGTACCCAAACCATTCTAAAAAGATCTCCAAAACTGGGCAGTGGATTGGGCTCCTCTACTTCAGATAATAGATAAGGGAAAGTCTATGCAATCTAATAATCTCCTTTATGTATAACTGGTCTTAATCCTCTATAGTGTCAGTTGTCTTGACTGCAAGGAAGTGGGCTGACTTAGTCATTTTTTCAACTATCACCCAAATCGAATCATGTTGTCTGTGGGACCTCGGTAAACCAGTGTTGAAGTCCATGTTGATCATCTCCTATTTCCACTCCGAAATCTCAAAGTTCTGAACCACCCCACATGGCCTGTGGTGCTCAACTTTAACTTATTGACAATTTGGGCACTTAGAAATGAATTCAATAATATCTCTCTTCATTCCACTCCATCAATAGACTTTTCTAAAGTCATGGTACATTTTGGTAGACCCTGGATGAATGGAATATCTGGAGCTGTGGGCCTCTGCCATGATCCTTTCTCGAACTCCATCAATATTTGGAACACATAATCTATCTTGATGTCTCAATACTCCATCTCCCCCTTTGGCAAAAACCATCATTTTCTTCTTATGCACATCCTCTTTCAACTATAATAAAATAGGATCTTGGTCTTGTTTCTCCTTCACCTCCACTACCAGAGATGATGCAGACCAATTATGCACATGAACTCCTCCTTCGTCTAACTCTTCTAGTTGAACTCTCAATCGTGCCAGTCTATGAACCTCTTTGGCTAAGTCGCTCTTCTTATCCTATACATGGGCGGTGCTCCCCTGGACAACCTGCTAAAAGCATCAGCAATAATGTTAGCTTTACCTAGGTGGTAGAAGATGCTCATATCGTAGTCTTGAGCAACTCAAGTCATCTTCTCTGCCTCAAGTTAAGCTCTTTCTGGGTGAAGACGTATTGCAGGCTCTTGTGGTTTGTAAATACATCAACATGGACTCCATAAAAATAGTGGCGCCATAGCTTGAGAGCAAATACCGCTGCTGCCAACTCCAAATAGTGAGTGGGATAGTTCTTCTCATGCACCTTAAGCTGCCTAGAAGCATAGGCAACAATCTTTTCCCTCTGTATCAACACACATCCCAATCCTACCCTCGAAGCATCACAGTGGATAATAAATCCATTCATTTCATCAGGCAAGGTCAACACTTCAACTCTTGGAAGCTTTTCTCACACTCATCAGACCATTGAAACTTGACCTTCTTTTGAGTCAATTTGGTCAATAGTGCAGATATGGAAGAAAACCCATCAACAAACCTCTAATAATACCTATCCAATCCCAGAAAGCTACTTATATCAGTCGGTAAGGTTAGTTTGGGCCAATTCTTAACCACATTAATCTTTTGAATATCCACTCGAATTCCATCTCCAAAAATCACATGATATAAGAAAGACACAAATTTTAGCCAAAATTCACACTTAGAAAACTTTGCATATAATTCATTGTCTCGGAGTGTCTGGAAAGCGATTCTAAGTTAATTGGAATGATCCTCCTTATCTCTAGAATACACCAAAATATCATCAGCAAGTACAATCATGAACATGTGCAGATATTGTCTGAATACTCTATTCATCAAATCCATAAAGGCTGCAGGTGCATTTGTCGACCCAAAAGACATTACCAAGAACTCAAAGTGACCATATCTAGTTCAAAAAGTTATCTTCGAAATGTCACATTATCGCACTTTCAACTGAGGATAGACCGATCTGAGTTTTATGTTAGAGAAAATAGTGGCACCCTGAAGTTGGTCGAACAAATCATCAATACTCGGAAAGGGATATTTACTCTTAATTGTCACCTTATTCAACTGACGATAGTCAATACATATCCTAAGGGAACCATCCTTCTTTCGCACGAACAAGACCAGAGCACCCCATGGAGAGACAGTCGGCCTTATGAATCCTTTCTCTACCAATTTCGTCAACTGCTCCTTCAACACTTTCAACTCCACAATGGCTATTTTGTATGGTGGAATAAAAATAGGTTGGGTGTCGGAAAGCACATTAGTTCCGAAGTCGATCTCCCTATAGGGAGGGACTCCTGGCAGATACTCAGGAAACACACCAGGAAACTCTCTCACAATCAGGACATACTCAATAGTAGGGGGCTCAACTTCATCGGACTTAACTCGCACGAGGTGGTAGATACATCCCTTAGAAATCAGTCATCGGGCCTTGAGGAAAGAAATAAACTTACCCTTTGGTGCAACAGAATCTCCTTTCCACTCAATAACAGACATATTTGGAAACTAGAATTTGACAGTCCGAGTTTGGCAATCAACAAAGGCATAGCAGGCATGAAGCCAATCCATACCAAAGATCACATCGAAATCAACCATCTCTAACTCAATGGTAGATACATCCCTTAGAAATCAGTCATCGGGCCTTGAAGGATGAAATAAACTTACCTTTTGGTGCAACAAAATCTCCCTTTCACTTAATAACAGGCTCATTTGGAAACTGAAATTTGATAGCCCGAGTTTGACAATCAACAAAGGCATAGCAGGCGTGAAGTCAATCCATACCAAGGATCACATCGAGATCAACCATCTCCAAATCAATCAGATCAACAAGAGTATCCTTATAATAGATGGACACTATACAATCTCTATAGATCCTCTCATCTCGAATAAACTCACTAACAGGAATAGAAATGGAAAATGGCTCAAGCAAACACTCAGGAAGAATCTCAAATCTACTTGCCACATATGGCATCACAAATGAACAAGTTGCACTCGGATCAAGTAAAGCATAGCAAGGACAGGTAAAGACTCGAGGCATACCCATCACAACGTCTGGTGCAACCTTCTGATCCTTTCGGTTTCCCATTGTATACAGATGGTTTGTCCCACCGCCTACCCCCGGTGTAGTACCTCTCTGGTTACCCCTCACTGGTGGTGTTGTGGTAGAGGACTGGGCCTTATTGAAATGACCCTAAAAAGATCCCAAAAATGTGCCTCAGAAGTGCCCAGAATCGTAATTTCTATATATCTCAAAATCCATGTGTTATTTCAAAAATTCGACTTCATATTCTTGTTCAGGGGACAAAATAGAGTGGATAAGGGTGTAACCCCGACTTTAGAGTGAACCATTCACAATTTCAAATTTCATAGTGCCAAATTCCAGTGGCCTCTACACGTCGCTGGCGCAACGTGCCAGTGTGTTTTTTTCTTGCCCAGTTTTCTATCTCGGTCCAAGATTTTTGGGTCTTGGTCCTAAGCCTTCCCACACATGGAAATACCTATACTTAGCCATATTCCACCTTCATATCATACAAGACATTCCCCAAAACCCTCTCAAACACTTAGACTCATATTTCACCCTAAAACTCAAGTCCCAAAACTCATTCAGATCTAAGGATTTTACTCAAGCTTCAAGTTTCTATCTCCAATCTTCATCAAGTAATTCTCCAAATTCAAGGTATGTGGGTTTTAACTATTGGATCCTTTCACCCATGGTACCCAAACTTTCTTTTTACATAAATTGAATGATTCTAAGTCGATTTACTTATGGGTCTTACTTATAATGAATTTGACTATGAACTATGTTGGGATTTTGTAAAAGTGTGATTGTTTTAGCATGTTTTGAGCTATGAATCTAGGATCTATCTTGAGATTTGATGAAGGGTTTTGATGTACATTTCATGATGGTATTACCAAGTGTTGGTGAATAGTTTTACCTTGAGTTTTTTGCATGATTTCACTCTTGAATTGCATAGTTTTACCAAGCATTATACACTTGCCAAGTGTTTGAAAAAATATCCGGATTTTGCATCTTGAGTTGTTGAAGGTCTAAAGCATAATATATGAGTTGAATGACTTTATGATGATGAAAGTATGGTATTCTTGTGTTGATTTCATGAAAAGTATCTATAATGATGGAAATTAACCAAATTTAGGGGTTGGCACCTTATTAACTGAATTGAGGGATTATACCTCATTAATCGAATTGAGGGGTTGGTACTTCATTAATAGAATTAAAGGGTTGGTACCTCATTAACCAAATTAATGGGTGGGTACCTCATTAACCAAATTGAGGGGTTGGTACTTCAATTACCTAGATAGGGGTGGTACATCGGATAACCAAGTTAAGGGATTTGTACCCTAAGCACCTAGGATGGAAGGTGATAAACCCATTAGCCAAATGATGGTCTCTTCTACACACGTAATAAGTTCTATATAAGCATGTTTTAGTTCAAGTATCATTCATACATGTCATATTGTTAGTACGCTATTCATTTATCATGATTATGCATTTTGCCTATGATGTCTATCTCTTGTTGCATTGCATCCTACATACTTAGTACATTCAAACGTACTAACGCATACTCTATGCCTACACGATGTTACAATGTAGGAACCGGAGCTCTATTTGGTCATCACCCTCCTCCACGTGGCTAGTACAAATTCTCTCAAGCTAGTTGGTGAGTTCTCTATTCTGGGAACAATGTCTATGTTCCCATGTTATGTACTACGACTCTATTTGTTTATTGTATACTTTGACTATGAGGGTGAGCCTAGTTGCTTATCTTGGGCCCGATTAAGTTCTTTGTTTAGAGGTGTTGTTGGACAAGTTATGTATTATGCTTGAGCTTTAACTCATTTATGTTATTCAAGTGTTTAACTCTTTCCTTTAGTCCCAATTTCCCTTGTTTATGTTTCTTGTGTTGTTCTATTTTGCTTCCAGGACCAAGGATGTGTGTATGATATGCTAAGAGGCTTGTTTGGGGTTCCGTCGGGTACCCCATTTGCCGTGTCACGTCTAGGCCCTATTTTGGGTTGTGACAAACTTGGTATTAGAGCACTAGGTTGTTAGGTCCTCGGCGTCCAACACACCACATCGATTAGAGTCTTGTTCATGGTTGTGTTGTGCACCACAACTATGAGCAAGAGGTTATGAGACATTTTACAAAATGTTTCCCTTCCTTATGGTCAATCCCATGCTATAGAGTTGAGGTAAGGTTATTCCCCCCTAATTATTGTTCTTTGATATGTTAGATCATGTCTAACACAAGGGGAAGAAGAGCCCGCACTCCTGAGGAACAACCGACTCCTCCCTCTCCTTAAGTTCCTCAATACGGGGAATCAGTTCATAAAGAGTTCCGGGATGCTTTCACTTTGCTAGCTCAAGTTGTGGCTAATCAAGTCAACCAAGGGGCCCAAGCCCCTCATACTCCTAGTCCGGCATCTCGAGTGAGGTATTTCATGAGGATGAATCCGTCGGAGTTCTATAGATCAAAAGTGAATGAGGACCCTCAAGAATTCATTGATGAGGTTTACAAAGTATTGACTATTATGGTGTTAGATCAGAAGAGAAGGCAGAGTTGGCAGTTTACCAACTCAAAGGGGTGGCCCAAATATGGTATACTCAATGGAAGGAGGAGAAGGGAAACAATAATGTGGTTCTAAGGAAGGAATTTAAGGTGGCCTTTCGTAATTAGTTCTTCCCTCTTGTGCTTAGGATGGCCAAGTTGGTGGAGTTCATGAGTTTGAAGCAAGGTTCTACGAGTGTGAGGGAGTATGCCCTCAAGTTTAACCAACTCTCAAAATATGCTCCCTAATTGGTGGTTGATCCAAAGTCTATGATGAATAAGTTTTTAATGGGTGTATCCGACTTGGTGAGTGAGGAGTGCCGATCTGCTATGTTGATTATAGACATGGATTTGTACCGCTTGATGACTTATGCCAAACAAATTGAGGAGGAAAAGATAAGGAAGAGTAGGGGTGAAGAGGACAAGAGAGCCCGTTTTAAAGGGAAGTTCGAAAGTCTCAAAGATAGAGATGATGCTATGTGCCCAACATGTGGTAAGGTTCATAGAGGCCTATGTTTGAAGGACACCAATGCTTGTTTCAGTTGTGGTGAAGAGGGACATAAGAAGAAGGATTGTCCTCGTAAGTAAGGCAAGGGTGAAGATGTTCATCCTCAAGGTAGTGCCCTAAGGCACAATCAGTTCTATGCTCTTCAAAGGAGGCAAGGAGGGGATGAGGTGCCTAATGATGCTACCAATTGATGATGTTCACGCTCCAATAAGAAAGCGGTCGTTGTCAGCAATTAACCTAACTAGAGGTTAGGGTCGAATCCACAGGGAATACGAGGCTTGACTATGGAGATCCACTACTAATAATTTCAAGCATCAACAACAACAACAACAACATACCCAGTGAATCCCACAAGTGGGGTCTGGGGAGGGTCGATTGTACGCAGACCTTACCACTACCTCATAGAGGTAGAGAGGCTGTTTCCTAAAACCCTCAGCTCAAAACCCATAAGCAGAGATACCTAAGTATGATCAAAAAGACCGTAAGTGAATAGCATAGTAAATAAAAAGTGAATAGCATATGAAAAGATTAAAAATAAATGAGGGGGGGAGGGTTTGTGATTTAAGAACAAAACTAAAAATAAACACTATACTGACTATGCAGGAAGACACTCAAATTTAGGGACAACATGAGATTGTGTTCCCCGTGATGCGTTGACTCAATTACCCTAGACAACATAACTCTAATTGGGAATTCACATGCAGGATGGTAACTTAGGTTCTTCTGGCCCTCTTGTGAAGGTGAAGGTCGAATTTCACCATAGTGTGTGGTCGACAACCATGGTGTACCAACTAACTGTTACCCATTGTCCCAGTCAACCTCCCCTTAGTCAGGTTTTGTTGATTAGATGAGAACACATCAATCGAATCCTGTAATTTACTTCCCTTTTCCTATTCGTCACTACCTTGGTCGGGATCATAATAGTAGGTGGGGTTTGGTGTTGGCCATCACCAAACAACAATAAAAATGAAGGGAAATAAACAATACATGCAAAACCCCAATCAAAGAAATGCACAAAGTATAGGTTATTTCAAGTCAACTACTCATGGTTCCCACAACCCCAAGTTGTGGGTGCTTAGCTATGCATGGCCAAGGAAAAATCAACAACGCAAATAGAAGATATAGTTGAGAGTCTACCAAAATCAATGAAGAGTAAAAACACCACAAACAGCAAACCACAAGCTTCGATTAATAGAGAATGAGAAGAATGTGCGTTTTGCAATCCCTAAAAGTGGGTCTTCAAATTAAAAATGAGAATCTACACTAAAACCTAGAAAATTTCTAACAACATTCAAGGAAGAATAGTCAAAGTGTTCTCCACAATATTCAATGTATCAGCTCTCCTCTATTCTAAACCCCATCGTTAAGTATTTATACTATTTACATCTTAATCCCAAAAATTAAATAGAAAAGACAGATAGAAGCAGGTACGTTGCATAGGTACAACTCGTAGGGTAAGCTACGAGTCATAATCGGGATTTCTTAGTAGTCACTTTGCATTTTGGACTTGACTGTTACGATCCACTGGTACGAGTCATTTCTTGGGCTGTGACTCGTATGCTCCTCTTATAGTCTAGGCCTTCAATTCTTGGTCCAAACTTTTATCTCTCTGTTTCTTGATAGGAACCCACCTATACGAGTTGTAGTGAGTCCTACAACTCGTAGAGTGTCCTCGTAGGGCTGACCTCCACTTAGCAGATTTCTTATTTTTGCTCACTGTTTACTCCTACGAGATCACCCTATGACTTGTAGCTCAGGCTACGACTCGTAGGAAGGCTAGTATGTCGTGCACTTTAGCAAAATCTGCAATTTTCTCCCAAAATCATGCCAATCTATCTTTTGTGCAATAACATTAAACACATAAAAACCATAAAAATCGCATTAAGAACTCGCAAAATCTCTTGTTTAAGGCCCCAAATCTGTTATATTTTGACAACACATCAACACCCTAAACTTAGAACTGTTGCTTGTTCTCAAGTGATGACTCAATTTAAATAGACAATGAGAAACACATAGTAGCTACTCTAATGGCATATACATAATTTAGTCTAATTCAGGTACGCAATCTTAATTTTCAAAACCAGATTGTAAAGCTACTAAGCAAACGAAAACAAAAAGATATATATGGAAATCCAACTATGACAAAAAAAGAAATATCAACCATCCACAATCACTGGGTTAGTCATATGTCAATCATGCAGTGCAAATGCCTTCACAGAAAAGAAATCCCTCTTTCTCACTCAAAGTGCATTTAAAGTTTAGGGACTATGAAGCATTTTCACTCTCATAAATAAAATTCATGCAAAATGGCAAAACCATAGGCTTGCCTCTATACTCAACTTCCGGACTGATGACAAAGTGGATTCGGATCACTTGAGGACTTAATGGCTTGTAATATAGGCTTTTTAAACACTCTTACCTCTATAACTCAACCATTTTCATTAAATCCACCCTTAGTTTTCCTTTTCAACCTTTTCCCAGATTGTTTTTTTCTCTTTTCCAGTTGTGCCTCATTTTTGAACTCAGTTTTACTATTTTCTTCAATCCAAGGCAACTTTTCTTTTCTTTTCTTTCACCCAGCACATGACTTCTTCATTTTATCCTTTCTTTCAAAATTAACCACCTCATTTTCATTACTTTACCACAACAAGGGCCACCCTCAACTTAAGCTTTTAATCTGAGATGAAGCACACAATATCTAATCCCCAAACCCGGCCACTATTCGCAGCCACCCTTAACTTAGGCTTTTAGCCTCTATCAAGGTTCACATGTTCAAGGATAGACCAAGGCCAATATCAAGGTATTTCATAAAACAAGGATACACTAGCTAGGTGTCAAGAAAGAATAGGTACCTGAAAAGCTCAAACAATTGGAACAAGGGATAAACTATCACATTTGGTAGGTTATTTAGGCAAAAGTGAACTTTACTAAAATAATAATGGCCTAAGATCCTTTCCCAATCCAACAAAATCACCAGTCTAATCTTAGAGTAACAAGGCAAGTTCTGAGTCCATATGTAATACATGAATGCGGCAAATTAAGCTCACACACACATGGCACCGGATACACAATCAAATATAGATTCACCGGTTATGCTTCAAGCATCAACTTGCCTTCTCATTATCAGAACAAACATTGCTAGATAATCATATGTATGATTGCAAAAATAACCAACAATCTCAAAAATTTTGAGGGTACTGAACTTTCAAATATTCAAAAAGTATTTAAAAACTATATATATATGCCAAAATTATCTACACTATCTAAACATGCCAGTTCAACAGAAATTAAAACATCCACAAGGAAAAAAAATCACAGCAAGAGAATCTTGGGATCAAAAATAGGGGAAGTTATGGACTTGAAGTTACTCAAACTTCACCCTAATCCATAACTTCTCACACCCCACCAAAATAAGATACTTTGTCCTCAAAGTAAAAATACATATTAAAAACAAATATCCAAAACATATATATATATATATCCAAACATAATTAAAAACAACATTCAAAATAAAACAATTAAAAGTATCCAAAACATAAAAAAAAGAAGATATTGTCTGAAATAAGGAACAAAGTATCCATAGATAGCAAGTAAGGGTTGGGGTCAAAATATCAAACACTTGGTGCTCAAGCACCGGCATCTATCTAGTCTTGGGGGGTCCTAAGCCATGGTCTCCTCCTTTGTAGCCTGGGCTGCAAATGCATGTGAACTACTCTCTACCTATGCTATCCGTTGCTCCCAATCCCTCTGTATAGCTGCCAGAGCTAGGGACTCCTGCACTACCTCACCTGATATCGACTCCTCCTCTAATGTTGCTGCTTCCTCATCAGTCCTGGGCCTCTTGTGGCTCGTTGTGGGGTCCTTATTCTCGAGGGACCTCTTCCCGTGGGAATGTGGGCAGTCCTCAAATAAGTCAAATATATCATCACCCACCGGTGCCACCTCTGGAACTAGTATCGGGGCCATTAACGTCTTCAACAAGTCGGCCTTGAACTTGGCCAACTCCTCTGTCACTATGCTTTTGTCAGCAGGCCAGGCATCCCAAAGCCTCTTTTGGATCCTCTCCTCAAAGGCATCTACTCGGGCATCCACTGCTTTAACTCTCTGATCGATCATGTCATGAGCGAATGCCTTTGCCCTCTCCTCTGAGGCCTCGACCATCTGACTGGCCCATGGTTTGATCTGGCCAGCTAACCGCTGCAACTGGAATTCTGTTATGCCTACCCTATGCATTAATGCTTGAAAAAAATAGCTGATATAAGAGAATCAACCTGTGTACTGGAAGGCGTTGGTGTAGGTGCACTGGAAGATGGAATCGCCTCGATCTCAACAGTTTGAGATGGCCCTGAAGTAGCTGGTGGTGGCTGGGGTCTTCTCCTAAGTCTGTGGCTCAAAGGGGAATGGCTCTGATATGGGAGGAGAAGTTGCTCTCTATAGGGCCACCGGGTTCTCATCAGCCTTGATCAGGATGGGATCCATTGTGCGTATGGCCTCTATATGGGGGTCACGGTGGGGATCAACAAGAACGTCTGCCACACTGCACAAGCGATGAATCAAGATAGGGAATAGCAGTAAGGTGCTAGTCTTGACAGCATACTCGTGTATCTGCTCAGCCACGATTGGGGTCCAATTAATCTCGTAGCCAGCTAAGATACTGGCTAGTAGTACTGCTCGCTCTAAGGTGATTACATTACCCGTAAAAGTCGGCTTGATACGCCAACGGATAACAGACCACCAAAACTTGACTCAGAAGGAGAGATGGGCTTTCACGATCTAATCAGCGTGGTTTGTCACCCACGTAGGCTCAAAAACCCTCCTTGCATATCTGGCTGGATATCCACCGAAGTAGCTTGGTTTTGACCCTAATATCCTTTTCGTTCACCGTTTTCTGCATCTTTGAAATTTTTGCTATCATACTCTGCGCTGGAATGAGGTACTCTATAGTTGGGATTGAACTGAACTCGTCGAATGGTCTCCTCAGAAATATCAACTCTCTGATCCCTACCAAAATTACACGTAGTCTAGGATGATCAATAGCTTTCTTGTTCTTAGGCAAGCCTCGAAAGAGAGTAGCATAATATGCTGCATAAAACTCTCAGACCAAATAAGAGGCATATTTTCCCAATCATCGCGAAGTCCATCGGAGTCCGAGTCTGTCAATCTATACATCCAAACACGATATCGTGTCCAACCCAGAGTCATTTAACCTTGACTCCTCGTGGAACTGCCTAATAGGTTTCCCTTGCCCTTTCAACTCTTATCCCTTATTGTAGATCATTTGTATTCCTGGAACTCCCCATCTTGGATCAGTCGGGGGCTGTGACTCGACCTCCTCCTGCTGAATATGTGACCCCTCCTCTAGTTCTATCTCAATGTGAGTCGAAGTCATCTATGGTAAATTACTACCAGACCTAGTTCCATTGCCCTCCTCGTCAGACTGGGAGGGGCTCTCAACCTCTACTGTGACCCGAGTAGTGCAGCCTTGTGTTTGAGGCACATTTGCCTCGGGGTCAATTCGAACTCCGTGGACTTCCACAGATCCCTCAGACTGTTCTGTTTAAGAGGATTCATCCACTAACTTCCTCCTAAAGGCCTGTATGGCTTGTTTGTCTTTTGAAGGCATTATACCTGCAAATTGACAACACAAACCGCAAGTGATCACCATATTATTTGTCAAAACAACAAACAACTAAGCAAATAACAAAGAAGAGAAAAGAAGCAACAAAAGAAACACAAAAAATTTCACTGAATCAGTTGCAGGTTTCCAGATATATAGCATAGGTATGAATTATACGGTGACCTATGATTTGTACAATACCCTCATAGTGCAAAGGTGCCTGAAAAATATCATTCTGATCCTAGATACGAGCCACAGGTATGACTTGTAGGATGAACTACAAATCCTAGTCTGTGCTCGTAGTAGGAAATAGAATACAAATTAAATTAAGGCAGATCCTACGAGTCCCCTATTATGATTTGTAGTAGATACTACGAGTCGTAGATGGGCCTCGTATGGTAAGTGTTAAGGAATCACAGGTGATTGTTGCCTCCTATGAGGGGCCATTACAACTCGTAGGGTGACTTACGACTCGTAGTGAGTCCTAGTAATAGAAAATAGAAGGCACATGTGGTGCCTATAACCTTACCACAGGAACCGCGAATCAACAAAAATAACAATAAACCAGCATTGAAGCAAAACATTTTTTTGTAAAACTCAAACACACAAAGAGTTTCATCATTCGAGCATTTCAACCCAAAACAAGACTTACACTACACAAATATAAAACCATTCCCCAATTTACATGCTAAGCTACCCAATGATACCAATCTCTAAACTCATTCATATCAACAACAATTCAACTCATGGAGAATTAATGATAGTTCAAAGAGAAGTAAAAACCACGACAACATGTTTAAACACACATCGATAACTCCACATTTCAACCCTGCGTGATTTCAAAACTTCATCGACCGCAATTATGCATTACCCCTATATAATTAATATAACATCACTACACTCAACCAAAAAAAGCAATTTCACTATTCAAAATCATACTAAGGATTTTAAACCGACGAGATTCAAATTTCTCAATTGTGCAAACTCATTTTCTCATGTATATACCCAAATTTGCACTACACACACAATTACATAACAATAAATAACAATCACCGCATGAGTGTGCTGAAACTAAACAAGGAAACTTACCACTTGAGAGAGTGAAGAACAACAAAAATTCAATGCTCAACAAAAAATGAGGCCGAAAACACCCTAGAGAGTTGGTACCGAAAAATCTTGCCAAAAAAAGACGTGGGTTGACGGAAAATTTGGTCGGAGAAGATGAAAAGTGGTTATAAGGAAGCTTTGGGGGGAAGTAACTTGTCAAATATTGGGAAATTGGAGGTCAAATGAATTTTGACCCCTTATATACTCAACCCAGGTCAACTTTTAAAATTCCATATACCGGGTGTACAAAACCCCAACTACGAGTCATATGGTGTCTTACGACTCGTAGATCCAAGTCTCACGGCAAACATAACACTTAGAAAAATTTCAGAAACTATACCTAGGCACTCCGAACCCCACTTACGACTCGTAGGTGACCCTACAAATCATAAGGTTGGCTCGTAATGTGTGTGCCAACTTTAATTCCTCGTTGTTTTCCTCTACGAGGCATGGCTACGAGTCGTAGAGTTCACTATGACTCGTAGGCATGCTCGTAGAGGCTGGTCCACATGTTATTTTCTTCAACACTTCAGTTTTTGGTCTATTCCTGCAGATCACACTTCAAAATACACCAATATCTAGAATAATACAACTGATCCAATGTCTCAACACATCAAAACAAGCATCATACTATTACCTAGCAAGTCAAACAAATGAAATAAACTTAAAACAGCCCAAAAATATAATATAAAAAATACTTGGGTTGCCTCCTAATAAGTTCCTTATTTGACATCATGGCTTGACTTTGTCACCATCTATCAGCAAAAGTATTGGCCCAAACTTCACTCTTTAACTCATCCGGATGTTTCATGGATTGACAGATGTCAAACACCACTTCTGCATGATTGATCTTGAATTGCAGTTGACCTGAATCCATATCCACCAAGGCTCTCCCAGTGGCCAGAAATGGTCTTCCCAATATATTAGGCAGCTCGAAATCAACCTCATAATCAAGGATCACAAAGTCTGCAGGAAAGATGAATTTTCAACCTTTACAAGCATATCAAGAAGTATTTCTTATGGCGTTTTGATAGTTCGATCTGTCATGAGCAACTGCATTCTCATCGAAGTAGGAGTGTCAAGACTAAGCTTTTTAAACGCGAAAACTGGTATTAGATTAATACTCACTCCTAAATCACACAATGCTCTTGCAAATTCAACATCACCAATGGTGCATGGAATGGTGAATGTACCAGGGTCCTTTCGTTTTTGAACAATGCATTTGGTCATGATAGCACTATATTGTTAGAGCTCTTGTGAGAGAACTTGGCTCAAAGAGTGCTTCTTTGTCACCAAATCTTTCATATACTTGGCGTACCCGAGCATCTTCTCCAAAGCTTCTATGTTGATGGACAATTGTTTTAACATTGAAAGGAAATGCTTGAATTTGCCATCTTCCTCTTTTTTCTTAAGTCTTTGAGGGAAAAAGGAGGTGGTTTTGGGATCACCTTGACTTTCTCTTGCTCTTCTACCTCTTTTCTTTGCACCCCATTACTCCCTAGACTTTCTTCCTCAATCAATACTTTCCCATTAATGCCCTTCTCATAAACTTCATCCTCAACCAATGTCATAGGGGGATCGGCGATGCTTTTGCCACTCTGAATCATTACCGCCATACAATGCCCATCATTGTTTGGATTTTGAACCGTGTTGCTTGGTAAGGTACCCTTTTGGTGTTGGTTCAATTGTGAAGAAACTTGCCGAAATTGTTGTTCCAACTGCTTAATTGCCATAGAGTAAGACTCTATCTTTTGGTTTATGCTTAAAATATCCGGTTTCATTCCTTTCAAGGTCTCATTTTGGTGATTGGATCTTTTCAACAACTTGTCAAACATCTCGTCAAGCCTCAAAGTACTTGGTATGGCATCACAGTTGTGGGGAGGCACATAAGAACTATACCTATAGCCATCTCTTCTACCCCATTTGGCATCCAACACTCTTCCTTTTTCATAGTAGCCACCTCAGTTGTCTCTATAAGCACCATCAAGGTTATAGTTCCAACCTTGATTCCCGGAACTTTGCCTTCAATAGTCTGAGTTGGACCCTTGGGGGTTATTCCGAAAACCCGCCGCTTAGTTACTCATGAAACAAGCATCTTCATCAAAGAATGGATCTTTATACATAGGAGCCTTAGGAGGTTGGTAGGTGACCACTTAGACACTTGCTTGGTTTTGCTTTAAAACCAAGTTCATACTCGTGCGAAGTTGAGCAAGTTGCTCCATGATCTCCTCGTTGACCTATGCTTGCTCATTGTTGGTGTTGACCGTACAAGAAGTCTTCATTGCACCTTACTCTCTTTGACCCCATGCTCTATTAGTGTTAACAACTTGTTACATCCTTACGGCTATCAATGCAAAAGGTTGGTCAAGAAACATGCCTCCCATGATTGTATCGGCACAAGCTTGACTATTCTCATCAAGTGCCCGATAGAAAATCTCAACCAAGAAATCATCAACAATCTTATGATCAGGGACAATCTTCAAGCATTTAGTGAATCTCTCCCATGTGGTACTAATAGAGTCACCCTGTAATTGCTCTAAATTGTTTATTTGATCTTTGAGCTTATGCTTCTTTGATCTTGGGAAGTATCTCTCTAGAAACACTCTCTGAAGCTCCGCCCAGCTTGTTATTGTACCGGAGGAAGCTCAGACAACCACACAACTGCATTACTAGTTAGTGATAATGGAAACATCTACAAGCCAACTACATTAAGAGAAAGATTTTGTGTCCCCATGACACTGTTGTAGATGAAGACAACATTATGGAGATGACGATGGGGATCCTCTGAAGGTAGCCCTATGAACAACCCACGGTTTTGGAGCATTTGAAGTAATCCACTTGACATCGAGAACTTAGTGTCTGCCGGTAATAGAGGCAACACTATAGCACCTGTAACGTCCATGGCCATAGGGTTCAAGCGATACTGATTCCAACCATAAGCATTTTTGTTGAAATCCCTAAGCTGTGGCCTATCATCCCTGGGGGGGGTCGATTTTCTTCTCTTTCGATATCATCATTCATATTTATTTCTTCCTCAACCGCGACCTTATTCACTAGGACATTCCCCTAAAGAGTCGATGGATATCTAAATTGATCGGAGCTAAGGGATTGCCTTGGCACTTTGTGTTAGGAATACAACCTAGTACACCCTACAATTAAAATCAAACAACAAAAACACAATAAAAGAAAAATACAAGAGAATCTAAAAATTAATACTTGAACTAACTAATAGTGAAATCAAGTCAAGAACCTAGTTGTATTCCCGGGCAACGGTGCCATAATTTTTTATGATGTTCATGTTCCAATAAGAAAGCGGTTGCTATCAGCATTTAACCTAATCAGAGGTTAGGGTTGAATCCACAGGCAATGGGGGGCTTGAATATGGAGATCCACTACCAATAATTTCAAGCATCAATTACTAAAATCTCTAAATGGTTGGGGGGGTTGTCATTTAAGAATAAAACTGAAAATAAACACTATACTAACTATGCGAGAAGACATTCAAATTTCTTGGAATTGTGTTCCCCATGATTCATTCATTCAATTACCCTAGACAACATAACACTTATTGGGAATTCGCATGTAAGACGGTAACTTAGGTTCTTCCAACCCTTTTGTGAAGGTGAAGGTCGAATTTCACCATGGTGCGTGGTTGGCAACCATGGTGTGCCAACTAACTATTACCCATTGTCACAGTTAACCTCCCCTTAGTTAGGTTTTGTTGATTAGATGAGAACATATCAATCGAATCCTATCATATACTTCCCTTTTCCTATTCGACATGACCTTGGTCAGGATCGTGATATTAGGCGGGGTTTGGTGATGGCCGCCACTAAACAACAATCAAAATAAAGGGAAATAAACAATACATGCAAAACCCCAATCAATAAAATGCATAAAGTCTAGGTTATTTCAAGTCAACTACTCATTGTTCCCACAACACCAAGTTGTGGGTGCTTAGCTATGTGTGGCTAAGGCAAAATCAACAATAATGCAAATAGAAGACATAGTTGAGAGTTTACGTAAAATAATAAAGAGTAAAAACACCACAAATTGCAAACCACAAGCTTGGTTTAATGGATAATGAGAACAACGTGCGTTTTGCAATCCCCAAAAGTGGGTCTTCAAATTAAAAATGAGAATCCACACTAAACCCTAGAAAAATCCTATGAATATTCAAAGTGTTCTCTACAATATTCAATATATCAGCTCTCCTCTATTCTAAATCCTATCATTAAGTATTTATACTATTTACAATTTAACTCTAAAAATTAAATAAAAAGATAACTAGCAGTAGGTGTGTTGCATAGGTATGACTCGTAAGGAGACCTACGAGTCGTAATCGGGATTTTGTAGTAGGAACTTTGCATTTGGGTGGTAGTTAATAGGATGACGAAATTGACTTACTTTTTACCGGTTAAGACCACATACGGGGATGAAGAGTATGCAAGGTTATACATCCATGAGTTAGTGAGGTTACATGGGGTTCTCTTGTCCATCATATTAGATCGTGTTTCATAATTCACTTCATACTTTTGGAAGTATTTTCGAAAGGGTCTTGATACAAACATTCACCTTAGTACGACCTTTCACCCTCAAACGGATGGCCAAGCCGAAAGGATCATTCAAACCCTTGAAGATATGCTTAGGGCATGTGTATTGGAGTTGAGGGATGGTTGGGATAACCATCTTCCTTTGATTGAGTTTGCCTACAACACTAGCTATCACTCTAGCATCGGCATGGCTCCTTTTGAGGCTCTTTATGGGTGACATTGTAGATCACCGGTTGGTTGTTTTGAGGTTGGAGAGATATATTTATTGGGACCAAATCTAGTTATGGAGGCTATTGAGAATATTAGAATTATTAGAGAAAGGTTAAATACATCCCAAAGTCGTCAAAAATTCTATCCAGATATGAGACGAAGAGACCTTGAATTCGAAGTGAGTGATTGGGTTTATTTGAAAGTTTCTCCAATGAAAGGTGTCGTCCGTTTTGGTAAAAAAAGGAAGTTGATTCCAAGATATGTTGGTCCTTATAAGGTCTTGAGAAGGGTTAGCCAGGTAGCCAGTTGGTCCTTATATGTTGCGTAGTGAAATAAATTTGATTCATCCGGTGTTCCATGTCTCTTTGTTGAGAAAATGTGTTGGTGATCCTAATGCTATTGTGCCTCTTGATGTTGTGGGTATTGTTGAGGATAACTTGACTTATGAGGAGAATTCTATTCAGATTTTGGATAGGCAAGTGAAGAGATTGACGAACAAAGAGGTGGCATCTGTTAAGGTCCTTTGGAGGAACCAACAAATCGAAAGTGCTACTTGGGAGGTCGAAGCGGACATGCAAAAGCGGTGTCCTTATCTTCTCCTCTCTACTCAAGCCTAAGGTATTAATTCTAAGTCCCCTATGTGATTTCAAGTCATATATTTCAACCCCTATGTAATTCATATGCATTCATGTTTAAGTCGGCAAGTTTATGATGATTTTACACTTATGTTGAGATTTTGGAAATGGTGTTTTAAATGTAATGTTGCATTCTTATTGGAGCTGATCTTTTTATGGTCATTCATATCTTGTACGTCTCTTTTACATTCGGGGGAGAATGTTCCCAAGGAGGAAATATTGAAACGACCCCAAAATGTGCCCGAAAATGTGCCTCAGAATGCTTAGAATTTTAAATTCTACATATCTCAAAATCCATGCACGATATAAAAAATTCAACTTCATATTCTTGTTCAGGGAGTCAGAATAAGAGCGAGAAGGGTCTAACCCGATTTAAAAGCGAAAGATTAGCAAATATGAAATTTCAAGAATGCAATTTCCAGTGAGCAATCCGCATTCCCCACACGACGCGCACTGGTGTAAAAAGGTTCCTTTTTTCTTAAGTTGGTCCAAGACTTCTAAGTCTTGGGCCTACGTGTTCCCAAATGTGTTCTTATCTATACTCAGCTATATTTCACCCTCATCATTCTAAACATTCCCCAATACTCACTCAAACACTTAGCTATATTTCACTCCCAAATTCATGTCTCAAACCTTCATCCGGAACTAAGGTTTTCCTTCAAGGTTCTTCTTCAAGCTTCAAGTCTCCATTTCCAATCTTCACCAAGTTCATTTCCAAGCTAAGGTATATGGGTTTCTTTCAAGAGTTCCTTTCATCCAAGATACCCAAGCCTCCTTTTATTCAAATTGCATGATTTAAAGTTGATTTACAAATGGGACTTGCTTATTATGAAATTCACTGCACACTATGTTAAAGCTATGAGAAATTGTGACTGTTTTGCTATGTTTTGAGCTATAAATCATTGATCTATTATAAGATTTGAGGAGGGGTTTTGATGTATATTGCTTGAGGATGTTGCAAAGTTTTGATTGGTGGTTTTACAATGGATTTTCTTGCATGATTCTCTCTCTATATTTCATGGTTTTATACTGGCATTACACGCCCTCCAGGTGTTTAATGTCCGAATGTGATTTATTGAGGAGTTGAAGGTCCAAAACATGAGATATGATATGACTAATGTTATGATGATGAAAGAAGCTTGAGTATATGATATAATCTATATAAAGTGTTGAACTAGACCATGCCCGATCCAGAGGGACTAAGAGCCCGGATAACCTTGTCGAGTGATTTGTACCTTGATAATCGAGGTAGGGCTTTGTACTCATCAACCATGTGATGGGTTTGTACTTTGCCACCAGGTGATAAAATGAAATTATCATCAACCTTATGAGAGGTTTGTACTATACCACCAGGGTGATGGGGTGAAACCATCATCAACTAACTAAGGGGTTTGTACTTTGGAAATCTAGCTAGGTCTCTTCTACACATAGTATATCCTATATGAGCATGAGTTATTTAGGCATGTTCTACTTATGCATTGATCATACATGGCATATTGATATATTATGCCTATTGCCTATTTTTATGCATTTTGATTAAGTTGCCTATCTCTTGTTGCATTGCATCCTACATACTTAGTTCATTCAAATGTACTAACGCATACTCTTGCCTTCATGATATCACCATGTAGGAACTGGTGCCCAAGTCGATCACCCTCCACCTCCACATAGCTAGGTCGGTACTACTCAAGCTTGTTGGTGAGTCCTCCACTTCGGGGACCTTAGTCTATGTTGCTCTTATAATGCATTGAGACATTTTTCTTTATGTTCTATTTTGACTATGAGGGTGAGCCCGGTTGCTTTTCCTTGGCCCCCGCTCTTATATATGTATCAGAGGTGTTTTTTGGACATGTTATATATCTATGATATGATCTTTGACTATTTGTCTCTTGATTATGATGTTCTGCAAGCTTTCCCCTTAGCCACTTTGTCCCTATTCTCACTCTATACGTCATTTATATGCTTCTGTGATCAATGATATGTAATGAGAAGTTAAGAGGCTTGTTTGGGGTTCCTTCGGGTTCCTCATTCATCATATCATGTCTAGGCCCTAGGCTTAGGTTGTGACAAACTTGGTATCAAAGCACTAGGTTAATAGATCCTTGGAGTCCAACATGCCACGTCGATTAGAGTCCTATCAATGTTGTGAAGCGCGCCATGACTATGAATAGGAGGTAATGAGTTGTTTTAGGAAATGATTCCCTTCTTCGTGTTCTAAGTCATGCTATAGAGTTGTAGTGAGTTTTTTCCTCGAATGATTGTTCTTTGCTATGCTAGATCATGCCAAACACTCGAGGAAGAAGGGCCCCAACTCCTGAGGAGCAACCTACCAATGGTGAGCTCTGGGATGCTCTCACTATGCTTGCCCAAGTTGTGGACAACCAAGTAAATCAAGGGGCCCAAGCCCCTCATGCTACTACCTCGAAAGCTAGGGTAAGGGACTTCATGAGGATGAATCCTCCAGTGTTCTATAGGTCAAAGGTGGATAAAGATCCACAAGATTTTATTGATAAGGTCTACAAGATCTTGAATATCATGGGTGTTGGGCCGAATGAAAAGGTAGAGTTGGCGGTGTACCAATTTAAATGGGTAACCCAAATATAGTATGACCAATGGAAGGGTGAGAAGGGAATTGGTAATGTGGCACTTTGGGAAGAGTTCAAATCTTCTTTCCTTAATCGATTTTTTCGCACTTGAGCTTAAGGAAGCTATGTTGGTGTAGTTTATGAACTTGAAACAAGGTGCTATGAGTATGAGGGAGTATGTTCTCAAGTTTAATCAACTTTCAAAGTATGCTCCTCATTTGGTGGCTGATCCTAGATCTAGGATGAATAAGTTTGTGATGGGGGTCTTCAACTTGGTAAGTGAATAATGCTGGTCCACCATGCTAATTAGTGACATGGAATTGTCTCAGTTGATGACCTATGTCGAGAAAATGGAGGAGGAGAAATTGAGGAAGAGAAGGGGGTATGAGGGCAAGAGGACCTGATTCGAGGGTAAATTCCAAAAGGGTTCTAGATTTTGTCAAGGCCAAGGGTCCTCTCATGCTACCAATAGGGGGTTTGCCAATGACTTCCCTTGGCCTCAAGGTGTTGGCAGTGTGGTTCCTATTGATGTGTGCCCTAAATCTGGAAGGAGCCATGGAGGCCCATGTTTGAAGGGTTCTAATGCATGCTATGAATGTGGGGAACTTGGTCACAAGAAGGTGGATTTTTCAAGAAACTATGGCAAGGGTCGGGGTGCAAATGCAGTTCCATTGGGTAAAGGTGATCCTCAAGTTGGTGCCCCGAGGCACAATCAGTTTTATGCTCTACATGGGAGGCAAGGGGTTGGTGAGGTTCCCCATATTGTTACCGGTATGTTGAAAATCTTTGACTTTGATGTATATGTTTTGATTGATCTGGGTGCCACTTTTTCATTTGTTACCCTTTTTGTTGCTAAAAAGTTCCAAGTTGACCTCGAGTCGTTGCATGAGCCATATGAAGTGTCTACTCCTATGGGTGCCTCTATTATTACTAGGAAAGTTTATAGAAGTTTCCCTATTTGTATTTTGCATAAGTTGATGCCTTGTGATCTTGTTGAAGTAGACATGGTAGATTTTGATGTCATTATTGGGATGGATTGGTTGCATGCCTACTATGCTTCTATTGATTTTTAAACCTACAAGGTCAAGTTTCAATTCCCTAATGAACCCGCCCTTAAGTGGGAAAGTCAAGATGTGTTGGTTAAGGGTAGATTCAATTCATGTATTAAAGACCGTAAGTTGATCTATAAGGGGTGTCTTTATCATCTTGTGAGGGTTAGAGATGTGGAGTCTAAAGCCCGTTCTATAGAGTTGGTTCTGATTGTAAATGAGTTTCTTGATGTCTTCCCAAATAACCTTCCCAGTGTTCCCCCAAAATGGAAATAGATTTTGGTATAGACCTCCTCCCCTATACTCAACCTATCTTCATTGCCCCTTACGATATGGCCCCGGGGGAGTTGAAGAATTTAAAGGAACAATTGAAAGATTTGTTGGAGAAGAGATATATTAAACCTAGCTAATGACCCGGAGTGCTCCAGTGTTGTTTGTGAAGAAGAAGGATGGGTCACTTAGAATGTGCATTGGCTACCGACAACTCAATAGGGTCACCATCAAGAATATGTCTCCTCTTCCAAGGATTGATGACTTGTTTGACCAATTGCAAGGGGCTAGCTTTTTCTCTAAGATTGATCTTCGGTCTGGGTATTATCAATTGAAGGTGAGGGAGTGTGACATTCCCAAGACAGCCTTCCGGACTAGATATAGGCATTACGAATTTGTTGTGATGTCTTTTGGGTTGACCAATGCACCGACCATCTTCACGGACCTAATGAATAGGGTCTTTAAACCTTACCTTGATCCCTTTTTTATGGTCTTCATTGATGATATTTTGATCTATTCACATAGTAGGGAGGAGCATATGGGGTATTTGAGGCTTGTGTTGCAAAGAATGAGGGAGGAGAAATTGTATGCAAAATATGACAAGTGTGAATTTTGGTTAAAGGAGGATGCATTCTTGGGTCATGTAGTGTCGGGGGATAGTATAAAAGTGGATCCTAAGAAAACTGATGTGATTAGAAATTGGCCTAGGCCATTGACCCCGTCAGATATTAAGAGCTTCTTGGGCCTAATGGGTTATTATAGAAGGTTTGTGAGTGGGTTCTCCTACATTGCTTCCCTTATGACAAAATTGACTCAAAGGAAGGTAGAGTTTGTGTGGACTGATGAGTGTGAGAGGATTTTCCAAACATTGAAAGACAAGCTTATGTCCGCTCCTATATTGTCACTATCGGATGGGCTCGAGGGATTTGTGGTGTATTGTGATGCTTCTCGGGTTGCTTTGGGTTGTGTGTTGATGCAAAATGATAAGGTCATATTATGCTTCTAGACAACTCAAGGTACATAAAAGGAACTACCCTACCCATTATCTAGAGTTAGCCGCCATTGTGTTTGCATTAATGATTTAGCATCACTTCTTGTATGGGGTGCATGTGGATGTGTTCACCAATCATAAGAGCCTCTAATATGTCTTCACTCAAAAAGATCTCAACTTGAGGCAAAGGAGATGGTTAGAACTTCTTAAAGACTATGATATGAGTGTGCACTATCATCCGGGTAAGGCAACTATGGTGGTGGATGCTTTGAGTAGGGTGTCTATGGTAGCCTAGCCCATGGTGATGATGGTGGTAAGGAAATGGCAAGGGAGGTGTCATCAATTGGCTAGATTGGGGGTTAGGTTGGAAGAGGTCGGTGATGATGGTGTTGTTGTTGTTGATAGGTCTAAGTCTTCATTGGTTGATGAGCTGATAGCAAAACAAGATCTTAACTCCTCCTTGATTGAATTAAAGGCCTTAGTGAAAGAGAGCAAGTAGTGGTTTTCTCCCAAGGGGGAGATGGGGCCCTTAGGTACCAAGATAGGTTGTGTGTGCTTTGTGTTGATGGTTTGAGGGAGAAATCCTTGATGAGGCCCATAATTCTTCTTATTCTATCCACCTCGGTTCCACCAAAATGTATAGAGACTTGAGGGACGTGTATTGGTAGGGAGGCATGAAGAGGGAAATTGCCAAATTCATTTCCGGTTTCCATAGTTGTCAACAAGTCAAAACCGAACACCAAAGGTTGGGTGGCTTAACCTAAGACATAGAGATTCCCACTTGGAAGTGGGAGGTTATTAATATGGATTTTGTGGTTGTCTTGCCCAAGACTAGGAAAGGTTTTGATTCCATTTGGGTAGTGGTTGATAGGATGACGAAATCGACTCACTTTCTGCCGGTTAAGACCACGTATGGGGCTGAAGAGTATGCAAGGTTGTACATACATGAATTAGTTAGGTTACATGGGGTTCTTTTATCTATCATATCGGATCGTGGTTCACAATTCACTTCACACTTTTGGAGGTATTTTCAAAGGGGTCTTGGTTCAAAAATTCACCTTAGTACGACTTTTCACCCTCAAACGGATGGCCAAACCGAAAGGACCATTCAAACCCTTGAAGATATGCTTAGGGAATGTGTATTGTAGCTGAGGGGTAGTTGGGATAACCATCTTCCTTTGATTGAGTTTGCCTATAACAATAGCTAGTACTCTAGCATTAATATGGATTCTTTCGAGGCTCTTTATCGGAGACATTGTAGATCACCGATTGGTTGGTGTGAGGTTGGAAAGGTGGCTTTATTAGGACCAGATCTGGTTATGGAGGCTCTTGAGAAGGTTACGATGATTAGAGGATGGTTAATGACAGCCAAAGTCATCAAAAATCCTATGCCGATGTGAGAAGAAGAGACCTTGAATTCAAAGTGGGTGTGGTTTGTTTTGAAAGTTTCTCCAATGAAAGGTGTGATCTTTTTTGGTAAAAAAGGGAAGTTGAGTCCAAGATATATTGGTCTGTATGAGGTCATGAGGAGGTTTGGCAAGGTAGTTTATGAATTAAAGTTGCCTAGTGAAATGAATTCGGTTCATCTGGTGTTCCATGTCTCTATATTGAGAAAATGTATTGGTGATCCTAATGTTATTGTGCCTCTTTCTGTTGTGGGTGTTGTTGAAGATAACTTGACTTATGAGGAGACTCCCGTTCAGATTTTGGATAGGCAAGTGAAGAGATTGAGGAACAAGGAGGTGGCATCTGTTAAGGTCCTTTGGAGGAACCAACAAATCGAAAGTGCTACTTGGGAGGCCAAAGCGGATATGTAAAAGTGTTATCCTTATATTTTCCACTCCATACAAGCCTAAGGTACTATTCTAAGTCCCCTGTGTGATTTCAAGTCTTGGATATCATCCCCTATATAATTCATATGCATTCATATTTAAGTTGGCAAGTTTATAATGATTTACACTTATGTTCAGATTTTGAAAATGGTGTTTTAAATGTAATGTTGCATTTTTGTTGGGGCTGATTTTTTTTATGGTTACTCTTGTCTTGTACATCTCTTTTAAATTCAGGGGCAAATGTTCCCAAGGGGGAGATATTGAAATGACCCCAAAAAGTGCCAAAAAATGTGCCTCGGAATGCCTGGAATTTTAAATTCCATATCTATCAAAATTCATGCGCGATATCAAAATCCGACTTCATATTCTTTGTTCAGGAAGTCAAAATTAGGGGGAAAATGGTCTAACTCCAATTTAAGAGCGAAAGATTAGAAATTATGAAATTTCAAGAATGCAATTTTCAATGAGCAATCTGTGTTCCCCACGTGACGCGCACCAGTGTAAAAAGGTGCCTATTTTTTTAAAGTTGGTCTAAGACTTCTAAGTCTTGGGCCTAAGTATTCCCAAACGTGTTTTTATCTATACTTAGCCACATTTCACCCTCATATCATCCTAAACATTCTGCAATACTTACTTAAACACTTGGCCATATTTCACTCCCAAATTCAAGTCTCAAACCCTCATCCGGAACTATGGTTTTCCTTCAAGGTTCTTCTTCAAGCTTCAAGTCTCCATCTCCAATCTTCACCAAGTTCATCTCCAAGCTAAGGTATATGGGTTTCTTTCATGGGTTCCTTTCACCCATGATACCCAAGCTTCCTTTTACTCAAATTGCATGATTTAAAGTTGATTTACAAATGGATCTTGCTTATTATGAAATTGACTGCACACTATGTTAAAGCTATGAGAAATTCTGACTATTTTGCTATGCTTTGAGCTATAAATCTTCTATCTATTGTAAGTATTATGGAGGGGTTTTGGTGTATGTTGTTTGAGGGTGTTTCAAGGTGTTGATTGATGGTTTTATAATGGATTTTCTTGCATGATTTCATCTCTATTTTTCATGGTTTTATACTAGTATTACACACCCTCTAATTGTTTGATAAAATGTCCGTATACGATTTCTTGAGGAGTTAAAGGTCCAAAGCATGAAATATGATATGATTGATATTATGATGATGAAAAAATCTTAAGTATATGATATAATCTGTATAAAGTGGTGCATTAGACCATGCCCAATCCGAGGGGATTAAGAGCCCAGATAACCTTGTCGAGGGGTTTGTACCTTGATAACTGAGGTGCAGGTCTAGAGGGTTTGTACTTCGCCACCAGGGTGATAAGGTAAAATTATCATTAACCAAGTGAGGGGTTTGTACCACACCACCAGGGTGATGGGGTGAAACCATCATCCACCAACCAACGAGTTTGTTCTTTGGAAATCAAGCTTAGTCTCTTCTACACATTTGATATCCTATATGAGCATGAGTTATTTAGGCATGTTCCACTTATGCATTGGTCATACATTCCATATTGATATATTATGCTTATTGCCTACTACTATGCATTTTGATTAAGGTGTCTATCTCTTATTGCATTACATCCTACATACTTAGTTCCTTCAAACATACTAACACATACTCTTACCTACATGATATCACCACGTAGGAACCGGTCCCCAAGTCGATCACCCTCCTCCTCCATGTGGCTTGGTCGGTACTACTCAAGTTTGTTAGTGAGTCCTCCACTTCGGGGACCTCAGTCTATGTTTCTCTTATTATGTATTGAGACATTTTTCTTTATGTTCTTTTTTGACTATGAGGCTGAGCCCGGTTGCTTTGTCTTGGCCCCCGCTCTTATATATGTATTAGAGGTGTTTGTTGAACATGTTATGTGTCTATGATATGAGCTTTGACTCTTTGTCTCTTGATTATGATGTTATGCAAGCTTTCTCCTTAGCCCCTTTGTCCCTATTCTCACTCTTTGTGTCTTT
Organism: Solanum clarkiae; assembly: GCA_011800125.2. Lineage (NCBI taxonomy): Eukaryota > Viridiplantae > Streptophyta > Magnoliopsida > Solanales > Solanaceae > Solanum > Solanum clarkiae. Next base: position 11,865,777 of record JAABOM020000084.1, on the reverse strand, counting down.
TATATGCTTCCGCGAACAATGATTTGTAATGATAAGTTAAGAGGTTTTTTTGGAGTTCCTTCGTGTTAGCTATTCGCTGTGTCATGTCTAGAGCTTAGGCTTGGGTCGTGATAATAGTGAGACCTACGACTCATAGATTAGCCTCATAGGGCTGACCTCCACTTAGCAGATTTCTAATTTTTGCTCACTGTTTCTTCTTATGATATCACCCTACGACTCGTAGGAAGGCTCATATCTCCTGCACTTCAGCAAAATCTGCAAGTTTCTCCCAAAATCATGCCAACCTATCTTTTCTGCAATAACAACATAAAAACACATAAAAACCATAAAAAGTTGCATTAAGAACTCGTAGAATTCCTCGTTTTAGGCCCCAAATGTATTGTATTTTGAATGCACATCAGTGATAAGCTAGAGGTTTTCCTTGATCTTACTGTGCATGCTTTGATGGTTCCGATAGTCACTATTTCTTTCATTATTCCTTTATTTCTAGTAAGATTTGGTTATGTGGGTCTATTGGTGCTAGAAAGGCTTATAAAGGTTACTCCATGCTCTCATTGCACAAAGTCTTGTCTTGTGATCTTGGTTGAATTTGGTTTGAGGGGATGGAGGTCTTGGGGTGGTTTGGATACTTGCATAGCATGCTTCTAATGAGTGTAGAACCCATGAGGTTGTAATCTGATGGTTAAGGATGGTCGATCTAATTGGTCAAGCAAAATGGGTTAATTACTTCTCTAATATTGATCTTTGGTTCGCGTTTTCTCTCCAAGTAAGGATGAGGGTAGGTGATATCTCTAAGTGTTTTTTCGGATTATAAGTGAGCATTATAGGTATTGGTGGAGTGGGTTTGTTGTCTTATGCACCGGCTATGTTTATGGGTTTCATGAATAGGGTCTTAAAACCCTACCTTGATATGTTTGAGGTGGCCTCTAGTGGTGGAGCATTGATTTATTTAGAGCTTCTGAATCCTTTTGGGGTGGTGTTGCAAGTCTTGGGAGATAAGATGTTGTTTGCTAAATATGACAGGTATGACTGGAGGATAACAAGAAGGTGGTTAGAACTCCTTAAGGATTATGATATAAATGTGCATTATTTCCCTGGTGAGACTGATGTTCTTCTCGATGCTCTAAGTAGGGTGTCTATGGGTAGCCTAGCATATGTTGATGATGGTGGCAAGAGGTGCAAATTTGAGTTGAAAGAGGTTGACTGTGGTATTGTAGCATTCTTAATGGTTCCAAATCTTCTTTGGTTGAAGGGGTCTAGTTTAAGCAAGGCCTTGAATCCGCCTTATTAGAGTTGGAGATTTTGGGTGAAAGATGGTAGAGTGGAGGTTATCTCCCAAGGGGGAGATGGTAGTTTATGGTACTAAGTGAATTATGTTTGTTTAAGGTTGATGATTAGGTTAAAGTTTGTAGGTCCTTATAGGGTATGGAGGAGAAATTGGTAAGGTTGCATAAGGATTGCAATGACCTAGGGATATGTATATGGTTTGTCTAGTTCTTCATGCTTCTAGGTTGAGGGGATGTGTTGGTGACTCTAGTGCTATAGAACTCTTTGAGGTTGTGGGTCTTGTAGTGGATAAGTTGGCTTAGGAGAGGGTCCCGATGGAGGTATTGGATGAAAGGGTGGAAGAATTGATTAATAAGAACGTGGTGTTCGTCAAGGCCCTTTGGAGGATTTGTCAAGTCGAAAGTATCTCTCGAGGGAGCCGGAGCAGGCATGCAGAAGTGATGTCTATACATCTTTCATCCTATTCAAGCTTATGATAACACTTCAAGTCCTTTTTATGGTTCCAAGTCTTATGTTTCAGCCCCTATATCAATTGCATGCATTCAAGTTTATGTGGATAAGTTCATGATGATCTTAACACTTATGTTGAGATTTTAAAATGGTGTTTAAATATATCGATGCATTCATATTGGGGGCTGATTTCTTCAGGATTACCCTTCTCGTCTATGTTTCTTTGACATTCAGGGATAAATGTTTCCAAGGGGAAGATATTGAAACAACCCCAAAAAGTGCCCGAAAATGTGCTTCAGAAGTGTCCGAAATCGTAATTTCCATATATCTTAAAATCCATGCGTTATTTCAAAAATCCAAATTCATTTTCTTGTTCAAGGGGTAAAATTGAGTGGGAAAAGGGTCTAAGTCTGATAATAGAGTGAACAATTCACAATTTCAAATTTCAAAGTGTCAAATTCCAGTGGCCTCTGCGCGTTGCTGGCACGACGTGCCAGTTTGTTCTTTTCTGTCCAAGTTTCTATCTCGGTCCAAGACTTTTGGGTCTTGGGTCTAAGCCTTCCCACACGTGAAAATACCTATAATTATCCATATTTCACCTTCATATCATACAAGACATTCTCCAAAACCTTCTCAAACACTAGGCTCATATTTCACCCTAAAACTCAAGTCCCAAAGCTCATCCGGATCTAAGGATTTCACTCAAGCTTCAAGTCTCCATCTCCAATCTTCATTAAGTAATTATCCAAAGTCAAGGTATGTGGGTTTTAACCATTAGGTCTTTTCACCCATGGTGCCTAAGCTTTCATTTTATATAAATTGCATGGTTCTAAGTTGATTTACTTATGGGTCTTACTTATAATGAATTTGACTATGAACTATGTTGGATTTTGTAAAAGTGTAATTGTTTGAGCATGTTTTGAGCTATGAATCTTGGATCTATCTTGAGATTTGATGAAGGGTTTTGATGTATATTTTATAATAGTATTACCAAGTGTTGGTGGGTGGTTTTATCTTGAATTTTCTTGCATCATTTCACTCTTGAATTTCATGATCTTATACTAGCATTATACACCCGCCCAGTGTTTCATAAAATGTCTGAATTGTGCATCTTGAGTTGTTGAAGGTCTAAAGCATGGTATATGAGTTGAATAACTTTATGATGATGAAAGTATGGTATTCATTTGTTGATTTCATGGAAAGTATCCATAGTGATGGAAATTAACTGAATTGAGGGGTTGTACCTCATTAACCGAATTGAGGGGTTGGTACCTCATTAATTGAATTGAGGGGTTGGTACTTCATTAACCAAATTGAGGGGTTGGTACCTCATTAGTTGAATTGAGGGGTTGGTACCTCGTTAACCAAATTGAGGGCTTGGTACTTCAATTACATAGATGGGGGTGGTACATCCAATAACCAAGTTGAGGGGTTTGTACCTCAAGCATCTAGGAATGCGAGGTGAAAAATCCATTAGCCAAATGACGGTCTCTTCTACGCACGTAATATGTCTATATAAGCATGATTTATTTCAAGTATCATTCATACATGTTACATTGTTAGTATGCTATTTATTACTTATGATTATGTATTTTGCCTATGATGCATATCTCTTGTTGCATTGCATCCTACATACTTAGTACATTCAAATGTACTAACGCATACTCTATGCCTACATGA
>JAABOM020000084.1:11835138-11862260 GCA_011800125.2 Solanum clarkiae | reverse complement strand
TCAGTCTATTATTGTTTTAGTATCAAAATCCCCAAATTCTATTCAAGATCATGATTACAATGTGAAATCAAGATTTTCCCTCCATTATTAGTTAATTTTATCCAAATATTGGTTCATGCATTCTTTTTTGATATAGAATCATATCTTTTACCGATTTTAGCATGAAGTTATATTATTGAACAAGTTTTACTGTTATTGATATATTCTTGAGAATTTTGTATTTGTTTCAAGAAAAAGAAAGACTAGCATATGCATAGTTGAGTCAAGTTTAAGAAGTACTTTTGAGATTGCTTTTGCATTGTAGCTGAATAACCCAGTATGGTTTAAAAACTTAAAAAGATACTAGTTACAGTTAAGCTAAAGAGTCTAGATGAGAAAATTAAATAGCTAAATTGGGCTAAGTTCCCGAAAGACCAAAGATATATTGAGAAGCCTTATTTCTTAAAGATATGAGTTATATACAAGTATTTTGGGAGTAGTATTGAGAATCAATATGAGTGTGAGTAGGATTAATAACTTGAACTCATAAACTACGTAGCCAACATAGGACAGGATTGTACATAGGTACAACTCCTCACTTGCCACTGAGGTTACACAGTTTTGGGATAGATCCACTACCCTAGTCTTTCGTCTCCTACCCCGAAAAAATACAGGACGGCTCTGATAGTGTGGACAAGACGTTGTATCACTGTGAAGCTCATAGTGGTGGTTGTCGGTTAGAGAAACTTCCGAAGTTAAAGTAAGATATGTTTTACATACAAGTTTTCAGCATGTTATTTTCAGCATACAAAGTACTTATTATTATGTTACTTCATTCATAGATATCTTTATGTATTTTGAGAAATATTGCATTAGCTTGAGCTCCATTATGGCCATTTTACATATCGTACATTTCACATATTGACGTCCTTAGGACCTGCATCATTTTATGATGCAGACGCAGGTGAAAGAGTCCCTCAGCAGTTGCTTCATTGAGGAGCATACCTCCCACTCAGATATCGGTGAGGCCTCTTCTCAGCCAGAGGCTTAGAGCTATTGTTTATGTTTTTCTTTCCAGTAGTTTATTATCAGTTGTGGCTACCGTGGGCCTATCCTAGTAGCAGTTTCAGACTATTCTAGTAGAGGTTCCATAGACTATGTATCAGATACTTCAGTTCTAGTGCAATTGATTTAATTGTTGAACTGTTTCTCTTTTCAGATTATGCAGACAAATTAATAGTCTTAGTATGTAATTAAAAGCCTTTCCATGATTATTGAGTCTTTCACTGACTAAGTAGCCAGGCCAAGTGATTCGCTTGGGACCAGCAATGATTATGAGTGTCAGTTACGTCTAGGGTGTAGGCTCGAGATGTAACAAACTTGGTATCAGAGCACAGAGTTCAAGAGTCCTAGGGAGTCTATGGAACCGTGTTTAATAGAGTCTGTATTATGGATTTGAAGCATACCAAATCTGTAATAAAGAGGTTACAGTGCATTACGAAGTGTCACAATTGATTGTTATTCTTTGTCTCGTGTTTCAGAGTTTACCTCTGTTAAGTCCCTTTTAACTCGTACGTTCATGCTGTGTTTTTCAGATCATACCTCCACACAGAGCCGACGGACTAGTAAGGGGCAAAGGGCGCCCAGCCAAGAGAAATGCAAACGGAATTGCCCAGTTCTTGAGGGACCCAAAGTTCCACCTGTGCCTGTTGAGCAGCCACAATGAGCAGATATCTCCAATGCTGAGCTCCGACAGGCTATCCAGACTTTGCCTTAGGCGGTCATTACTCAGGGAGGTTGCCAGAGAGATGGTAGGAATGAAGGGTGGGATACCGCCAGAGTTCGTGAATTCCTAAGAATAAACCCACCAAAATTTACGAGGTCTAATATGAAAGAGGATCCTGAGAATTTTATTGAGGAGCTCCAGAAAGTGTTCCATGTTAAGCATATTTGTGACATAGAGTGGGTTGAGTTGGCTACCTACCAACTCAAAGGGGTAGCTAGACTCTGGTTTGATTAGTGGAGAGGAAGCGGGGTAGATGGGGCACCAGCTATTAGTTGGGCAATATTTGAGTAGGCCTTTTTGGGACAATACTCTCCCAAAGAGATAAGGCAGGCGAAGATGAGAGAATTCCTAAATTTGAAATAGGAGAATATGGAGTGCGGGAGAACAACCTCAAGTTTACTCAGCCGTCCCGTTATGCTCCAACTATAGTGGCAGACATGCGCACTAGGATGGATCTATTCGTGTCAAGGCTCTCTCGAGTGACTAAGAGGGAGAGCATGAATACTATGTTGATTAGGATATGAACATAGCCCGTTTAATCACTTATATGCAGCAGGTAGAGAAGGAGAAAATGCAGGATAGGGAAGAGTTTAGGAGCAAGAAGGCCAAGACATCAGGCCAGGATACAGGTAAGTAAGGGGCTAGAGGTGGAAATCACTTATCCTTTCGGCCTAAACTATCTAGGCCATCACCTTCATCTGCTAGTGCACCTACATCGAGGGTCAGGAATGAGCAGGGATTACAGGATCGCAGGTTCTCAAGAAGCCAGTCACAGGGAGTATAGCTCAAGGATTGAACCGTTATCCTACTTACAGGAAGTGTGGCAGGTCTCATCCCGGAGAGTACCTTATAGGCAGAAATGGTTGTTTCAAATGTGATCGGATAGGACACTTCTTGAAGGATTGTCCTATGGGAAGGTAGAACAAGAGAGAAAATAGATCACAGTCAGTTTCTTCACCACCGAAGGGTAAGCCACCTCAGAGGGGCACTACATCAAGAGCAGGCAGGGGCACAAATCATTTATATGCCATGGCCACCAGACAAGAGCAGGAAAACTCACCAGAAGTGGTTAGCGGTATGCTTAAAATCTTTACTTATGATGTCTATGTATTGTTAGACCCAGGTGCCACGTTGTCATTTGTGACTCCCTATGTCGCTATGAAGTTTAGAGTTAGTTTAGAATGTTTTCTTGAGCCTTTCAGTGTTTCCACTTCTATGGGAGTGTTTATTCTAGCCTAAAGAATTTAATTGGTTGTCTAGTCTCAGTTTATCATAAGACTATTGTAGCTGATTTGGTTGAGTTAAACATAGTAGATTTTGATGTCATCCTAGGCATGGACTAGCTACATACCGATTATGCTTCCATAGACTGCAGAACCAGAGTAGTAAAGTTTCAGTTTCCTAACGAACTAACCCTAGAATGGAAGGGTAGATCAATTTTCCCTAAGGGTCAGTTTGTCTCATACGTAAAAGCCAGAAAGTTAATTTCTAAAAGGTGCATATACTATCTAGTCAGAGTTCAGGGTTCTCGTGCCGAGACATCATCCTTTTTGTTTGTCCTAGTTACGAATGAGTTCCCAGATGTTTTTCCTGAGGATCTTCCCGGGTTCCCTCCTGATAGGGAGATAGACTTTGGGATAGATACTCTTCCAGATACTTAGCCCATATCCATTCTTCCATATCGTATGGCTCCTTCAGAGCTATAAGAGTTAAAGTTACAGCTGAAAGGCCTCTTAGATAAGGGTTTCATTAGACCAAGCGTCTCACCTTGGGGTGCTCCAGTTCTCTTCGAGTGTAAGAAGGAAGGTTCTCTTCGAATGTGCATAAATTACCGTCAGTTGAATAAGGTCACCATAAAGAACAAGTATCCTCTTCCCAGAATTGATGACCTATTTGACCAACTTCAGGGTGCTACTTGTTTCTCCAAAATAGATCTCAAATCTAGGTATCATCAGCTTAAAGTTAGAGAAAGAGAAATTCCTAAGACTGCTTCCAGAACCTACTATGGTCATTATGAGTTTTTGGTCATGTCATTTGGACAAACCAATGCACCAGCAGCGTCCACGGATCTTATGAACAGGGTATTGAGACCATACCTAGATATGTTCATTATCTTATTCATAGATGACATCCTGATCCATTCTCGTAATAAGGAGGAGGATGATGACCATCTCAGAATTATCCTTCAGACCCTTAAGGATCAAAACTTTATGTAAAATTCTCCAAGTGTGAGTTTTGATTGGCATCTGTGGCATTTCTAGGGCGCATTATGACTGGTGAAGGTATTCAGGTCGATTCCCAAAAGATTGAAGCAGTAAAGAATTGTCCAAGGCCCATAACTCCAATTGAGATAAGGAGTTTCTTGGGCTTGGGGGGGTACTGCAGACGGTTCATAGAGGGGTTCTCTTCTATCTCAGCTTTTTTGACTAAACTCACTCAAAAGAAGGTTAAGTTCGAATGGTCAGAAGCTTGTGAGAAGAGTTTCCAAGAGTTAAAAACCAGGCTGATCACAACTCTAGTCTTATCCCAACCCGAGGGAACTAATGACTTTATGGTATATTAAGATACTTCCAGAGGTGGGTTGGGATGTTTATTGATGCAAAGAGGCAAGGTGATAGCATATGCCTCCAGACAATTTAAGACCCATGAAAAGAACTACCCAACTTATGATCTTGATCTAGCTGCTGTGGTGTTTGCTCTAATGATCTGGAGATACTACCTTTATGGTGGGCACGTAGATGTGTTCACGGACCACAAGAGTTTGCAGTATATATTCATCTCAAAGGAGTTGAATTTGAGGCAGAGAAGGTAGTTAGAGCTGCTGAAAGACTATGGCATGAGCATTCTCTACCACTCAGGTAAATCTAAGGTGGTTGTTGATACTCTTAGCAGGTCGACCATGGTGAGCACTGCTCACATAGAAAACGAAAAGAAAGAATTAGCTAAAGAGGTGCATAGACTAGCCTGTCTGGGGGTGCAGATTGAAGATTCCGATAAAGATGGTGCCATTATCATAAATGGGGCAGAGTCATCCTTACTAGTGGAGGTGAAATAAAAGCAAGACAGGGATTATATCCTCCTCCAGTTGAAAGAAGATGTTCAGAAATAGAAAGTGTTAGTGTTTGCAAAAGGGGGAGATGGAGTCTTGAGGTACCAAGACAGGTTGTGTGTGCCAAGTGTTGACGGCCTTAGATATAGGATATTGGCTGAATCTCATAATGTCAGATACTCTATTCACCTTGGTGCAACAAAGATTTATAAAGATTTGCGAGAAATCTATTGGTGGAGTGACATGAAGAGGGACATGGCAGAGTTCATGTCTAGATGCCCAAATTGTCAGCAAGTTAAGGTAGAGAACCAAAGGCCTTATGGTGTGGCCCAAAATATTTAAATTCTAGAATAAAACTGGGAGATTATTAACATGGACTTTATAATAGGTTTACCTCAATCCCATAGACAACATGATCCAATATGGGTTATAGTAGATAGGATGACTAAGTCAGCTCACTTTTGACCTGTCAAGACGACTGCTACAACTGAGGATTATGCCAGAATTTATCTTAAAGAGATTGTTAGGCTGCATGAGGTCCTATATCCATCATTTCATATAATGGAGCTCAATTCACAACACAGTTGGAAGTCTTTTAAGAAAGGACTTGGTGCAAAGGTGAATCTTAGTACAACTTTTTATCCACAGACAGACGGGAAAGCGACGCGAGCCATACAGACCCTTGAGGACATGTTGAGGGCGTGCATGATAGAATTTAGAGGTAACTGGGATGATCACTTACCATTGATTGAGTTTCCTTATAATAACAACTTTCAAGCTAGCATATAGATGGCCCCGTATGAGGCCCTTTATGGGAGATGGTGTAGATCACCCATTGGGTGGTTTATAGTGGGTGAGACAGGATTAATAGGGTCGGATCTAGTCCACCAGGCTTTGGAGAAGTTGAAGGTTATCTAGGAAAGGCTAAAGATAGCCCAGAGTCGACAAAAGTCTTACACTGGTGTTAGGATGAGAGATTTGGAATTTTAAGTAGGTGATTGAGTGTATCTGAAGGTATCACCAATGAAAGGAATTATGAGATTTGAGAAAAAAGGGAAGCTCAGTCCACGATATATTGGCCCTTATCAAATTCTGAGAAGGGTTGGTAGTGTAGCTTACGAGTTGGAGTTACCAGCAGAGTTGACTGTTATACACCCAATATTTCATATTTTTATACTTAAGAAATGCTTGGGAGATCCCTCTCTTGTTGTTCCTATTGAAAGTGTTGGGATTAAAGATAATTCGTCCTACGAAGAAGTCCCAGTGCAAATATTAGAGCGACAAGTCCGCAAGTTGAGGACCAAAGAGATAGTTTTGGTGAAAGTGTTGTGGAGAAACCAATTCGTGGAAGAAGCCACATAGGAAGCAGAAGAAGATATGAAGGCCAAGTATTCACATTTGTTCGTTGGCTTGAACAAGGACCTTGAAGGTAAATTTACATACTTGATCTCGAAGAGTCATGTTATTTAAGTATTGTAATCTTGTTGTCTTGAGCTAAATTTTTTTTCATATCATTATCATTCGAGGACGAATGATCCCAAGGGAGAGACATTGTGACACCCGATGAAATTATCAAAATATCCCTAGAAATGACTATGAGCGTGACACATCTTCCCATGCTTCGTTCATAAATTCGAGACCGGATTTGCCATCGGCGCGAAAAATTGAGTAAGAAAATGATCTCGACTCGATTTTAGAGCAACTGAGGTGAATTAAAATTTCACTAATTAATTCTGGACATTAAGATTTTCGCGCCCAGGGCGCGATGTCCCTGGGACGTAGAGGCACACTTAGGAAAATTCTCTAAATTTTGACGGGAAGAGAATTTTGCGAAAAACGTGAAATACACGTCCGCGCCAGCAGACATGTTGTATTTCGCAACAACTTTTTCTGTTGTTTAAGGAGGGGCAGTTTCAACCTTTTGCACCCTCCTTAAACCTTAATAGGTCAATTTTTACCCGATTAACTCATAAAAACACCTTCATTCATTCATTAAGGTTAGAACAAGTTCAAGGAAATTCAAGCGTAAAACCAAGAACCAGTTAGGGATTTCAAGAATTCTTCCCAAGTTCTTCCAAGAACTCATTCCTCAGGTATATAAGGCCCTCCAAAAGTCAGTCTATTATTGTTTTAGTATCAAAATCCCCAAATTCTATTCAAGATCATGATTACAATGTGAAATCAAGATTTTTCCTTCAGTATTAGTTAATTTCATCCAAGTGTTGGTTCATGCATTCTTTTTTGATGTAGAATCATGACTTTTATCGATTTTAGCATGAAGTTATATTATTGAACAAGTTTTACTGTTATTGATATATTCTTGAGAATCTTGTATTTATTTCAAGAAAAAGAAAGACTAGCATATGCATAGTTGAGTCAAGTTTCAGAAGTACTTTTGAGATTGCATTTGCAATGTAGCTAAATAACCCAGTATGTTTAAAAAACTTGAGAAGATACTAGTTACAATTAAGCTATAGAGTCCAGATGAGAAAATTAAACAACTAAGTTGGGCTAAGTTCCCAAAAGACCAAAGATATATTGAGAAGTTTTATTTCTTAAAGATATGAGCTATATACAAGTATTTTGGGAGTAGTATTGAGCACCAATATGAGTGAGAGTAGAATTAATAATTTGAACTCATAAATTATGTAGCCAGCATAGGATAGGATTGTATGTAGGTACAACTCCTCACTTGCCACTGAGATGATGCAGTTTTGAGATGGATCCACTCCCCTAGTCTTTCGTCCCCTACCCCAGCAAAGTACGAGACGACTCTGGCAGCGTGGGCAAGACTCTGTATCATCACGAAGCTCATAGTGATGGTTGTCGATTGGAGAAACTCCCGAAGTTAAAGTGAGATATGTTTTACATATAAGTTTTCATCATGTTATTTTCAGCATACAGAGTATTTATTATTATGTTACTTTATTCATAGATATGTTTATGTATTTTGAGAAATATTGCATTAGCTTGAGCTCCGTTTTGGTCATTTTACATACCGTACATTCCACGTACTGACGTCCTTAGGACCTGCATCGTTTTATGATGCAGATGCAAGTGACAGAGTCCCTCAGCAGCTGCTTCGTTGAGGACCAGACCACCCACTCTGATATCGGTGAGGCTTGTTCTCAGCCAGAGGCTTAGAGCTATTGTTTATGTTTTCCTTTCTACAGATTGATAGTCTTAGCATGTTATTTAAAGCCTTTCCAGGATTATTTGAGTCTTTCGCTGACTAAGTAGTCAGGCTAAGTGGTCCGCTTGGGACCAGCAATGCTTCTGAGTGTCAGTTACATCTACGGTGTATGTTTGGGGCGTAACATGGCGTGAGAAAAATATTTAAAATGTTATTTTTATAAAACTATTTTTTGAGAGGATACAGATATTTTAATCTTTAATTTTCCACTAATGTTAATAATTAATTCAATTTTTGTCAAGGTAAAGTTCTTATTTATGTGGATGCCATGTGATAAGTTTTTTTTTTTAAAAAATAAAAGAGATGTTTTAACTATGTGCAATGTCATGTGACAAGATTTTTTCAAATAAAAGAGAATGAACACACGATTTATTTTCCAAGCTAATGAAACTCATACTTTCAATAATTTAGATAAAAATTCAAATAAAAAAATAGTTTATATGTATTTTTGATACTTAACCTAAAGAAATAACAATAAGAAAAATATTAGTACTACTAATGGTATGAGAAAAAAAAAATCAATATAGTAAAAAAGAAAAGTGAAATATTTTCTTGAGAAAGAGTTATTCACAACACTTCAACTATATACGTCATTGTCAAATTAAAATCTTCACGCGTTGGTTTAGTGGGGACCAAGACATGAACAAATGGAAGCAGTCAACTTAAAACGTGAAACATACTATATAGTAATTTATTATGGGGAAAAAGATGATGTTGTTGTTATATACCTAATTATATTCAGTTTAGTGATATAAAATTATGGTTTTAAATTAATATTTATACATGTAATTAGAGATTATGATAAAACAATTTTTTTTTTTAAAAGTATGATTGTGAAATTTTAAATCATGATTTCAAATTTTTTTAAATATAAAACTTGACCATAAGTTTATATTTTGTAGATGAAAAAAAAATTCATCATTTTAAATTTATAAAAAAAAAGACTCATATTTTACGCGAAGAGATTATTCCTACTATATAATAATTTATATTAAAAATAACTAGTTACTATTATTGTTGACTAGGGGGTCTTTTATTAAATTATGTGTATTTGGAGTTTATAGCACAAACATTTATTTATAAAATGAACATTGAGATATGTGAATACCAACACATTGTTTTAGGATATTCTGATATCTTGTTTATGTATAGTTTGTTCATTTGGTAAGTGTATAAAGAAAATTTTAATAGTTTTTACGACTTGTGAGGTTTTATTTTTGTAGAAGAAATTTAGATTGTATATTAACATAAAACTTCAACTTCAAATAATATAATCATTATTCGCATATCCAAATGCACATCCTAAATGAATATAATCATCGAAGGAGAAAAAAGAACGAAACTTAGTCTAATCTGAAATGACGAAAACTTGAACATTAACTCTTTTCCTTTTGTTTATTTCCCTTATCTTCTTTAGAAAATAATTTTTTTTAATTGGGAAAATGACAATATACATATATAAATATAGGTCCTACTTGACACATGCATTTCTTCCTAATTGCTAAATAGAATATTGGCCTATAGTGGAAGCTGTGTTGTAGAGATAAAAGTTGCTTGTTGCCATTTGCCAACTAAGTATTATTTGAACGTAATTCTGCATTAAATATTTGTCTTATTCATTGATCATAACTACATTCCTTAATTATCATGCCTATTGGACTGATGTTTTAATTTACCAATAGTGACTATTTGTCTGGTTAGGATGCACATTTAAAGTAATCAAAAGTAAAAATTATACGAAATTCAATCTAGCACTAATGTTTGGTGAAACTTGACTAGCTTATAAGTTTTTGACTAGATTATTTAAGTTAGTTAAAGATGATCAGAAGATCACCTTTAATTTATGCTCTAGTTACAAAGATTATTTTAATTAATGGCCCATTTTACAGAAATTCTGTAGGTTTAAGATTTGACATATGAACAAGAATAACATATTCAGTGGAATTTCATAAGTGGAGTCTGGAGAGGAAAAATGTACGCAGACTTTGTCATTAACTCATAGAGGTAGAGAGGATGTTTCTTGAGAACTCTCGTCTCAAAAACCCATAAGCAGAATAAACTAGATATGGGAAAAAAGGCAAGAAAAAGAAAAGAAAACAAAAAAAGCCACTAATAACAAAAAACGTGTGATAGCATGTAAATATAAGACAGATAATGATAATACAAGATATAAAGACGCAGCAAATCCTACTACCCTACTATATCTCACAGCCATAAATCAACCTAAACTTATTAACCTATTAGCCTGCTACTCTAATTCGGTGAGATCAAGTTTCACCATAGAAAAATTATAAAAATACCAACTATAAGACTTAAAATTACCCAAACTTTTAAATTACCAAACTAGTATTTAAATTATCAAAATAGACCATTAAAAAAGCTGACCAAGTTATACTTGATTATTTCTTTTAATTAACTAAATTTTGATTGGTTCTTATACCAATCAAGCAGTTGATTTGATGTTGCTTTCGACTAACGCGTCGGTCATTCCACTTTTGTCCATTAAATATGTTTTCATACACATTTTTTCATTTTTGCACTTTCACTTTTTACATTTTGTTGAACCAAAAAGACTTTAAATTTTTCCTTTTTAGTTTTTATATTTTTTTAACCAAAATCTCTCCCATCAAAACCTTTTCGGTTCACTCTTATGAAAGAAGAAAACTCTTCAGTGAACAAAATTCATTTTTACTCTAGTTTTTACTTGCAATTAGTCAAAATTTCAGGTTCGTGTAACGTTTTTCTTATATTGAAATAAAAGTTTCTGTTTGCTTGAATGATTTTATATGCATTCATTTTTTTTTTTGAATTGTTTTCATTTCTATGTAGTTTTCTTTCAATAAAAATCCATCTTATTTTTTTCTCCCTCAAATCTCCATCACCGTTGGAGAGCTCTCAGTGTAGAAAAAAAGTTTGAATGCAAGCTCGAGTTCAAATGTTCCACTGCCATTGTGATTAATTTTTGAGGGAGATTATTCATTTAACAATTAGAACAACTAATAAAACAAAAAAAAACGATCATGAAATGCACCATCATGAAAAACAATAACAATTTTACCATGGTTCACTCTTCACTTCACATTTTTGGAGGGCCTTCCAGCATGAACTAGGTACCCAGGTGGATATGAGTTCATCCTTTCATCCTCAGACAGATGGGCAATCTAAGCGGACTATTCAGGTGTTGGAAGACATACTTCGAGCGTGTGTGATCTATTTTGATTCCCGTTGGGACCAACACTTATCCTTAGCAGAGTTTACCTACAATAATAGTTATCACTCCAGTATTCAGATGGCACTATTCGAGGCATTATATGGTAGACGATGTAGATCTCTGATTGGTTGGTTTGATTCCGTTGGGATGGACACATCGGATGCAGACTTTCTTATAGATGTCATGGAGTAGTTCCACATGATTCAGGGTAGATTGCTGACGGCCCAGAGTCGACAAAAGAGTTATGCAGATAAAAAGGTCTGAATATTAGAGTTTATGGAGGGCGATCACGTTTGGCTCAGAGTATCACCCATAAAGGGGGTGATGCGATTTGGAAAGAAGGGCAAGCTTAGCCCTCGATTCATTAGCCCATTTGAGATTTTAGAGCGAGTTGGAGAGGTGGCCTATAGACTGGCCTTGTCACCTAGCTTATCATCTGTACATCCTGTATTTCATATCTCCATGCTCCGAAAGTATGTGCCCGATGAGTCTTATACACTTTCATTTGATTCGGTGGAGTTGGGTCCAGACTTATCATTTGAGGAGGAGCCTATAGCTATTATAGATAGACAGGTTCGAAAGCTTCGAAACAAAGAGATTGCTTCCGTGAAGGTGCAATGGAAGAATCGTCCAGTTAGAGAGGCGACTTGGGAGATGGAGTTTGACATGCTTGCTAAATATCCTCATGTTTTCGAAGCTTCAGGTACTTTCTTCTACCTTATGTTCGAGGATGAACATGATTTTTAGTGGTGAATAATGTAATGACGGTAGGTTATTTTGAAACTAATCCTCTTACTTTTATAAAAATATCCTTCCTAGATTTTAAGTGGACATTTTTAGAATAAATTGATAACTTTGAGATTTAAGTTGAGGGGTTAAACTTTAATTATTTAATACCTTATATACCTTAGTTTACGTGAATATTAAAATAAATTAGTAGGATTACCACTTTTAATACATAATAAAAAAATTGAAAAAGAAAGAAAAGAAAAGTGGAGGACATACGACGGCGAGCATAGCAGTTATCAGGTAAGGGTTTTAACCCAAATTCATGACTACCGTAGATGTAGAATTGAAGTTCAAAGCCTCTGTAATAATATGAAAATATTTTGACATTTTCTTTGCGAAGCACGTGTTATGAGATATCAGTGCCTGTATACGTGTTTTTTTTAAAAAAAAATTAAGAGCAGAGATGGATTGCTATGTGTTGGTTTCCTGCATATGTATAATTAAGAGTAACTAAGACAATGTATACCCAAGGGAATCAAACAATCAAGTGCCCCTGTAGTGCTTTTGTTTTTCTTTTCTTTTTTCCTCATCTTTACATCTCTGCCCAGTGCTTTGGATTCTTCGTTTAAGGCATCTTAGGATGTATATATACACATATATATTTTGTGTTCATGTTAGATAATTTAAAACTTAATCCTAGACTTGAAATCTTGGGAACTGACTATGGAATTGGTTAATTTTTGGGTCTAAGCTAGAGTATAGTAACATGGGTATTATTAGTTTTGAAATCTTATGGTGAATTCTTAATTGATTAGATCGTGGTACTTCGGGTTCTATTTGAAAGGGAAAGACTCAAGTGTTTGATTGATCGTGATTCGACTAAGGCAAGTGGACTTTCAAAACTTTATAATTCTCGTAGAATTCTCAAATCTTTCTTTCTTCGACATGTGATGCATGAAATATCTGTAATATCATGAAAATAGGGTGATTAAGTGTAAATGTGAGTTAGTGTGGTGTTGTAACACTTGAATTGAAAATGTGGCTAAGTGATGAAAATTCAGTTTTGAGATATATTGTTGAGGTTGAATCAAGACTATGGTGTTATGAGTGGTATTAAAGTTTGTCATCTCCTCATTATTGTGTGAACATGCCCATTTGCATTGACTTTGTGACAAGTGTTATGTGAACTGAAAAAGAAAGAGAACAAAAAAAGATGTACTATTTTGAGGGACGTGTCACACGCTGCGACGGATACTATATTTCGAGGGTCGTGTCACACGTCGTGACAGATACATAGACTAAGAGTCCCCCATGGGTCCCAAATTGAGAGACAGCGGGTGTGTATCACTAGGACACACATGAATCATTATGTCTGACATCATTATATAAGCATTGCATCTCATCCTTGCATATTCTTTTGTAGCATGATGTTCTTTCTGTTATTGATTGCGTTATCACTTGTGAGTTGTGAGTTGTCACTTGTGATTTGGAATTGTGGTATACTAAAAACTTACTTCTACTGTCTATTATATCTTGCTGGGCTGGCTGCTTTTCTATACAGGTTGTAGTTGTGGAGGTAGGTTAGAATGAAAGGAGTTTGTGTATTCTATTGGACTTACTTTGTTTAGTACGGTTACTTGCTGGGTACCGTGTTACTTTTGGCACTCACCCCTTGCTTCTACACTTGTGTAGGTTCTGAGCCCGGACAGTAAATAGTATTTTCCTTGATCATTCAATGCTTCCCTGAAGATTTAGAGAGGTAGCTGTTGTCATCTGGCTGACTCTCTTGTTCCTATTTCTGTAGCGCTTTGTTCTATTCGAGAAGAAAGACACTTTAGACTTGTGTTTCCTTGATTTTCTGTACTGCTAGTGGTTTGTACATGTGACAATCTGGTTTTGGGGATTTTTAATTAAGTTGACTTATTATTCCCAATTAAATTTTCATTCTTATTATAACTTTGTATTCTTAACGTTATAAGTTGGGTTGTAGGCTAACTTATCTTGATGAGATAAAACGAGTGTCATCATGCCCATTTTTGGATCGTGACACTATAATACCATTATAACCAATAGTTATACTGAAAAACTTATGCACGGATAAGAACACTAACCAACACATCAAATATATTAAAAAAATGAAAATCATTTAATTTTTTGGTAACATCAATAATGTGAAGAATGTAGGGAAAGTAGCTTTTTAAGTCCTTGAAAAGATATACACGTTTGATGTGACACCCGGTGAAATTACCAAAACACCCCTAAAAAGGAACCATGCGTGTGACACATCCCATGCTCTGTTTGTAAATCCGAGACTGAATTTGGTTTTAGCGCAAAACTTTGAGTGGAAAAATGATCTCAACTCGGTTTTAGAACAACTGAGTCAAAATAATTGTAATAACCCGTTAGGTCATTTTGATAATTAGTCCCCTTGTATTCATAAAATATCCCCTTGAAAATTTTAAATGGGTATTTAGACTATTCAATAACTATAGTTATTTAGTTTATGGGTAAATCATGATAGTTGAATTAATTGGGGGACTAAATATTAAGTTAGTTAAAAATCCTACACCACATGACCTAATATTTTAGATTAAATCAGTGAATTTCTAGGAATTGATTAATTGGGGAAAAGAAATAGAAGAAGAACGTGAAGAGAAGATAGGGCCGGCAGTTCAAGCATCGAACAGTAAACAAAGTATACGTTCCAAGAAAAAAAATTCCCCTGTAGTTTTCAATTTTGTGTTTGTATATATAGTCACAAGATGTATGCAGATATAGTACCACACCATAATAGAATTGAAAAAGAAAGGAAAGAGTATAAGTGGGAAAGTAACCTTGAAATTGCGCTAATATTTTAGATTCTCTTTTGATTTTTTTTGTAATTATGAGAGGATAATGGTTAGTGGAACATTCATGGGTCTTGGTGATGATTCCCTATGAAAACTTTATGGTTGGTAATATTAACAACTATAATTATTTGAGATATGTTAATGTGTTTGTGGGAGTGATTGACAATGGGATCAAATATATATGATTTTAGTTTGGTGTAAATAGCGCTGTGGATATTTAAGTATTAAGAGTGATAGGGTAGTAACGTGTAGTGCTTGTGTGTCATTGGAAAGAATGGCGGTTGTGCAGGTAATTGACTTATTAAATTAGTAGGATTTTATGTTTGGAACATTAATTGTTGGTGTGTCCTTTACAATGATAATTATATGGAACTAAGGTGGGAAAAAAATGATGCAGAAAGAATGTAAAGGCAAGAAAGTTCTTGTTGCAGGAAGAGTTTGGTCACTAAATTAACATTTGTTTGTAAGTTTGGATGTTAGTATATCAAACAAATTGTGTCAATTTGAAACTGCTAATTGCATAACCAATTGGCTGGTTCTTAACTATTATTCGTCGTTTGATTAAGGTTTAATAAATTAAGATAGATAATAAAATATTGAGTATATTGTGTTATGTGAATCTCCTTAGATTTATACTATTTGGGAGATTTAAGATTAAATTCTAGGCTTGAAATTTTAGAGAATTGTCCATAGAATTGGTTAGTTTTGGGGTCTAAGCTAGATGTATAGTAACATGGGCATTGTTGGTTTTGAAATCTTATTGTGGTAATTTTTTTTTAACTAGATTGTAGTGCTATGGATTCCATTTGGAAGGAGAAGGCTCAAGTACTTGATTGATTGTCTTTGGCTAAGGCAAGTGAATTTCTTAACCTTTGTTAAGTATATAGAATCTTGTGCTTCTTGTGTGAGGTGTTGAGAACGATATATGTAGGCTTTGATTGATATATTTTGAAGTGGGTAATTATCCTATGGTAATATTTGACTTCTGAAATAGTGATTATTTATTATTGATATCGAAGTGATACTTACTTTTAGATGTGAATGTTGTTAAGGTTGTGATGGTAATGTGATTGAGGATATGACAATAATTATGGTATTGAGCTACCCATTCTTGATTTTGAGATATGTGAATTTGTATGAGCATTTTGCATATTGTATTTCCATGAATATGACTATTATGCATTTACTATGTGTTTGCTGGATGATCCAAGAAAGGAAATGAAAAGCCTAAGGTAAATGATTCCGGCTAGTGAAAAAGAAAAGAAATGAAAAGTCAAAGGGAAATGGTTCTGACTAGATATGAAATGAAAATTGCCGAAGGAAAATGGTTCTGGCGGATACATGGTCCATGTGTGGGCACCATGGGTTCTGACTGAGGCATGTTTATGATCAGAGGATGTGTATCGTAGGACAGACATGCATCATTCTACGTGACATTGCATTACATTGCATTACATCTCATTATCTTTTATAAACGTGTGAGTGCTTTGTGAAACTTGTGATAGATGCACTTAATCCCTGGTGTTATTGATATATAATAGTTGGTGTGGTCGTTGAGCTATCTGCTATGTACATTGTGAACTGTTATGCTGGATGATTTTATGCAGGTTGTAGTTGTGGGGATTTGGTTGGAGTGTTGGGGATACCTGTATTCTATATTACTTAATTCTGTGTTTAGTAGTTCACTTGTTGGGTACCGTATGTTTAGTACTCACCCCTTGCTACTATAATTTTGTAGGTTGCGAGCCCAGATTGTCGTGATACACTCTACTTTCCTTGTCTGAGGCTTCCAGGGGAGATCGTGAGAGGTAGCTGTTTGCCACCCCAGCTGACTTCTTACTCCTATTTTTATGATCTTGTTTTATTCTAGAAACAATATCATTTGATACTGGCGTTTCTTTTTGAATCTATTGTAATACATTAGAAGCTTGTGCATGTGACAACTAGTTTTTGAGGGAATTTCATTAAGTTGACTCATTACCCATAATTGAACTTTTCTTTTTATTATAACTCCACATTTTTAATGTTATAGTTGGGGTGTAGGCTGATTTGTCTTAGTGGAATAAGACGAGTGCCATCATACACATTTTTGGGTCGTGACAAGTTGGTGTCAAAGCCAGGTTCATAGGTCTCACGTGCATACAAGCTGAGTGTCAGTAGAGTTTCAAGGATCGGTACGGAGACGTCTGAACTTATCTTTGAGAGGCTATGGAGACTGTCAGGAAACTTCCCTTTATTTATTCTCTCTTATCGTGCTTGGGTTTGTTCATCGGTACTAAGTAATGCCTGTGTTCTTTTGACAGATAGCGAGGACTAGAGCTACTGTTGCTGGTGGTAGAGGTGAGGCAGCTCTTGGGGCAGTTGTCGAGGCCCTAGTTAGATGTAGGGGTAGAGCTCGAGCTAGAGGTCGTGCTCGTAGAGCAGCATCAGCGAGAGGTCGTGCTAGGAAGGTCTCTTCAGAGCCTACAGCTGACCCTAGAGGGAACCAAGTTCCTTTAGAGCATATAACCTCACCGTTGTTGCAGGATACTTTATTGAGGTTGCTGAATGTACTTGACAGTCTTGGTCCGAGCAGTAATACAGGAGGCACGCCAGGCAGTTCTCAAACCGGAAGAGGAGCTCAGACCCTAGATTAGCATCACATTCCACTGGTCCATGATTCGGTAGAGCATCCACCAGTAGATACTAGAGTTGACATTGATCCTGCACCAACTATTGAGGTTCGGAGTGCACCTTTGGCTACATTGACTGAGAGTGACCAGCGCTGCTATGAGATGTTTAGGAAGATGAACCCACCTCAATTTCAGGGCGGAAGGACGGAGGACGCTCATGAGTTTCTAACTACTTGTAGGTAGTTGTTAGATGTTGTTGGCTTAGCTGAGTCACACGGGATTCGATATGTTACTCTTCAGCTTCGTGGGCCAGCCAGAGAATGGTGGAGGATATATTCAAGATCTTTGCCTGTGGGATCTCCCATAGTGTCTTGGGAGATGTTCTCTGGTGCTTTTTATGATAGATTTGTCCCTTGAAGTATGAGGGAGGAGCGTCGATTGAGATTTGAGAGTCTGAGGCAGGATGGCTTATCCGTCACCGAGTATGAGACTCGTTTCTGTCAGCTATCTAGACATGCTACATCCATTATTCCAAACGAGACAGAGAAAGTTCGTAGGTTTGTGAGAGGATTGACCTATTCAATCCGACAAGCGGTGTTTAGAGTATCTAGAGATGGGGCCTCTTTCCAGTCTGTAGTGAGTGCTGCTAAGGAGGCAGAGTTGATGGAGAGGGAAGAGTTTGGGGACCCTAAAAGGGCCCGTGCATCCAGTCAGTTTTCTGGTACCTCATCTGGAGGTAGAGGGTTCTATAGAGGGGGTGGATCATCCCAGCATCAAGGATCAGTTCATGCATCATTACCTGCTTCTGAGGGTGGTCAGGCACATCATGGGTCTACAGGGCGAGACAGTTATGGTAGTTCGTCAGGATCCGCACGTTAGTCCCAGAGTCAGAGGCTTTGTTGTGGGTGTGGAGTTCATGATCACTTGATACGACAGTGTCCTTTATTAGGGGGACAAGGTGGGGCCTACCCCAGATCTTTAGTTCAAACTAGACCACCGGCACCACCACCATACAGAGGGCGAGGCAGAATTCAGACAGATAGAGGTGGCCGCATTCCAGGTGGAGGAGCGAGTGGTTCCATAGTTCCACAGGGTGGTGGTAGAAGCATTGCTCAGACAGGCGGTGGTAGGGGACCACATTGCTATGCATTTCCAAGGAGGCCCGAGGCAGAGGCTTTTAATGCGGTCATCACAGGTATTATCCCAGTTTGTCATCGATCTGCATCTGTATTGTTTGATCCTGGATCTACATACTCCTATGTGTCATCCTATTTTTCACTTGGATTCAACTTGCTATGTGATTGTATGTCTGTACCCATTCATGTTTCTACACCAGTAGGTGAGCCTTTAATGGTGGATCGAGTGTATCAATCCTGTCTTATTTCTTTGTCTGGATATGATACTTGGGTAGATATGATTATTCTGGAGATGGTAGATTTTGATATTATCTTAGGGATGGATTGGCTTTCCCCATATCATGCTATTCTTGATTGTTATACAAAAACGGTGACCTTAGCCATGTCCGGGGTACTAAAAATTGAGTAGAAGGGTGATAGTGGTTCTTATCCAAGCAAAGTCATCTCTTACGTTCGAGCACAAAAACTGATTGATAGAGGGTGTATGTATTACTTGGCTTTCATTCGGGATACTAATGTTGATCCACCTTCTATGGAGTCTATTACAGTAGTTCAAGGGTTTGTCGATGTGTTTCCCACTGACCTTCCAGATGTTTCTCCTGTAGGGATATTGACTTTCCTATTGATCTAGAGCAGAGCACAAAGCCCATCTCCATCCCTCCATATCGAATGGATCCAGCTCAGTTGAAGGAATTAAAGGACCAACTCCAAGATTTACTGGGCAAAGGGTTTATTCCTCCTAGTGTTTCACCTTGGGGTGCCCCAGTCTTGTTTGTGAAAAAGAAAGACGGGTCTATAAGGATGCGCATAGATTACAGGCAGTTTAATAAGGTAACCGTCAAGAACAAGTACCTCTTCCCCGTATTGATAAATTATTTGATCAGCTTCAGGGAGCGGCGGTGTTTTGTAAGATTGACTTGAGGTCTGGTTATCATCAGTTGAGGATTAGGGCATCAGATATCCCTAAGACAGCTTTCCGAACTCGTTATGGCCACTATGAATTTTTGGTGATGTCATTTGGGTTGACTAACACCCCTGTAGCGTTCATAGAGTTGATGAAATAGGGTATTCCGTCCGTACTTAGATTCTTTTGTTATAGTATTCATTGATGAGATTTTGGTGTATTCCAATACTGAGTTGATCATGTTAGCCACTTGAGGATAGTGTTACAAAGGTTAAGGGAGGAAAAACTATATACAAAATTCTCCAAGTGTGAGTTTTGACTCGATTCAGTGGTATTCTTAGGGCATGTGGTGTCTAAAGAGGGGATCATAGTAGATCCAGCTAAGGTTGAGGCAATTAAAGGTTGGTCGAGGCCAACTTCAGCTACTGAGATTCATAGTTTTGTGGGGTTAGTAGGGTACTATCGACGGTTTATTCAGGGGTTTTCTGCCATTGCAGCCCCATTGACCAGGTTAACTCAGAAGAATGTATCTTTTCGTTGGACTGATGAGTGCGAGGCAAGCTTCCAAAAGCTCGAAACCTTGTTGACTTAAGCTCCCATTCTGACCTTACCTGAGACAGGTGTGGACTTTACAGTATATTATGATACGTCAGGTATAGGGTTAGGTGGTGTATTGATGCAAAAGGGTAAAGTGATTGCCTATGCTTCTAGACAATTGAAGGTTCATGAGAAGAATTATCCTATCCATGACTTAGAGCTAGCAGCTGTGGTTTTTGTTCTTAAGTTGTGGCGTCATTACTTATATGGTGTACATTGTGAGGTCTTCACTGATCATAGAAGCCTTCAGTATATATTCAGTCAAAGGGATCTAAACTTGAGGCAGCGTAGGTGGATGGAGTTGCTAAAGGACTATGATTTAACCCTCCTATATCATCCGGGAAAGGCGAATGTTGTGACGGACGCCTTGAGTAGAAAGACTTCTAGCATAGGGATTCTAGCCACCATTCGAGTGGAGGAGCGACCTTTGGCCATGGATGTTCAGCGTCTAGCTAATAGCCTAGTCAGGTTACAGCTTTTTGATAAGGGCGATGTACTTGCTTTCCTTGAGGCTCATTCTTCCTTGATGGACCAGATTCGAGAGCGCCAGTTTAAGGATGAGAATTTATGTCTCATCAGACACAAAGTGACCAGAGGAGAGGCTAATGAAGCAGTGCCTGATCCTGATGGTGTTTTAAGGATTGAAGGTCGAGTCTGTGTGCCTAAGGTAGATGATTTGATTAGATTAATTCTTGAGGAGGCTTACTATACTCGTTATTCCACTCATCTAGGAGCAGCGAAGATGTATCATGATCTGAGTCAGCACTATTGGTGGTGTGGTATGAAGAAGGATATTTCAGAGTTTATGGGAAAGTGTTTGACTTGTCAGCAGGTTAAGTGTGAGCACCAGCGGCCTGGAGGTGAGCTTTAGAGCATGCCCATTCCTACATGGAAGTGGGAGCAAATCACTATGGATTTTGTGGTGGGTTTGCCCACTAATGTGGGTGGTTATGACTCTATTTGGGTAGTCGTGCATCGATTGACTAAGTTTACCCATTTCATTCCGTTCAAGGTCACGTATACAGCAGAGAAGTTAGCTGAGCTCTACATCAGCCAGATAGTTAGATTGCATGGTGTGCCCATTTCTATCATTTCTGATCGAGGTTCACTCTTCACTTCACATTTTTGGAGGGCCTTACAGCATGGTCTAGGTACTCAGCTGGATATGAGCTCGGCCTTTCACCCTCAGACAGATGGACAGTCTGAGCAGACTATTTAGGTGTTGGAGGACATATTGCAAGCATGTGTGATTGATTTTGGTACCCGTTGGGACCAACACTTGTCCTTAGCAGAGTTCGCCTACAATAATAGCTATCACTCCAGTATTCAGATGGCTCCATTCGAGGCATTGTATGGTAGATGGTGTAGATCTCTGATTGGTTGGTTTGATTCTGCTGAGATGGACTCATTAGACACAGATTTTTTGAGGGATGCTATGGGGCATGTTCGTATGATTCAGGGTAGATTGTTGACGGCCCAGAGTCGACAAAAGAGTTATGCAGATAGGAGGGTCCGAGCATTAGAGTTTATGGAGGGCGATCATGTTTGGCTCAGAGTATCACCCATGAAGGGTGTGATGCGGTTTGGGAAGAAGGGCAAGCTTAGCCCTCGATTTATTAGCCCATTTGAGATTTTGGAGAGAGTTGGAGAGGTGACCTATAGACTGTCCTTGCCACCTAGCTTATCATCTGTACATCCTGTATTTCATGTCTCCATGCTCTGGAAGTATGTGCCCAATGAGTCTCATATACTCTCTTTTGACTCTGTGTTGTTGAGTCCAGACTTATCATTCAAAGAAGAGCCTACAGCTATATTGGATAGACAGGTCCGAAAGATCAAAAATAAAGAGATGACTTCCGTGAAAATGCAATGGAAGAATCGTCCAGTTAGAGAGGCAACTTGGAAGATGGAGTCTGACATGCGTGCTAAATATCCCCATCTCTTCGAGGCTTCAGGTACTTTCTTTTACCTTATGTTCGAGGACGAACATGATCTTTAGTGGTGGATAATGTAATAACCCGTTAGGTCATTTTGATAATTAGTCCCCTTGTGTTCATAAAATATCCCCTTGAAAATTTTAAATGGGTATTTAGACTATTCAATAACTAATATTTTAGATTAAATCAGTGAATTTCTAGGAATTGATTAATTGGGGAAAAGAAATAGAAGAAAAACATGAAGAGAAGATAGGGCCGGCAGTTCAAGCATCGAATAGTAAACAAAGTGTACGTTCCAAGAAAAAAAATTCCCCTGTAATTTTCAATTCTTCGTTTGTATATATAGTCATAAGATGTGTGCAGATATAGTACCACACCATAATAGAATTGAAAAAGAAAGGAAAGAGTATAAGTGGAAAAGTAACCTTGAAAGTGCGTTAATGTTTTAGATTTTCTTTTGATTTTTTTGTAATTATGAGAGGATAATGGTTAGTGGAACATTCATGGGTCTTGGTGATGATTCCCTAGGAAAACTTTATGGTCAGTGATAGTAACAACTATAATTATTTGAGATATGTTAATGTGTCTGTGGGAGTGATTGACAATGGGATCAAATATATATGATTTTAGTTTGGTATAAATAGCTCCGTGAATATTTAAGTATTAAGGGTGATAGGGTAGTAACATGTAGTGCTTGTGTGCCATTGGCGAGAATGGCAGTTGTACGGGAAATTGACTTATTAAATTATTAGGATTGTATGTTTGGAACATTAATTGTTGGTGTGTCCTTTATAATGATAATTATATGGAACTAAGGTGGGGAAAAAAAGGATGCAGAAAGAATGTAAAGGAAAGAAAGTTCCTGTTGCAAGAAGAGTTGGGTCACTAAATTAACATTTGTTTGTAAGTTTGGATGTTAGTATATCAAACAAATTGTACCAATTTGAAACTGCTAATTGCATAACCAATTGGCTGGTTCTTAACTATTATTCTTAAGGTTTGATAAATTGATACGGATAATAAAATATTGAGTGTAATGTGTTATATGAATCTCCTTAGATTTATACTATTTAGGGGATTTAAGATTAAATCCTAGGCTTGAAATTTTAGAGAATTGTCCATAGATTGGTTAGTTTTGGGGTCTAAGCTAGACGTATAATAACATGGGTATTGTTGGTTTTGAAATCTTATTGTGATAATTTTTTTTAACTAGATTGTGGTACTATGGATTTCATTTGGAAGGGGAAGGCTCAAGTGCTTGATTGATTGTCGTTGGCTAAGGCAAGTGAATTTCTTAACCTTTGTTAAGTATATAGAATCTTGTGCTTCTTGTGTGAGGTGTTGAGAACGATGTGTGTAGGCTTTGATTGATATATTTTGAAGTGGGTAATTATCCTATGGTGACATTTGACTTCTGAAATAGTGATTATTTTTTATTGATATCGAAGTGATACTTACTTTTAGATGTCAATGTTGTTAAGGTTGTGATGGTATTGAGATTGAGGATATGGCAACAATTATGGTATTGAGCTACCCATTCTTGATTTTGAGATGTGAATTTGTATAAGCATCTTGCATATTGTATTTTCATAAACATGATTGTTGTGCATTTACTATGTGTTTGCTGGATGATCCAAGAAAGGAAATGAAAAGCCGAAGGGAAATGGTTCCGGCTAGTAGAAAAGAAAAGAAATGAAAAGTCGAAGGGAAATGGTTTCGACTATATATGAAATAAAAATTATCGACGGAAAATGGTTCCAGCGGATACATGGTCCATGTGTGGCCCCCATGGGTTCTGACTGAGGCATGTTTATCATCAGCAGATGTGTTTCGTAGGACAGAAATGCATCATTCTACGTGACATTGCATTGCATTGCATTACATCTCATTATTATTTATAAACGTGTGAATGCTTTGTGAAACTTGTCATAGATGCACTTGATCCCTGGTGTTATTGATATATAATAATTGGTGTGATTGTTGAGCTATCTGCTATGTACATTGTGAACTATTATGCTGGACTGATTTTATATAGGTTGTAGTTGTGAGGGTTTGGTTGGAGTGTTGGAGGTACCTGTATTCTATATTACTTAATTATGTGTTTAATAATTCACTTGATGGGTACCGTGTGTTTGGTACTTACCCCTTGCTACAACAATTTTATAGGTTGCGAGCCCGAATTGTCGTGATACACTCTACTTTCCTGTCTGAGGCTTTTGGGGGAGATCGTGAGAGGTAGTTGTTTGCCACCCCAGCTGACTTCTTACTCCCACTTTATGATCTTGTTCTATTCTAGAAACAATATCATTTGATACTGGCATTTCTTTTTGAATCTATTGTAATACATTAGAAGCTTGTGCATGTGACAATCAGGTTTTGGGAGAATTTCATTAAGTTGACTCATTACCCATAATTGAACTTTTTTTTTAATTATAACTCCGCATTTTTAATGTTATAGTTGGGTGTAGGCTGACTTGTCTTGGTGGGATAAGATGAGTGCCATCACACCCATTTTTGGATCGTGATAATAATATTTTTGATAATTAATTTTCGGACAGATAGGATTCGCGGCCAGGGCGCGATGCGCCTGAGACGTGAAGCCACACTTAGTAATTTTTTTTCTTTTATTTAAGGAAAGATAGTTTCGATTTTTTTCACTCTCCTTAAGCCTAAGTTAGTCGATTTTTACCCAAATTTAGTCCCTAAAACGTACGAATTCATGCTTACATCTTCAAAAAAAACCTTCCAAGAGACTTAAAGGTAGAATCAAGAAACTAGCTAGGGCATTCAAGAATCCTCCACAAATTCTTTCAAGAATTTGAATTCTCAGGTATGTAAGGCTCTCCAAAAAGTTATTTTAATAATCTTTTAGCAACGTAAATACTAGTTTTCACCTAAGATTTCAATTACAAGTTGAGATCAAAGTTCCCTGTACTTCTTGAAAGTTTATTAAAGTACTGTTCATGCATAAATTCTTGATAAGTATCATGATTCTTGTTGATTTTACTATTGATTCAAGATATTGAAACAAGATTTATATCTATGGATGAAATTATGAGAACTCTTCGATGTATTTCATGAAAGGTTTTAAAGTTTACAATTTTGAGTAAGTTTATGAAGTATTTGAAATTCTTGCTTTTGCAAGATATCTAAGAAATAAAGACTATGTTGAAATACCTTGCATTGATACAACTTTTAGACAAAGAAAAGAGTTGAGTTGAGAAAAGTTTAAGAAAGCTAAGCTGGGCTAAGTCCCCAAAAGATCAAAGATATATTTTGACAACTCTTATTCTTTAAGTTATGAGCACTATATAAGTTATTTTGGGAGTAGTATTGAGGATCGATATGAGTGAGAGTAGAATTAATAACTTGAACTTATAAACTACGTAGCCAGCGCAGGATAGGATTGTACCAAGGTACAACTCCTCACTCGCTACTGAGATGACCCGATTTTGGGATGGATTTACTCTCCTAATTTTTTGTCCCCTACCCCGACAAAGTACAGGACGGCTCTGGCAGCGTGGGCAAGAAGTTGTATCACCATGAAACTCATAGTGGTGGTTGTCAGTTAGAGAAACTCCCCAAGTTAAAGCAAGTTAAATTTTACATACAGATTTTCAGCATACAGAGTTCTTATTACTTATTTTATTCGGAGATATGATTTATGTACTTGATAAGTATTGCATGACTTTGAATTTTCGTTTTGGTCATTTTACATACCATACATTTCACGTACTGATGTCCTTAGGACCTGCATCGTTTTATGATGCAGGTGCAGGTGACAGAGTCCCTCAGCAGCCGCTTCGTTGAGGACCAGACATCATCCAGCCATCGGTGAGGCCTCTTCTCAGTCAGAGGCTTGGAGTCTTTAATTATGTTTTCTTTCTAGCATTTTTCTTTTCAGTTGTGGCTACCGTGGGCCTGTCTCAGTAGAAGTTTCAGAATATTCTAATAGAGGTTCCATAGACTATGTGTCAAGTACTTCAGTTCTTGCTGATTTCAGTTGTTGTTGAGATGTTTCTCCTTTCAGTTTATTCAGACAGTTTGATTATCTTAGCTTGTTATTTTTGAAGTCTTTCTATGATTATTTAGTCTTCCGCTGAGTCAGTAGCCAGGCCAAGTGGTTCGCTTGGAACCACAAATGGTTCTAGGTGTTGGCCACGCCTAGAGTGTGAACTCGGGGTGTGAGATTTGACTTCATTTCTTAACTATTACTCCCTCCGTCTCAAATTAATTGGAATTTTTGAGACTTTTTTCAATGTGCAAAATAGTTAAATTGTTCAAAGTTCAAAAAGAATGTTTGAAACTTTTTCTATATTTACCCTTTCATTTATTGAAGTTTTTTATTTTCTAGGAGATAAATTACACTGCATATTTATGATTCACAAAGGGCAATAGTGAAAAGTATGGTGTAAATTTTGTCTTTAAATGCTTTTCTTAATATGTGTGCATTACCTCATAAATTCAATTAATATGAGACAAAGAAAATATACTTTATTTATTCAACTTTTTGCATTCACAATACCCATCAAATCATAGTGACACCAACATTAATTACTATCAACCAGCCACTTTTACCTAGTTTATAATTAAAATTGGTATATTAGTGTAAGTAATAAAAAGTTAGTATGACCTTGTAATTTCATAGAAAAAGTTATATACTTAAGTATTTTATCCTTCACCATATCTTGTCTGATCACCTCTCTCGAATACTTCTTCAGTCTATCTCTACTTTTCTGTATTTTTAAATCCAACCTTTCACACTTAAATTAGTCTCCAATTTAAATTAGTCTCCAATTTCTTTTTTTAATTTAAAAAAGGTAATAAAAAAATCTTATATCAAAATTGCTTTACATCACTAATTTTATTGAGTTTTTCTTTGTTACATCATTTCCTCCGATTCAACCAAGTGTGTGATGACAAAAATGAGAAAGGGCTGTAAAATTGAATATTGAAAAAAGATCTCTTAATATTCAATAAATGAAATATATTATCTTTAAAATCATTTGTATATAATTTCTACTAAGTTTATAATGGTGGAGATAGTACTGTGAGTATGAGGATGGGTTAGGTGGGTGGAGAGTTGGAATGTGAGGAGACAATCAACTTTGAATTACTTTAATTATAAAACTTTCCCCCC
>JAABOM020000084.1:11774500-11830071 GCA_011800125.2 Solanum clarkiae | reverse complement strand
AACAGGGTATCATCAGAACAGTTTACATTCACACTGGGGATCAAGCAGCTGATATACTTACCAAAGCACTAGGAACAGCACAGCATGCGCACTTACTAAACAAGCTTGGATTATTGAACCTTTTCAATACATCCAGCTTGAGGGGGAGTATTGAGGCTGATAGTTGATTAATTGTTTGTTAGATAGCTTGTTAGATAGTCAGTTATTATTTGTTAATTGGTAGTTGGTCATTAATTGATTGAATCAGATGTGATAAGGTGTATAGGAAATAGTATGGAGTTAAGTGTACATATATAAATATAACCACATGTACACTGTACTGAATAATAAGAATACTTTCCCAATTACAGTGACATAACTTTTCTTCTCTCTACATTTGTAACCGTCTCTCTTCCAATCCCTCAATCCCTTTCCTTCATCTTAGCACGATTTCATCTGGATTCAACAAAATCAATTCAACGTTAGGAGTCGAATAAGACAAGTGTAAAACATTCTATCATTTGACAAATCAAATGTAATGAATAATTGACTATGATGGAGAAGACAAATTGAAATTGAAGACTAGTGTTAATTAAAAGAGAAAAATACAAATAAAAGGAGGGTGAAGTAACGTTAATTGGGACATGCAACATGCCAAGTGGGGACAGTAAACTTAACCTCTCTCGTGATTAATCATGGAGTTTGGACACTTGCTTGACCTTTCCACAATTTAAATTTGTCTTTTAATTACATTATGCCTATGTAATTATTCTTTGTACGCTCTGTCTATAGTTTGCAAACTCATGATTTGATTCACTTAATTTAGACCAAAACCATGTGTCTTTACTCTAAATTGGTACTTCTATTTTATTTCATTTTATAAATGACACAATAATATATTCAACAAAATTTTATAACTGGGATCTAGAGAGAACAAAATATACGTAAACTTTATCATTACTTCATAAATATAGAAAGCATGTTTCCAAAAGACCCTCGTCTCAATTGACAGTGTTTGAAAAATATAGTAAAAAGATCCTTAGAACTTGTAGTTTTTGACATTTTTATAACTATAGGATCAAGTCATTAATAATAATATGAAAGATACAAACTTAACTGTTTTTCAATAATACAAACATTCTTCCTTTTTACTAGAACAGATAGTGTCGTATAAATTATGTGTACCACGTAGGAGTACTAGATTTTATAAAAGGAATCAGTTAAATTGTTTACGTTTTACATAGTCAAATACCAATCTATTATAAAAATAGTTTTAAATTTTTTTAATAAAGAATTATTCGAGGATGGTAAATATATAGGAAATAGTTCTGCATCAACTGTGCTAAAAGGTTGACGAAAAATAAGTTAACTATATATGATGTTATTGGTAAACAAATAATATAAGAAATTTTAGGCTAAAGATTCGGAATGTAAATCTTTTAGAATGTTTTGCCGATGTAAATAAGGGAATTTTTTTTTTTTTTTTTGAAAACGTTCCTTTAACTTTATCTATAGATACCTTATTTCCTAACCAATTACTATCAAATATTCCCCCATTTAAAATAGTGAATTGTTTGCATAGCTATTAGGAAAAAAAAATTTGGACATAAACTAAACATCACCGGCCACTTTTGCCCTTATAGTTATTTTCGAATTATTCTCAAAAATATGAATAATCCAAAGTAAAATTATAAGTATAAATAATTAACTTTTTTAAAGTTATTACCTAGAGAGGGACAAAAATTAAAAAAAAAATAACTCTATTAGACTATATAAAAATGAAAAAGCTCAGTAATTTATTTATTTTAAAATGAAGAAAATAATACTCCCTTCATCTCTTATGCATAATTTTTTTTTTTAGTCTGTTCAAAAAATAATATAATTTTATTCTAATTAAAAATAATTTATTTTTGAAAAAAAATTTTATTCTTCATAAAATGATTCTAAATTTGAAAAATAATTTTATATCATAATTTTTTTAAAAAAATTCTTACATATTATATTAAATCAAATAATATCATATAAAATGGAAGGAGTTGTATAAGTCACCTGCAAATCAGCAGCACCAGAGGAGACCGACAGGTCAGTGACTTATCATCAGTTCACCTGTTTGTTTTCCTTTAAAATAACCTCGCCAATGTCATCAATTTGATCCTTAAATGATCTTCTCTCTGCCTAATTTTCTCTCATCTAATTGATGTTTCTTTCAGACCAAAATTTCTGTAGAACAACTGGAAGTAATCATGGCTGTAGAGCTCATGATGAATTACATAAACACAACTAGCAATAGCTTCATGATGAGGAATTTAGAAGAAAAGGCAGCTGTACAAGAAGCTGCCTCTGGGGTTGAGAATGTCGAAAAACTCATCAAATTGTTGTCACAGAGTCAATCCCATTTTACTTCTTTCCCAAATCAGGATAAATCAACCCCCATGGAGATTGAAACTGTGGCTGACGCCGCTGTTACAAAGTTCAAAAAAGTAATTTCTCGTTTGGGTGGATCAACAACTGGCCATGCTCGAGTCAGAAGAGCACCTATTGCTTCTTCTTCTTCTCTTTCAGGGCATTTCAAGAGAAATTATGTTGACACCAAAGTTTATTGTCCTACTCCAATTCAACAACTCCCTCCAATTGCCTACAATAACCAATTATGTCAAGATGGGGTTGTTGAAAAACAGGAATCCATTAATTTTTCATATGCTCCTGAAATTTGTCCCTCAAATTCCATCAACATCTCAACCTTAACAGGGGAAACAGAGAGTAAACATATTTCAAATCTTTCTCAGCTCTCTTCATTTAAAATTAAAAAGTGCTCATCATCGAAGAATGGACTCTCCGGCAAGTGCAGTGGCTCCTGCCATTGCTCAAAGAGAAGGTATAAAATTTCAATCTTTATTCGTAATTTATAATGAAAGTAATTATTTTGTTGTTCTATATTAACAGGAAATTAAGACTTAAAAGGATAGTTAGAGTCCCAGCAATAAGCATGAAGTTGTCAGACATCCCACCTGATGATTATTCATGGAGGAAATATGGACAAAAGCCAATAAAAGGGTCTCCACATCCAAGGTACATAGAGCTGTGAATTTTTTCACAAAAAGTCACTTAATTTTTTTATTTAATATCAAAATCACTCAGTTTAAAATTTTGTTCTAAAAAATTACTTAATTATGAATTTTTTAACACTCAACTTTATTTCGCAGTAACTCAAAAGCACTCAATAATTAATATTTTATTTAGAAAGCGATCCAATTAATTTAAATAATTTTTTTTTAAAAAAAATTATTGGAATACAAATGTTATTTTTAAGGCACATGAGCAAATATATGAATTCCATAACTATAAGGGATAATGCATAAATATCTTCGAAACTTGGCTTCATAACTTAGTTTAGTATCTAAATTATTCGGGCATTTATATACCCCCTAATTATTTACATGTAAAATTATTTGTACCCTCAAATCTGACGTGACAGAAAATAAAAAAAAAAATAGGTGCGTTTTATTTTATTTTTTAATAAAAAATTCCTATTTATACATATTATATAAAAAAAATTAAAAAAATCCACCCAACTCCACCTCTTTCTTCATCTTCTTCAAACTCTCCACCCATTTTTTCTCTTTTTCAAAATACCCCACCCACCTAAAACCCCATCCCACTTCTCCTTCTTCGCCCCCCACCACCCCACCGACCCCAAAAATGAAGTTAATTTTCTTCAATAATTGGCAATTTTTTTTTTCTTTCCTTCTTTCTTCTTCCATAGACAAACCACCCTACACCTCCATTAATGTCTTCTTTCTCTTTGATTATCATAAATTTTCACTAATAATCTCTCTATCATCAATTTCTTTTGAGTAAATTCTCCCGTGCATTTTCATGAACAATTTTCTTGCTAACATTTTAACCTCAAATAATGTCATCTTCATAAAAATGGTACTAATTAATATCAGTAGAGTAAAATTGACTAATTTTACCTAATTTCCACTAATAATTCTACTCGATTTAGTTCATTTTAAAAAATTTGAAGAAGATTAATAAACAAAAGAAAAATTGTCAACTCCCAAATGTTAAATTTCAATGGAGATCAAACACATATTTAATAAAATAAAATAAATAAAAATTATTTAAATAAATAAAATAAATTTAAATATATTTTTTACGTGTTGCTACTTATAATTTTACTCGATTTAATTTATTTAAAAAAATTCGAAGAAGATTAATAAACAAAAAAAAATCATCAACTCCCAACTATTAAATTCCAATGGAGATCAAACACATGTTTAATAAAATAAAATAAATAAAATAAAAATTATTTAAATAAATAAAATTAATAAATAAAATAAATTAAAAATAAATTTAAATATATTTTTTACTAATTGCTGATGTGCCGTCAATGTGGCGCTGATGTGGTGTCGAGTGGTGCTGACATGGCGCTGACGAGGCGCGTATGCAGTCACTCTCCCTTGTGAGATTAGGATTGCACTGATAGAGTTGAAATAAAACGTGTTCAAACTTGTTAAGGGAGATATTTAAACCCCCACATAGTTTAGGTGCTAAAGTGAGTCCTGATACCAAGTTTGAAGGGTATTTATGTATTATCCCTAACTATAAATTAATGTTTTGGGTGGTGGCAGGAGTTATGTATATAGTTATTAATGATATTGCATTGATTATATATGCATGTACATGTATTAGTTAGGTAGTTCTGGTAGATTTTCAGATTTTATAGCATTCTCAATTTTAGTTGGGGTTCTCTCTAAATCTTAGTTTATTCCTATATCAAGAAAAATATATTCCTTTGAAGGACATGGACATCTCAAATATCCTATAAACTCTTGAATATTTATTAAAGAAATCAAAAAATATATTAGAGTCTTCTTGACAATCAAATACTTCAAGAATATTTATAAAATCTTCTTTACATGAAGATAACATAAATCTCAAGGAGGTCCAAATCATCCTACATTCAAGAAATATGCTACTAATTGTCCTTGATACATGAAAAATTTAAGAGAGAAAAATCAAGAGATAAATAGATTTATACCACATCGTTTCATCAATAGAATTACTTCACATTTTATTGATGATCGCAATATTTTTTTATCATTTTGAAATTTTAATACAAACAAATTGATACACCCTAAAATAATATATAAAACTATTTTGTTTGTTGCTGAATTATTTCAGGGCATATTATAAATGTAGTAGTGTGAGAGGGTGTCCAGCACGTAAACATGTAGAAAGAGCTCTGGATGAACCAACAATGCTGATTGTCACGTACGAAGGCGACCACAACCATTCCCTTTCTGTTGCACAAACAACGACTTTCATTTTAGAGTCTTCCTAATTAAGATCAATCATACCCTGATGAACTCTGAACCTAAATCTGAACTTGAACCTAGGCCTGAAATATATATTCAGAATAGGAGTATGTTAAATAGTTTTTTTATATGCATGTATAATTAGTAATGAGTTCAGTAAAAAATCACACTTCAGCCTGCATCCATGAATTACTTAATAATCAAGATTCAAGACCCACGGTGGGCATTGTGAATAATCCAATGAACAGAGATGAAAGGAAACATCATTAATCGGATAGCTCTTGCTCTTTTTGCTTTTTGTTTCTTATTTCTTTCGATGTTCCAAATGATTGATGATATAAGAAAATGTACCACCAGGGGAAAAAAAAGTACTAGTTATTTTAACTTGACATAGTGTAAAAGAAAAAAAGAAATACTTTTAAAATTTGTAGTTTAAAATAAGTCATAGTGTGGTTGAAAATATTTTATTAAGGATAAAATAAAAATTTTAAAATTAAATTATAGAGACTTATTTATTTCTTCGTCTATCTTTACTTGACCTTCATTGACTTGGCATAAGAATTAAAAATAGTAAATGATGAGGTAATTTTATCAAATTATTCTTTAAATATAATAATAAATACAATATTTTGAAAAATATAATAGAGAAGTGACTAAAATTAATGACAAGAGTAAATAAAATATAAAATTATCTCTTGATTTTATAAAGTTAGATAAGTATTATTAGACATGTCAATAATATAGAAGACAAAGAGAGTATCACTTAATCATAACTATGTGGCATGCATGTATTAATCTCACTTTTATTTGTTAATAAACAGAAGCAGAAATGCAGTTTGTTTGTCTTTCCGAATGGAATTTATTGCAATAATTTTTAAAAAAACAGTTGGTTGGGTGGTAGTCGTAGACTAGTAGTCGAGAAAGTAGAAAACTAAAATTGTTGTGGAAGGGACCTAAAGAAAGAATTGATGTTTTGGTGCACAAGTCAAAATTAGGAGATGGGGGCTATTAAATGGAAGTTATTAAAAAAGGCTCAATTTTCAAAGGATGGGGGACCAACACCAACTCTTTCTTCGTCTGCTGCTTTTTTTTTCTCCGCAAAATAGATCACTTATACCCTTTGTTATATTTTGAGATTAAAAATATCTTTATCATTATTTTAGAAAATCACAAATATCTTTACACCGTCATCATTACCACATGGCAGTCCATGTAGACATCCACGTGGCAATAAAAGGGTCAAAATTACCCTCAAACTATTCGAAATAGCTTAAATATACCCTTCGACTATTTTTGAGATCAAAACTACCATTGTCGTCTATGTTTTGAACCATAAATGCCCTTATTTTATAAAAAAAATAGCGAAAAAAAGGAATATATATATTATTTAAGTAAATTTTATATATACAATTTATTTTTAATTTTTAAAATATATACTTTGGATAGATCACATGAAAAATTTATGATGTTTTTGAATTTTGTTCATGAATAATACTTATTATCTATCATTCACATATTTTTCTACTATGATTTGGGGGCTATAAAAATAATATTGAAAAATATATATAATTTCTTTTTTCGCATGTCGGCAACGGTGTAAGACATTTGTAGTCCAAAACATAGATGACAAGGGTAATTTTGATATAAAAAATAGTCGAAGGGTATATTTCAGCTATTTCGAATAATTCGAGGGTAATTTTGATCCTATTATTGCCACGTAGATATCTACGT
Organism: Solanum clarkiae; assembly: GCA_011800125.2. Classification (NCBI taxonomy): domain Eukaryota; kingdom Viridiplantae; phylum Streptophyta; class Magnoliopsida; order Solanales; family Solanaceae; genus Solanum; species Solanum clarkiae. The sequence goes on along the minus strand of JAABOM020000084.1, from coordinate 11,823,040 downwards.
GGACTGCCATGTGGCAAGGATAACAGTGTAAGGGCATTTTTGGTCCCTTGGAATAATGACAGCGGTATTTTTTTTATCCCAAAATGTAACGGAGGATATAAATGATCTATTTTGCATAGTTTAGGGGCAATTTTGACTCTTCTCCCTTTAATTAATATGGGACAGAGGAAAGTAATAGTTAACAATTTAAAATATTTAGGAGATATAAAAAAGAAATTATTTGTTTTATTCTCATATAAAAGAAAATTGTTTGACTCTTGAAATTTTAAGTGTGCCACAAAAATTGAGATGGAGAAAGTAATAATAATTGCTCATGATAAAAATAAAATAAAAAATTAAAATATTGTATAACATATGATAGCAGGTTAAATAACTAGACTGATATAAAAAAATAAAATCTTTTTTAAGTAAAGGTGTAATTGTGAGGGCATTATCTTCCTTTGGTTCCTTTTCGTTGAGTCCCATGTCGTCCATTTCTTATATGATGTTAAGCATTGATCCTTTTTGTGAATTAAGTTTTGAGTTTTAATTTAAACAAAAAATGCAGGGAAAAGTCCAATTTGCTTCTTCATATGCAATACACCAGCTCCATATCTTCATCTTTGTGTTGGCAGTTGCTCATGTATTGTATTGTATAGCAACTTTTGCTTTGGGCAGGCTAAAGGTACATATCCACATTTCTAAACTTTTACTTTCCAAGAAAAAATTTCTCTACTTCTATGAGGTAGTCGTAAGGTCTGCGTACATTATATCCTCCCAGACGTCACTTGTGGGATTTCACTGGATATGTTATTGTTGTTGTTGTAAACTTTGACTTTCATATCATATATTTTCTTTGTTTAATCCTTAATAATTTGTAGATGAGAAAATGGAGGGCCTGGGAAGATGAAACTAAAACAATTGAATACCAATTCTACAACGGTTAGTATACAACTATTTCAATAGAAAAAATAATTCTCTCTATTCTTTTATTTCTCTAATGCCTTAAGCTTATTCCTTAAGTCCCAATTCACTACAAAAAATTATTCTCTCTTTTTTTTTTTCTGTAATTTGTAATCTAAAAGAAATGAAGAAATTATGTAGTTATACGTCATCCCATCAAAGAATAAAATATAAAATTAAACTATTACTAAATGCAGAAATTTTTTTGGGTTGTTTGGCTGGGGAGGGGGTTGACATAAATTAAAAGAGCTTATATATATTTTATATATAAATAGTGTAATTACTTATATACTAGTAGTATCATGTTATTTTTATGTTTAAAGATAATTAAAGAACTCTCGCCATAATCATTATTTTAGTAGTAATATTTAGAACCAAAAACCTAAGGTAGGGTTCCATTAAATGTGAAATTCCATCATGGTAAGAATTCATTGTATGTTTGATGAGTGGAAAGATGAGAATTTTATTCATTCCAATAAATACTAGCATTCAAAAATAGGTCCACCACCAAAGAATTTTATAGGAAGACAAGCCTGAAAATTGATGTGACATCCAACTAAAAGTTTATACACGTCCTTTGCTAGTTGCATTTGGATGACCACACGGATCAACGTGCCAGTTTGGCATGACAGTTATTCTCTTCGTTAATAAAATGATTTAGTTCAATTTAATTTTGAATTTGAAAAAATAAAAAAAACTTTTAAATTTTATATATATATATATTATATGAAATAAATTAAAATATTCTTTGATCTTGTACTCTTAAATATATCACGTAAAAAATTAAAATTAAAATATTATTAAAAAAGAAAAAAATATTCTTTTAAAATAAACTAAAAAAAAGAAAGTAATTCTTTTTTAAGTAGAGGGGATGTTACTTTTTAATTTACTTTTAATTTTAATATTCTTTTTATTATTTTACCTGCTTTGTACGTTTTTGTAAATAAGATTAGCTTTTGGTGTTTTCAAATTTGTGCCTTTTCAAAATGCTTCAAACCCATTCTTCACTTTCTTCTTGGTCTTTGCTTTGATGCTATTGGTCCATCTTCGTAATTAACAAGAAATGTAAATTATTGACCTAATTAATAAGATATATATATATTTTATGTGACATTATTTTTATTAGGTATATGTAGAGTTTGAAAAGAAAAGAAAATTTAAAATTTTTAGTTTAAAATAAATGTCAAATATTTGCATTGATTATAAAATATTTTATTAAGAGTAATTAAAATTTTAAAATTAAATTACTTATAAAAATAATTTTTAAAATAAATCTTAACAATAAAATATATGACATATAAATTGAAATTAAAAAAAAAATGATATAAATATTAAGCCCGTGCTATGCCGCTAGTTGGATAATAATAAGATGTGTGTAGGGAATCATTTGCAAGTTGCCTCTGAGCCGTCTTCTAATACTAATTTGATTTTTCCAACTTGACCGACACTTCATAGTTATTATTACTGCCTTCCCCTTTGTTTGATTTATATTTTCTTTCTTCAATTATTTTAAAAAGATCATAATTTTTTAAAGATTTGATTTACCTTCAAATTTATAAATTACAGTTGATATATTTTTTATTATAAAAATAATTCATGTATTTTTTTTATTATAACAAAAGTGGTTCACATAAATTGCTTTTATTTAATAAAAGTGAAATAAGAAAATAATTTTAATTTTTTTTAAAAAAGATTCATATAAGAATATATATATGATTTATATTTAATCTTTCTTACACATGAATTTGCTTTAATCTCTTAGAATCAATGACTAACTCGAGTTTTAAATATCTTCGTTGTAAATACATTAGCTTATCATTATTTAACTTACCTATTCTTATTTTTTTCATTCTTTTGTTAAAAAGTATGAGAAATAAAATGAAAGAATTGTATATGCAAAAAAAGAAAAAAAAGAGTACAGAAAAAAACTGAAAGTATTTTTTTACCGTTATAATATAATTTATCTTTTCTATCTTAAAAATAAAAGAAATTGGGATATCTATGATAATTTTATAAGAAAGCGAGGGGAGAAATAAATTTGACATCAAAATAATAAATTTAATTTTATTATTTATAAATTAATTTTTTACTTCCGTTAGACCAAAAGAATATCAAGATCATTTGTATAATAGTAATTGTACATATAAATCACTTTTATAACGAGGAGTCTATTAGCTGATTATTTGTATAATAATAATTGTATATATAAATCACTTTTATAACGAGAAGTCTATTAGCTCTAAATTGCAAAGTTGAGGGATAAATCATGCCCTTTTACTATTTTGCAATTGTAACTCTTTACATCACATATTTTAAATTAAAAAATTAAAAGATATTTTGGTACAATCTATATATTTTTTAATTTGAAATGACAATGTTTTTTTTTTTTTTTGTATTTTTATAAATATTATGTCAAATAAAATAAAAAAACTATTATTATTATTATGCTTATGATTATGATTATGATTACCATCAGTACTAAATGATTGCAGATCCTGAGAGATTCAGATTTGCAAGGGAGACCTCCTTTGGACGTAGGCATTTGCATTTCTGGAGCAAGTCACCGCTGTTGCTCTGGATAGTGAGTCCACCTCTCGCACTCTCTTTGAATTCTTAATAATTAAATTATTTTTATCAAGCTTTTAATAAATATTTATTATTTATAGATAAGTGATTTAAATTATTCTCTTTTTTTGAATTTTATATTTAAATTATTGAAAATGAGGGGTTCATACTTAAACTATCAATTATTAATTTGAAAAAATACATCTTTCTTTTATTGCATGCTCATTATAATGTGCGTATTACACTCTTTTTTTTTTATTTAAAAAATTGACACATTGCATTGCATATGGATAAAAAATTCCATTTTGACAATAAATAAATAAATTATTACTCCCTCTGTGTACTTTATATGACTCACTTTACTTTTCTATTAATCTAAAAAAGAATGACATATTTCTTTAGTTAGTAACAATTCAAATTTAAAATATTCATTTGAACCTTAATAAAATAATTTACAATCACACAAAAATTTATCACTTATTTTAAATCACACATTTCAAAAGTCTTTTTTTTTTCTAAACTTTGTGCGAAGTCAAACTAACTCATATAAATTGGGACGAAAAGTATTATTAGTTAAAATTAAATACTAAAATATTATTCAACCACTTGACTATAAAAAAAGGAATTTGAAAAAAAAGAAAAGAACTCTCGAGAAGATTATAAAATAAAATATAAATGTTAGCTCACTCAACTACTTCCTATCACATATCCCCCACCCCCCACCCCCAAATTTTTAGTTTTTTTTTTTTTAAAAAAAATCTTCATAAAAGTTTTTAAAGAAATTCCCACTTCATTTCCCTCACCCCCCTTAAATAATAGTTTAAATATACTTTTTAAATAATTTTGCCTGCGAATGTAATCCTCCACTTTCATGTTGTGTTATACATACATACAATGTATATATGCGTGTATGTACGTGTGTGTATATATACACACACTTTTTGCTACAATATAAAAAGAGAGAGAGAAGTATTTTTGCTACAGTATCTTTCCAAAATAATATTTTTATTTTTGTTGTATTCTGTTGCAAGTAAAAAAAAATTTGCTAAAAATATATATAGATATTTTTTGAAAAATTTTCTTAACAAAAATGTAAAAAAAATAAAATGATTAAGAACGGAGGGTTATATTGGGTGGACTAAATTTTTCTATTTTTAAAAATAAAAATAATATTATTAAGAAGGAAGGGGGAAGAGGTGAAATTTGAATTTTTGTAAAAAATTATAAAGAAAATTAAAAAATAAAAGGATGGGAATTACTGGAAGGGGGTGCAGGTGGAGGGGTTAGGGGAGGAGGTGGTGGAGTTTGAGTGACAAAATATTTTAAATTTTATTTTTATTTTTATAAAAAAATTAATTTTTTGGAAGGATAGTAATATGTTAATCTTTAATTTTTAATTAATATTAATATTTTATTTATTTATTGTGAAGGTGGAATATTGTTCTGATGTAATAATCCACGTGACAAGATGTTTTCCAAAAAAAAGTGTGTTTACACATATTACTAAGATGAGTTTTGCAAATTAATGAGTGATAATTTAGTTATAAAACTCACACCCTCTATAGTATAGCTTTGAAACTAAGGTTTCATTCAACTCAAATTTTTCTGATCATATTTACAGGTTTGTTTCTTCAGGCAATTCTTCTCATCAGTAGCAAAGGTTGACTATTTAACCCTTAGACATGGGTTCATGATGGTAAGTCAATCTCCAATAAAAAATTAAGTTATCCAATATCCCAAATGATACTATAATTACATGTCTTATTCTCCCTTCCGAAAAAGTACCACCCCGACTCCTACTTTGTATATATAATTGTATTAAGTTTACTGTTAAATTAACCTCTAATATTTTCCTGGTTAATCTAACCACAGGCACATTTAACTCCAGAGAATCAAAAGAATTTTGATTTTCAAATATACATTAACAGAGCAGTTGACAAAGACTTCAAAGTTGTTGTGGGAATAAGGTTTACATCTTTTTTTAAGAATCTTTTTTAATTAATTTTATGATGATAACGTACATTATTTATGTTGCAGTCCAGCGTTATGGCTCTTCACGGTACTATATTTTCTAACGACTACCGATGGTACGTAAGCAAGATGCTTGTAATTGAAAAACAAATATGTGTGAAAATTAATTGAAAGTTGTTCCTCTTTTTGGACAGGACTATACTCGTACCTTTGGGTGCCATTTGTCCCACTCATAGTAAGTCCATTCATTAATAGGAGTAATATTCACGATTGACGAAAGTATAAATTAATTGTGAAAAATGCAGATAATATTGCTGGTTGGCACAAAACTTCAAATGATCATAACAGAAATGGGGGTAAGGATTTCAGAAAGGGGAGACATAGTGAAAGGTGTGCCAGTGGTGGAGACTGGTGACCATCTTTTTTGGTTTAATCGCCCTGGCCTTGTGCTTTTCTTGATTAATTTTGTGCTCTTTCAGGTAAGTTTTTATCATTTTCGTATATTTATTATATCTCTTAGCTTGGGATTCCATAATAATTTTTTATATATTTTTCAGAATGCGTTTCAAGTTGCTTTCTTTGTTTGGAGTTGGGTAAGGAGTTGGATTTCTATTTTTCATTTTTCTTTTCAACATTTTTTAATTTTATTTTCCTTTTAACTTTTCAGTGGAAATTTGGTTTTCCGTCTTGCTTTCACAAGAATGCTGCAGACCTAGCCATAAGGCTAACCATGGGGTGAGTTCCATTTGCAAAAACACAGTTTATATTATATTCTTCCTTAATAGAGGGAGAGGGTTGAGGAAGGATAATCATTTAATTCCCCACATAAAACATGATATGTTGGTCAATCAAATTCTCGGAAAAGGACAAATATTTCATTTTACAGTTGATGCATATTTTCGTATTGATTGTTTTAGTTGATCTTGTTTCAGGGTGATCATACAGGTCCATTGCAGCTACGTGACTCTTCCTCTCTATGCCTTAGTCACCCAGGTAGGTACTCTGTAATTTTTACTTGTTGAAAATCTTATGATTAAGCATGAATAATACTGATGTAGAGAAATTTGTAGATGGGTTCATCAATGAAGCCTATCATCTTTGGTGATAATGTGGCAACAGCTCTTAGAAGCTGGCACCATATGGCGAAAAAGCGAGTGAAGCATGGGCGGCTATCGGGAAACATCACCCCTGTCTCCAGCAGACCGACCACACCTTTGCATGGTACTTCCCCGGTTCACTTATTACGCGGTTACCCACAATACAATGAGGACAGTGTTCAAGCATCTCCTCGGACATCCAACGTCGAAAATGAAGGGTGGGCTAATGAAATATCTACTGACAATAAAGATTATCAGGAGGGACATGCCTCCACATCTGTGCGACCTCCCCATGCTCACAACCAGCAAATTGAGATTACAATGTCAGATTTCACTTTTGGAAACAAATCAAATATTTGATTAGTTTCTTTTTGCTCTACAGTGTTTGAGTTCATAACTGTAGACAGTAGACAACATATATCAACCCTAGCTAATCCCACACACACATTTTAATTCCAATCTTTTATATAGCCACATAATCACATACGATTATCCTATAATTATGTAACATAAGAATGATATTCCTTGTAGATTTTGAAATTTTATTGATCAATTCATATTAAATGTGGATTAAATCTTAAATTTATGATACATTGATCAAGTCAAATTATTAGTTAATGAGGTTGAATAAATATTTAAGTCAAAATTATATGACTTAAATAAAAGGATAACTTACATAAATCCCATATTGAAATAAAGAAATTTTAATTTATCCCAACCTTTTTCATATTTATAAAAATCCCATAAAATGTCAATTATGCAGATACACAGAAGGAAAAGAGACTCATAGATCATTCATAAGTGAAGATTCATTCTATTCCATTTCAGTTACAATTTAAACGGAAGGTGGAAGGTAAATTTCAATCCCTAAAATTTAGCTAAACAAATCATAACTAAATCCCTGGAATAAAGCAACAATGCATTTCAAAAAATTAAAAATTCAAATTATTCTTCGTACCGAGACTAACAGAAATTCAAAAAAAAAAATATAGGTTAGCTTCATCTTCCCCATTACAATTTCATACGATTTTTTTTTGAAACTCAGTGTAAATTGCATTTTTTTCAACTTTCATATACTGATACATATAGATCCACCATCCTTTAGCATTGGGCTCACTCAATTAGAGTAAGAACAAACTATCCCAATTTGTGTAGATGAGATGTTTGATAAAATGCTGACTCATTGAGATAGTATTCTGACTGTTATTGATGATGATTCATTGGGATTGTTATGAGTTGTTTAATTAGGAAAATTAGGAATAATATATGATTCATTCATATGTATAGTGCATCCAACAAAATAATATTGTATCATGTGGTGTGATACACTGAAATGTGTTTTGATGTGTGAAATTGACAAAATATGTCTTGATTTGACAAAATTTTTTGTAACTGCTATATAAATGCAAACAAGTTTTCACAAAAAATGAATCAAGATATATGATACACATATTTTCACAAAAAAAATTTGAAACTGGTACACTTCGTATGTTAATGTGGATAAGAACAAACTATTGAGTTGATATATCAATCAACTTTCATTTTTGATGAATCATTACAACAAAATAATTTAACACATACATGACTCAATTCATCAGATAACTTATATAGGTTGGTATAAAAACAATGGATCATATAATATGATTCATTGCAATAAAATAGTTTAACACATGACTGATTCACTGCATCAGATATTTATACTTTAACCATGAATCTTTCAGGATGATTCATTGCAAGAAAATGCTTTAACATATAACTGATTCAATTATCCAAATAAGTATAAGTAGACGCATCAGATCCAATGAATCATCAACATATACCAAACTTTCAGCTAAATTTTCAGCAACGCATTTATCAAACACCTCACGTGCATAATTTTTCACTACCCCCAGAGCTCACAAAAAATAAACAATGAAGGATCCATATGTATGAAGTATGTGAAAGTTGAAAAAAAAAAGAATTTGCCAATAAATTTCAAGAGAAATCGTATGAAATTGGAATGAGAAAGATAAGTTAACCTATCTTGATTTTTGAAATTTGAAATTTGAAATTGATCATAGAAGAAGATGAAAGACGTAAAATCAAAGAATGGAATTTAGGCAATCAAAGAATGGAATTCAAAGATAGTAAGGTAATTTTTTTTTTTAAAATGAAAGACGTAAAATCAAAGAATAGAATTTAGGCAAAAAAGAATGAGAAAATTTAGTTTGCAGAAAAGGATTGGGATGTGAAGAGTAGTATATCCGTAATTAAGAGAGAGAATAAGAAAATAAGGGATTTTGGAGATTTATTAAAAGCGTTGGGACTTTTAGAAATTATTATATTATAAGTTGTGTATTTATGTAAAATTTCTTAAATAAAATCCAAATTTTATTTGGGCCAGTCCGTTAACTTGACAAGACCAACCCAACCTATGTTATTCAAGCCCAAGGTCTTCTAAATTTAATTGAAGACCAAAATACCCCCAAACTCTAACTTAGAACTATATAAAGAAAAAAGAGGAAGAAAAGAAACTAGAAGAAGAGAAATACATAGAAAAGTTATGCTCTTCAGTGGTGATTCGCAAGTCTTTCGCATACAAAGGAGTTTTTGTCTCCAAGTTGTAAGCCGCAAGTTCCCATATTTTTGTGATTGTGATTAAAGCTTGGCTCCACATTCATAGTGAAGTTTCAACAAGTATTTCTTTGATTCAAGAACAAAGTAAAATCTTGAGTTGATGGTCGTGAGGAGAAGAATCAGAGGATTACATCTTTTTTTATATAGATTTTATAAAGTCTGTAACCTTCACACAAATTATTAAAATATAAATATCATTATTTGTCTCTATTTTTCTTTTCTTGATTGCTATTTTTCAGGAATAAAACTTAATTGCATACAATTGACACATCCAATGGAACAATCTTTACCTCTTATCTCTTCTTTTCAAAAAAAAAAATAAAAAAAAAATTCAAGAACACCAAGATAACTTCAAAGAAGGTCAACTCAAAATCTGCATTAGCAAATAAAATTATTGGATCCAAATTCTGATCTCTTTAAAGTTATATAAAATTATCAATACAGCCGCAATGGACATCAACTTTAAATTAAATATTTTTTGGGCTATTGACTACGCAAATGACTTGAAAATTGTCATAGAGATTGTGACCCAAATTAGGAGTAAAGCACAAAATGTTGGGACAACGAGTGCTTCATGCACCACCTAAATCATCTCATTTTTGTTGTTTATCTTCTTCAAAAGAAGAAATATCCTCTCTATATGTTCTTAGAAAAGGGAAAGTCATCGCTGAGGTAGTAGAAAGAACTTTGGATCGACTAAGGCGGTTACTAGAATGACGCTATCAGTCGAATAATTCCTTCATTCGTGAAGATTGATATCTTAAGCGCTAGATCTATTGTGATCTTCCCTCATGTTACTTCTTAATCCAAGCTATATTCTAGTCATGTTTCACAGTATTTTTCATCCTCTATGATGGTTGTGCAAGCGATGGTAATTGAAACTTTCACCATAGAAGAAACACTTACAAATTTGATGAAAGCAATTGAAGGCCTATCAAAATACATCAAAGGTCATGGCACCCAAATTACCAAGTTGACAAATATGATAGAGAATATAAAGGAGGGACAATCCACTCGATTATGTACAAAACTTCATGAGCCGCAAGAGAAAAAAGAGTCTTTCACAAATCAAGAAACAACAATCAAGAAGTTTCAAGTGTCTTGTTGACCAATTGAAAGACTTCAATATGGAGACTATCAAAGATAAATCAGAGTCCATATCTAAAATCTCCACTCACATATGTAAAGCCGCATTCTCAAATAATTGATAACCTAAAGATACATGCTGATTATCAACCTCCTAAGTTGCAACAATTTAACGGCAAGGGAAATTCAAAATAATATGCAGCACACTTTGTCGAAACTTGCAATAATGCTGAAACATATGATGATTATCTTATTAAGCAGTATTTTCAATAACTCACAGGAGATACTTTTGACTGGTACATAGATCTTGAACCTGGTTCCATTGATAGATGGGAGAAGATGGAGCAACAATCCTTAAGCGTTTTTATAGCACAAGATATGTTGTAAGCATGATAGAGCTCACCAATGCCTGCCAAAGAAATAATGAGCAATTCATTGACTTCATTAACTGTTGGAAGAGCTTGAGCCTTAACTGAAAATATCACCTTAGAGAAACTTCTAAGATGTAAGGTCGTTGCTATATAATGCAACTCATAAAATCTAAAACATTTGAATAACTAGCAACTCATGGTCATAATATGAAATTGCATATTGCCACATATATTAAGGGTTACACTACTTTGAGCCTCATGAAAAAAATGTACATGATACTGAGGATAAGGTCAATGTGACACTCCATAAATCTATTTTCATATGTACCTATATTTTAAGCCTCCTCATTATGTGTGAGAAGTGTACTAGGGTCATAAGAGACCTCTCGTACTTAGTCGAGTTTAAAATTTTACTATAAGTTGAGTTTCTAGTCTTAGATTATGCAAAGGTCAACTTTAAATGACCATAACTCTTAGCACACAAAGAATTAGAAGTCCTATGACATACCAAATGAAATCTATTTGAATTAGCTTTCCAACGCAATTGGTTTCACCTCATTTGGAGTTTGGAGTCAAAAGTTATTGTCGTTTTACTGAAGACTGCTAGAGCAGAGGTGCAATACGAGACCTCTTTACAGGTCATAAATCAGAGTACGACCCATCTGCTAACTCGTGTAAAAATGACTAAAACTTCAAGCTCCAGACTCTACAGACTCATCTACGAGTCATAGAACCCTCTACAAGTCGTAAAATGGGGTTGGAAGAGAATCTAGAAACCTTATAATTTGCTCTAAAGTTTACGAAAGGTTCCCTATGGGTCATAGAGGGTCTCGTAGGTGACCCAACCAACAATTTCAAAGAGCGCTATTTTCATCTTTTCTCACCCTTTTAAGCCTAACTTATCAGTTTCCACCTAATTAAACCCCTAGAACATACTTATTCATATCATCAACTTCAAAATCCTCTAAGAACTCAAAACGTAGATTCAAAAGGGAAAAAGCTAGGGCTTCCAAGAATCTTCTTCAATTCTTCCAATAAACTAGTTTCCAAGGTATATAAGACCCTCCAAAAGTTATCCTACTATTATTTTAGTATCTATAACCACCAGATTCTACCCAAGATTATGTTTATAAGTTAAGATCATAGTTTCCTCCATTACTAGTTAATTTCATCAAAATATTTATTCATATGTTCTTCTTGATAAAAATCATGTTTTTTTACTGATTTCAGCACAAAGTCAAGCTATTGAGACCAGATTTACAGTTATTGTTGTATTCATGAGAACCCTATATCTATTTCATGAAAAATAATAATGTTCACAGTTTGAGTTAAGTTTAAGGAGTAGTTAAAGATTTGTATTTACAAGATAGCTGAGTAATACAATTGAGTTTTTGAGACACTTGTAATGACTATTTTCAGTCACAAAAAAGAGACAATTTGTGATAAGCCTAAGAAAGCTAAAGTTGGGCTAAGTCCCAAAAGATCAAAGAGACATTTTGAGAAGTCTTGCTCTTTAAGTTATGAGCATTTTAAAGTTATTTTGAGAGTAGTATTGATCACCAATATGAATGAGAGTAACAATAAATTGAACTCATAAACTATGTAGTTGGCATAGGATAGGATTGTATCAAGAGTACAACTCCTCACTTGCCACTAAGATGGCCCAATTTTGGGATGGATCCACTTCCCTAGTTTTCGTTCCTTACCCTAGCAAAGTACGGGACAACTCTGGTAGCGCGGGTAAGACACTGTATCATCACAAAGCTCATAGTGATGGTTGTCAGTTAGAGAAACTCCTCAAGCTAAAGTAAACTAGTTTCTACATCCAGGTTTTCAGCATATGTTCTATTTTCAGCATGCACTTCATTTATTACTCATGCTATCCTATTGTGAGACATGTTCTGATTACTTGAGTACAGTGCCTTACCCTAAGTTTCCATTTTGGCTATTTTACATACCGTACATTCCATGTACTAAAGTTCTTTGGACCTGCATCATTTTATGATGCATATACAGGTGACAGAGTTCCTCAGTAGACGTTCCATTGAGGACGAACACTTTCTGTCCAACTACTTGTGAGGCCTTGTAAAAACCCCAAAAAGTGCCAAAAAACATGCCTCGGAATGCCTGGAATTTTAATTTTCATGTATCTCAAAATTCATTTGTTATTTCAAAGATTCAACTTCGGATTCTTGTTCAGGGGATCCAAATTAGGGGGTAAAGGATCTAACCCCGATTTAAGAGCAAAGATTTAGCAATTATAAAATTTCAAGTGCGATTTCCAGAGGGGTTTTTGCATCCCCCTCGCGACGCGCCCCTGTGTATTTTGGGGACTGTCTTTTCAAGTTTGGTCCAAGACTTCTAGGCCTAAGTATTCCCATACGTGTTTTTACCTATACTTAGCCAAATTTCACCCTCATATTACCCTAAACACTTCCCAATACTCACTCAAACACTTAGTCATATTTTCACTCCCCAAACTCAAGTCTCAAACCCTCATCCTAAGCTAAGATTCTCCTTCAAGGTTCTTCTTCAAGCTTCAAGTCTCCATCTCCAATCTTTATCAAGTTCATTTCCAAGCTAAGGTATGTGGGTTTCTTTCATGGGTTCCTTTCACCCATGACACCCAAGCCTCATTTTACATAAACTGTATGATTTAAAGTTGATTTACAAATGGGTATTGCATAATATCAAAATTAACTACATACTATGTTAAAGCTATGTAAAGTTGTGACTGTTTTGCTATGTTTTGAGCTATAAATCTTGGATCTATTGTAAGATTTGAGGAGGGGTTTTGATGTACATGTCTTGAGGGTTTTGCAAGGTGTTGATTGATGGTTTTACAATGAGTTTTCTTGTATGATTTCATCTTTAATTTGCATGGTTTTATACTACCACTTCACACCCTCTAAGTGTTTGATAAAATGTCCGGATGTGGTTTCTTGAGAACTTAAAGGTCCAAAGCATGAGATATGATACGAATGACTATTTGATGATGAAATGAGCTTATGTATATGATATACTCTATATAATTGTTACATTAGATCATACCCGATCTGGGGGACAAAAGCCCGGGTAATCATGTTGGGGGTTTATACTCATCAACCATGCGAGAGGTTTATACTTCGTCACCATGTTAGTAAAGTGTGATTACCATCAACCATATGAGGGGTTTATACCACACAACTACCAACGGGTTTATACCCTTGGTTTCTTCTACACATATGATATCCTATATGAGCATGAGTTACTTAAGCATGTTTTACTTAAGCATTTATCATACATGTCATATTATATATTATGCCTATTGCTTAATACTATACATTTTGATTATGATGCTTATCTATTGTTGTATTACATCCCACATACTTAGTACATTCAAATGTGCTAATACATACTCTATGCCTACATGATGACACCATATAAGAACCGATGCCTAAGTTGATCATCCTCCTCCACGTGGCTAGTTCTGTGCTATTCAAGCTAGTTGGTGAGTCCTCCACTTCGGGGACCTAGTCTATGTTTCTTCTATTATGTATTGAGACATTCATCGTTATTGCTTATTTTGACGATGAGGGTGAGTCTAGTTACTTTGTCTTGGCCCCCTCTCTTATCTATGTATTAGAAGTGTTTGTTGAACATGTTAAGTATCTATGATATGAGTTTAACTCTTGTCCTTTGACCATGATATTGTGCAAGCTTTTCCCTTAGCCCCGTTTTCCCCATTCTTTTATCTTTGATGCTTTGATTTATTGCTTTTGTTACCAAGGACGTGTAATGATGCTTTATGAGGCTTGCTTGGGGTCCCTTCGGTTCCCCTTGTGCTGTGTCACATCTAGCCCCTAGACTTGGGTCGTGACAGGCCTCCTACCAGTTAGAGGCTTTGGAGTTTCTATCTATGCTTTCTTTTTTTGTATTTATTTTCATTACTTTTTCAGACTAGTCCAGTTAGAGGTTCCACAGACTATGTGTTAAGAGTTTCAGATCTTCTTTTCAGTTGTTATTAAGATATTTTTACTATTTAGTTTATTCAGATATTTCAGTATTCTTAGATTATTATATTTAAACCTTTCTCTTATTATTTGAGTCTTCTGCTGAGTATAATAGCCAGGCCAAGTGGTTTGCTCGGGGCGAGAAGTGGTTATGGGTGGCAGCCACATGGGGCATGACAAACTTGGTATCAGAGCACAGAATTCAAGTGTCCTAGGGAGTCAAAGGAATCATGTCTAATAGAGTCCATATTATTGTGTGTGAAGTACGCCACATCCATAATAAAGAGGCTGAAAGACATTTTGAAGTGTCACTATCAATTGATATTCCCTCTCGTGCTTCAGAGTTACCTTTGTTAAGTCCATTGTAATTCATGCATTCACGCATTATTTTTCAGATCATGCCTCCACATAGAGCCGTCGGACCAACCAGGGGTAGAGGGCGCCTAGCCAGGCAGAATGCAAACCATCCTGAGTCACCAATTCTCTAGGGACCTATAGGTCTAGCTATGCTTGTTGAGCAGCCTCCACAAGTGGATATCTCTAATACTGAGCTCCACTAGGCCATCTAGACCTTGGCACAGACAATCACTACACCAGGAGTCGATAAGGAGATGACAGGAATGCTGGTTTGGATACAACCAAGGTTCATGAATTTTAGAGGACGAACCCACCTGAATTCACAGGGTCTAATGTGAAGGAGGATCTCGAGAACTTCATTGAGGAGCTCTAGAAAGTGTTTCAGGTTATGCATATAGGTGATGCAGAGCGGGTTGCGTTGGTTGCTTACCAGCTCAAGCACTAGCTGGACTTTGGTTTGATCAGTGGAAGGGAGGTAGAGCAGAAGGGGAACCAACTTTGAGTTGGGCAGTGTTCGTGGAGGCCTTTTTGGGATAGATTTTCTTAGAGAGTTAAGGCAGGCTAAAGTGAGAGAGTTTTTGAATCTTAAGCAGGAAACTGTGAATGTGCGGGAGTATAACCTCAAATTCACTCAGCTATCCTATTATGCTCCGACTATGGTCATGTGCACTAGGATGGATCTATTTGTGTCAGGGCTCTCTCGGATGACTAAGAGAGAGGGCAAAAATGCTATGCTAATTAGGGATATGGACATAGCTCATTTAGTGACTTATATGCAATAAGTGGAGGAGGAAAAAATTCAGGATAGGTAGGAGTTTAGAAACAAAAGGGCCAGGACATTAGGCTAGGAGATAGGTAAGAGAGGGGCTAGAAATGCCAATCATTTATCCTTTCCGCCCAGGACATCTGGACCAACACCTTTATCTGCTAGTGCACCCACACCGAGGGTTAAGAGTGAGCACGGATCATAGAACCACAGATTTTTGGGCAGCCAGTCATAAGGAAGTGTAGTTCAAGGATCGACTCGTTATCTATTTTGTGGTAAGTGTGGCAGGTCCCATCCTGGAGAGTGCCTTATGGGAATAAATGGTTGTTTTATATGTGGTCAAGTGGGACACTTTTTAAAGGATTGCCCTATAGGGAGGCAGAACATGAGGCATAAAAGATCTCAATCAGTCTCATTAGCACCACAAGGTAAGCTAATTCAGAGGGGTGCTACATCAGGAGGAGGCGAGGGCACAAATGTCTATATGCCATGGCCACCAGACAGGAGCAGGAGAACTCACCAGATGTGGTTACCGATATGCTCAAAGTCTTTACTTATGATGTCTATGCATTATTGGACCAGGTGCCATACTGTCATTCGTGACTCCCTGCGTAGCCATGAAATTTGGGATTAGTCCAAAATGTCATCTCGAAGCTTTTAGCATTTCCACTCCTATTGGAGATCTATCCTAGCCCAAAGAATCTATAGGAGTTGTCCAGTGATAGTTTACCATAAAGATATCTTAGCTGACCTGGTTGAGTTAGATATGGTAGATTTTCATGTCATTCTAGGCATGGATTAACTTCATGCTTGTTATACCTCCATAGACGGCAAAACTAGAGTGGTCAAGTTTCAGTTTCCTAATGAGCCATTCTTAGAGTAGAGAGGTAGCTTAGTTTTTCCTAAGGGTAAATTTATCTCGTATCTCAAAGCAAGAAAGTTGATTTCCAAAAGGTGCATGTACCATTTAGTCAGAGTTAAAGATTCTCATACCGAGGCACCATCTCTCTAGTCTGTTCCAGTTGTAAATGAGTTCCCAGAAGTCTTTTCTAATGATCTACCTAGAGTCCCTCCTGATAGGAAGATAGACTTTGGGATAGACACCCTCCCAGATACTCAACCCATATCTATTCCTTCATATTGTGTGGCTTCTTCAGAACTAAAAGATTTGAAAATATAGTTGAAAGACCTCCTAGGTAAAGGTTTCATTAGACCAAGTGGTTGGGGTGCTCCTGTTCTCTTTGTGCGTAAATAGGATGGGTCTCTTAGAATGTGCATAGATTACTGTCAGTTAAATATGGTCACCATAAAGAACAAGTATCCTCTTCCCAGAATTGCTGATCTATTTGACCAACTCCAGGGTGCTACTTGTTTCTCCAAAATAGACCTTAGATCTAAGTACCATCAGCTTAATATTAGAGAAAGAGACATCCCTAAGACAGCTTTCAGAACTCGCTATGGTCATTATGAGTTCTTGGTCATGTCATTTGGACTGACGAATGCATCAATGACCTTCATGGATCTTATGAATAGGGTGTTGAGGCCATACTTAGATATGTTTGTCATTGTGTTCATAGATGACATCCTGATTTACTCTCGTATTGAAGAGGAGCATGCTGACCATCTTAGAATTATCCTTCAGACCTTTAAGGACCAACAATTGTATGCTAAATTTTTCAAATGTGAGTTTTGGTTAGCATCTGTGGTGTTTTTGGGCTATATTGTTTATGGTTAAAGCATTCAAGTTGATTCCCAAAAGATTGAGGTAGTAAAGAGCTGGCCAAGCCCCAGAATTCCAATAGAGATAAGGAGTTTCTTGGGTTTGGCAGGTTATTATAGGCATTTTTTAGAGGGGTTTTCATCTATCTCAGCTTTCGTGACTAAGCTAACCTAGAATAAGGTTACATTCATATGGTATGAAGCTTGTGAGAAGAGTTTCCAAGAGTTGAAAACTAGGCTGACTACAACAGCGGTCTTATCCCTACCCGAGGGAGCTGATGGCTTTATTGTATATTGTGATGCTTCCAGAGTTGGGTTGGGATGTGTATTGATGCATAGAGGCAAGATGATAGCATATGCCTCCAGAAAGCTTAAGACTCATGAGAAGAACTACCCAACTCATGACCTTAAGATTTCTGCTATGGTGTTTGCTCCCAAAATTTGGAGACACTATCTTTACAGTAGGCATGTAGATCTATTTACAGACCACAAAAGCTTGTAGTATGTATTCAATCAAAAGGAGCTAAACTTGAGGCATAGGAGGTGGTTGGAGTTGTTAAAGGATTACGAAATGAGCATCGTCTATCACCCAGGTAAAGTTAATGTAGTTGCTGATGCTCTTGGCAGGTTGACCATGAGGAGCACTACACACATTGTGGATGGAAAGAAAGAACTAGCTAAGGAAGTGCACAGGCTAGCACGCTTAGGGGTGCAGATTGAAGATTCTGATGAGGATGGTGCCATTATAAAAATGGGGTAGAGTCATCCTTGGTTGTGGAGGTGAAAGAAAACCAAGACCGGGATCCTATCCTCCTTCAGTCGAAAAAAGATGTTCAGAAGAAAAAAGTATTAGTGTTTTCAAAAAGGGGAGATGAAGTCCTGAAATACCAAGGCATGTTGTGTGTACTGAGTGTTAATGGCCTTAGAGATAGGATTTTAGCTGTGGCTCATAACGCCAAATACTCTATTCACCCAGGTGCAACAAAAATGTATAAAAATTTATGAGAGGTTTATTGGTGGGGTGGCATGAAGAAGGATATTGCAGAGTTCGTGTCCAGATGCCCGAATTGCCAACAAGTTAAGGTGGAGCACCAAAGACCTTGCGGTGTGGCCAAGAATTGAAATTCCAGAATAGAAGCAGGAGATGGTTAATATGGACTTCATAATAGGTTTACCTCCAGCATGATTCAATATGGGTCATACTATACAGAATGACCAAGTCAACTTACTACCTACCTGTCAAGACGACTAAAATAACCGAAGACTATGCCAGACTTGATGTTAAGTGATTGTTAGATTGCATAGGGTTCCTATATCTATTATTTCTAATAGAGGAGCCCAGTTCATAACATAATTTTGGAATTCCTTTCAGAAAGGGCTTGGTACAAAGGTGAATCTTAGTACAACCTTCCATCCCCAGACAAACGGGCAAGCGGAGCGGACCATACAAAATCTCGAGGATATGTTGAGGGCATGTGTTCTAGACTTTAAAGGTAATTGGGTTGATCACTTACCCTTGATCGAATTTTCTTATAATAACATTTTCTAGGCTAGCATACAAATCGCACCATATGAGGCCCTGTATAGGAGGAGGCATAGATTGTAACGTCCCGAAAATGTCCTTTAGAAATGCCCATAATTGTAATTTTTATATATCTCAAAATTCATGCGTGATGTCAAAAATCTAACTTCATATTCTTGATTAGGTGGCAAAATTGAGTAGGCAATGAGTATAACCCCGATTTTAGAAGACCTGTAGCAAAAAATGATTTGCGCCAACCTTTCACAAAACAATGTGGGTCCGTGATGGTTCTGCGACGCAGACCCATCATGGAGCAGTGTTATCACTTCCTTAATTTTCCTGTTTCTGCCTAAAACATTGGTGTCTTGGCCCCATACCCTCTTATGCGTAAAAACACCTATACTTAGCATTTTTCAACTCTATACCACTCAAAAACCCTCTCAAAAACCTCTTCAAGACTTAACCAAATATTTCATTCAAATTCAAGTATTTCAAGCTTAATTTCGGATCTCAAGAACTCAATCCAAGCTTCAAGTCTCATTCAAGTTTAGATCAAGGAAAAACCTAAACTCAAGATATGTGGATTTTATCCATTGGGTCCTTTTACTCATGTAACCCAACCTTTATTTTTATGAAAATTGCATATTTCCAAGTTGTATTGCTTATGGGTATTGCTTATTATAGATTATGATTATAAATTATGTTGGGGTTTTATGAATATTGATTGAGAACACATGTCTATCTATTTCAATATTATACTATGAGATGGTTTGTCTATTGTGACTATACAAGTTTTGAGCTATGAAATTATGATCTATTGTGGGATTTGATGATGAATTTCAAGCTATCTTACTTGAGGGTTTTACTATGTGTTAGTGGGTTGATTTACATTGAGTTTTCTCATATTATTTCACTCTTGAATTGCATGATTTTGAACTAGCACTACATACCCACCAAGTGTTTGATAAAATATCTTGACAAGGATTCTTAAGTTATTGATGGACTACTACATGGTTTATGAGTCAAGTAACTTTATGATGATTAAAGGATTGTATGTATACATTGAATTCATGAAAAATATCTATAGTGTTGCAAGTTGGCCACACCTTGCTGGGGTGGGGTGACAAGCCCAATCACCTTGTTGAGGGCGTGACATGCCTCAACCACCTTGTTTGGGGGGTGACATGCCCATACTACCATGTTGAGGGGTAGATGCCTTGACCACCTTGTTAGGGGATGACATGCTCATACTACCATGTTGAGGGGTAGGTATCTTGGCCACCTTATTGAGGGGTGACATGCCCATGCTACCATATTGAGGGGTAGGTACCTCAATCACCTTCCAAGGGGATGACATGCCTTGGATTCAAAGTAATAGTTTGCTTGGTCTATGAGGGTTATGGTCTCTTCCTACACATGTAATATATATTTTGTAAGTTATATGATTTACAAACATCCTTTACTCCAAGCTTTGTTCATGCATGCCATATTGATATTATATTTGTCCATTACCTATGACTAAGCATTTTTACTACGTTGCCTTATGTCTTGTTGCATTGCATCCTACATACTTAATAAATTCAAACATACTAACACATACTCTATGCCTACATGACGTTACCATGTAGGAACCATAACAGCTCTTGATTATCCTCCACTTGGCTACGGTGATTTGGAGATAAGCTTTGGTAAGTCCTCAAGTCCGGGGACACTAGTATGCTACGCTTACTGTTTGATATCTCTTTATGTTGAACACTTGATACTATGAGGGTGAGCCTGGAAAGTTTCTTGGCCCCCACTCCGATCTATGTTTGAGGTGTTGTTGGAACAACTGATGTACTTATTCTATGAGCTTGACTCTTGAGTATTTTTTGATTACCAAATACTTCCCTTAGTCTCATTTCTCTTATTTATATCTCTCTTGTTGTTATTTTGCTTCTGTGACCAAGGATGTGTGAATGACATGCTAAGAGGCTTGTTTGGGGTCCCTTTGGGGTTTCTACTCACCGTGTAACGTCTAGGCCCTAGGCTTGGGCCGTGTTGGGTGGTTTGAAGTTGGAGAGGTAGGATTGATAGGACCTGATTTAGTCCACCAGGTCATGAAAAAGGTGAAAGTTATTCAAGAAGAGACTAAAGATTGCCAAAGCCAACAAAAGTCTTATACCAATGTTAGAAGGAGAGATCTAGCATTTGATGTAGGTGATTAGGTGTACCTGAAGGTCTTACCGATAAAAGGAGTTATGAGATTCGAGAAAAAAGGGAAGCTCAATCCTCGATATATTGACCCATCCCAGATTGTTAGGATGATTAGTAATGTGGCATATGAATTGGAATTGCCACTAGCATTAGTTGCTATTCATCCAGTATACCACATTTCTATGCTTAAGAAGTGTTTGGGAGACCCTACACTGGCTATGCCTTTAGAGAGTATTAGAGTCAAAGGCAACTTGACATATGAAGAGATTCTAGTTCAGATACTAGATCGACAAACTTGTAAATTGAGGATCAAGGAGATTTCTTCTATTAAAGTATTGTGGAGGAACCAGTTCGTCGAGGAAGCCACTTGGGAAGCTGGGGCAAATATGAAAGCTAGATACCCACACCTATTCGTGCCTTCCAATGATGAATATGAAGGTAATATTCCTTATTCCTACCACTGAGTTGAGAGACATCAATAAATATGAGTAATAAGACACCTGGATAGCTTTTTGTTGATAAACTAGTTCAAGAGTAGCAAACATGCAAATATTCCCTAGTATCACCTTTATTCGAGGACAAATGATCCCAAGGGGGAGATATTGTGGCACCTCATAACTTCATCCTCATATGTGACTATGTTTTAAGCCTTACCTTTTTGTGTGGGAAGTATATTAGAGTCATAAGAGGCCTCTAGTACTTAATCGAGTTCAAAATTTTCCTATAAGTATAGTTATTAGTCTTAGATTATACAAGGGTCAACTTTAAGTGACCATAAATCTTAGCACAAAAAAAATTAGAAGTCTTATGGCTTATGAAATGAAAGCTTTTTGAATTAACTTTCCAACGCAACTGATTTCACCTCATTTGGAGTTCCGAGTCAAAAGTTATGGTCGTTTTACTTAAGACTACCAGAGCAGAGGTATAATATGAGACCTCTTTATGGGTCGTAAGTCAGAGTATTACCTATCTTGTAACTAGTGAAAAAATTACTAAAACTTCACATTTTCAGCCCCAGACTTTACAGACCCATCTATGGGTCGTAGAAACCTCCACGAGTCATAAATAGGGCCCGTAGAGAATCTAGAGGCCCCAAAATTTGCTTGAAAGTTTATGAAAGGTTCCCTATGGGTCATAGAAGTATCTACAAGTCATAGAGTTTCTCTTAGGTGACCTGACTAGTGATTTTAACGAGGGTATTTTCATCTTTTCTCACCCTTTTAAGCCTAAACTTGTTAGTTTCCACATAGTTAAACCCCTAGAACGTACTTATTCATATCATCAACTTCAAAACCCTCCATGAACTCAGAATGTAAACTCAAAGGGGTAAAAGTTAGGGATTCAAAGAATATTCTTCAATTCTTCGAAGAAACTAGTTTCCAAGGTACGTAAGGCCCTCCAAAAGTTATCCTACTGTTAGTTTAGTATCTATAACCGTTAGATTCCACCCAAGTTCATATTTATAAGTTGAGATCAAAGTTTCTTCCATTACTAGTAAATTTCATCAAAATACTTTTTCATGCACTCTTCTTGATAAAAATCATTTCTTTTACTGATTTTAGCACTGAGTTAATTTATTAAGACCAGATTTACAGTTATTGTTGTATTCATGAGAACCCTATATCTATTTCATGAAAAACAATCACAGTTTGAGTTAAGTTTAAGGAGTACTTAAAGATTTGTATTTGTAAGATAGTTGAGTAATACAATTGGGTTTTTGAGACACTTGTAATGATTATTTTTAGTGACAAAAAATAGACAAGTTGTGATAAGCCTAAGAAAGCTAAGTTGGGCTAAGTCCCAAAAGATCAAAGAGACATTTTGAGAAGTCTTGCTCTTTAAGTTATGAGCATTTTAAAGTTATTTAGAGAGTAGTATTGATCACCGATATGAATGAGAGTAATAATAACTTTAACTCATAAACTACGTAGCTGGCATAGGATAGGATTGTACCAAGGGTACAACTCCTCACTTGCCACTGAGATGACCCAGTTTTGGGATGGATCCACTCCCCTAGTTTTCGTTCCTTACCCTGGCAAAGTACGATATAACTCTGGCAGCATGGGAAAGAAACTGTATCATCACAAAGTTCATAGTGATGGTTGTCAGTAAGAGAAACTTCCTAAGCTAAAGTAAATTAGTTTCTACATACAGGTTTTCAGCATATATTCTATTTTCAACATGCACTTCATTTATTACTCATGCTATTCTATTTTGAGACATGCTTTGATTACTTGAGTACAGTGCCTTACCCTAAGTTTCTATTTTGGCTATTTTACATACCGTACATTCCATGTACTAAAGTTCTTTGGACATGCATCATTTTATTATGCATATGCAGGTGACAGAGTTCCTCAGTAGACGTTCTATTGAGGACTAACACTTTCTGTCCAGCTATTTGTGAGGCCTTCTACCAGTCATAGGCTTTGGAGTTTCTATCTATGCTTTCTTTTAATATTTATTTTTAGTAGTTGTTCAGACTAGTCAAGTTAGAGGTTCCATAGACTGTATGTTAAGAGTTTTAGATCTTCTTTTCAGTTGTTGTTGAGACATTTTTACTATTTAGTTTATTCAGATACTTTAGTATTCTTAGCTTATTATATTTAAGCCTTTCCTTTACTATTTGAGTCTTTCACTGAGTATAGTAGCTAGGCCAAGTAGTTCGCTTGAGGCCAGAAATGGTTCTTGGTGCCGGCCATGCCCAGGATGTGAACTCGGGGCGTGACAGACATCCTTTCATCCAAAATTGAAATTGAAGAGTCTATATAGGTAGAAATTCACCTCGACGCATGAGCATAAAATGCATGTCATAAAGATTATTAAATTTGAGCTAATTCTTCAAGTTGTGATGCTCTTAAAAATCGAGCAAAGTTCGACAATCTCGATCTAAGTCTCCATATCACGAAGTTCCTCAAATTCAGCCAAAATCTTTAAGTTTCAAAGCTCATCAAAGTTGAGAAACATCTTCAAGCCAAATGCTCCTCAATGCATGAGCTTAAAATGCTTGTCATGAAGGGCATAAAATTTGAGCGAAGTCTTTAGTTTTGAAGCTCTTCAAATTTGAGTTAAGACTTCAAGAGTGAAGCTCTTTAAATTTGAGCCAAGTCTTCAAGCGATAAAATTAGCTCCATACAATGAGTAAAATCTTTAAGTTATTACTCTTGGTCCACATGAGTTTAAACAAATTCACTAGGTTGAAAACCTCAACATAAGTGGTCTAGACAAATAAAAAAACTCACACGTTTTGCATTGAAGTGTAAAATAAATATATTTTATTGCTTCAAAAAATTGCAAGAGTATTTATACATCAGCAATGATAAGAAAAAAATTGATGTGCCATCCTTTACAAAGAATCTGAGTAGGAAGTAAAAAAGATGAGATTGGACGCTAAAAGGTGACTTGCCAACTCATTTTAAATGCTTCTATTAAGTTTGCATAATCTCTTCATCATACATCATCACTTTAAATTTTTTATGTATTGACGCAGTCATAAATGAGCCTCTATCTTTAGAATGGGGGCATATTTAATCTGATTTGTGAAGTTAATGTAACAAGTAGTTGCTCTCCCAAACTAGGACAGACCACCAAAATCTCTTTCTTTCTAAAGCCAAAATACAAGAGGAAGAGACACAAAGTGTGGTTCGGCATCAAAGCCGCAACTTAGAAAAGAATGCACTAAGTATAATTCATCGCCAAAGCCACAACTATAGAGAAAGAGGCACACACTATGCTTCATCTCCAAAGCCACAACTATAAAAGAAGACATGCAATGTGGTGCATCGCTAAATACGCAAATCCAAAAAAAGATGCGTCAAGTTTGTTCATGACCACCAAAGTCTCAATTGCTTAAAAAATACATTGAGGCTTATTGTCAAAGTTGCGACTACAAACCAAGATGCACCAAGTCGTTCCTTGACAATTTTGGATTACCCTTCATATTTGTTAGGTTTGATATTGAACTGTTTGTGGTCTATTGTAAATTTATTATTTAAAAAATTAATAAAAAAGGTGATGTGTCATATGGTGGCTAGCACAAAGCTTCAAATCAATATGGTGAAAAGTGTGGCATATGCTCCTCCGCATGTCATGATGACTATGATCCTACTGGCTTAAAAATTCTTTATTTTTTCTCTCTATGTGGATTGTAGAAGTCTCAATCAATACAAAAATCAATATGCGGTTCTCTGGCGAAAACTTAAAAAACATACTTTCATGAATATTGTCCAAAGTCACACCAAAGTTTATTGTGTAGCTAATCTTACAAAAAAATTATTTTTGATTCTTTGATAAGGAATTTGGCTTTAATATTTGGAGATGCTTTAGACATTGAAGTCTATTTTATATAGAATCAAGTCTTTGGCCATTTGGATGCTCATACATGAAGATACAGACATTTTGGTGAGACTCCAAAATCTGTAAAAGTAATGACAGATAGGAGACCAACTTCAAAAATTAATTCTCGTCAATTAATAAAGATTTTGGCTTTGATTTTTGAATATGTTGTAGACCTCAAAGCAGTAACTTCACTTGCTCCTTTGGAGGACTAAGGGCACCAGGATAGGAGAAAGAGAAGACATGGACTAGTCTATTTTCTATAGAATCAAGTCGCTCTTCATTTGGAGACTCCTACACCAAGATACAAACGTTTTGATGAGACTCCATGAACCTGTAAAATAAATTTGATTTGGAGAAGCAAAATAAAAAATTAATTCCCAAAAATTGAGAAGAATTTGACATTATCTTAGGATATATTGTAGATTTATGAGTCTAAATTATGAAAATCAAACGGATCATGATTTCGATATCTCTACAACAAGATATTAGTTTTCTATTGCAGGTATGATGAGCTGAAAAAAGTGACAAAAATTAAAAAATAAATATTACCTAATGGAGATGGATCTGATCGAGCTTGGTGATGCCGCAAATTGACAATCAGCCTACATGGGATGGATATTTATAGATATCAAATGTACATAAATTATTTTCCTACAAATTATGAAAAACCCACAATTGAAATAAAATTATGGTAAATTTTCATAGGAACCAAATTATAAAAAATTACATAGGATTCAATTTATGAAAAAATTCATAAGATTTAAGCTATGGAAAATTTCATTATAGTCAAATTATGGAAAATCTCCATTGAAACAAATATGGAAAGTGTTGAAAAATATCCTACAAAAAAAATTGATTCATGAATACTTCATGCCTTGTCTTTAAAGGTTCGACAAGTCAAGCACCCCTACAAGCCTTGAAGTAGAGGGCATTTGTAGATAGTGAAATTTTATTGATTAATCCATATTAAATGTAGATTTAATCTTTAGTTTATGAAATATTGATCAAGTCAAATTCTTGGTTAATGAGGTTAAATTAATATTTAAGTTAAAATTATATGACTTAAATAAAATTTAAATTATATTTGGGTCAGTCTGTTGAGTTGACAAGATGAGCCCAACTCATGTTCTTCAAGCTCAAGGTCTTCTAAAATTAATTAAAGACCAAAATATCCCCAAACCCTAACTTACAACTATATAAAGGAATCTTCATAAGATCAGAAAAAAGAGGAAGAAGAGGAACAAGAAGAAGAGAAATACATAGAAAAGTTATGCTCTTTAGTGGTGATCTATAAGTCTTTCGAATACAAAGGAGTTTTTGTCTCCAAGTTGTAAGCCACAAGTTCCCATATTTCTAGTATTGTGATTAAAGTTTGGCTCCGCATTCATAGTGAAGTTTCAACAAGTATTTCTTCGATTCAAGAACAAAGTGAAATCTTGAGTTGATGATCGTAAGGAGAAGAATCAAAAGGATTACATCTTTTTTTAGAAAAGATTTTATGAAGATTACCTTCACACAAATTATTGAAATATAAATACATTTGTAGACAGTGAAATTCTATTGATAGAATTCACTTTGAATATGAATCAAATCTTAAATTTGTGGTTCATTGACCAAGTCAAATTATTGTTAATGAGGTTGGATCGAAATTCAAATTAAAATGGATATGACTTAAATAAAGCCCAAATTACATTTGGTCTAGTCCATTAAGTTGACAAGATGAGCCCAACTCATACTCTTCAAATCCAAGGTCCAAATCTCTTAAAATACTTGGACTAAAGTACTCCTGAGATCCTAGTTCACACCTATATAAAGTAGTCCTCATAAGATCATAGGACACACAAGAAATATACAGAGAACCCTTGCTCTTCAGTGGTGATTTGCAAGTATTCTGCATATAAAGAAATCTTCATCTCCTAGTGCTAAGCAAAAGTATTTCATCGATTCAAGAATAAGGTAAAGTCTTGAGTTAAAGATCGTGAAGAGAAGAATTAGAGGATTATATCTTTTTTAACGATTTTGTAAAGATTATAACCTTCACACAAATTATTGAAGTATATATATCATTGCTTATCATACATTTTTTGAGTTTATCAATCGATGCTGGAACGTAAGTCTAAACTATAAAGATAAACTCAGTGAAGCTTCAAGTATAGAGATGTGCATACAAGGAATGCATTGGGGTCTTTACTATATTTTGCAAGGAATAAATCCTAGGGATTTTGAAGAATATGCTACTACCTTCTCATGATATGGAGCTAAGCATGGCCTCAGTCGGAACCAAAAGGTCGCCCATCCAAGATCGCCACAAAGGAAATGAAAAGCAAGAATTCAAGAAAGTGGGAAGATACTTGCCTAAGGCTGAAAATAAAGAATCCATGAACGTCAACACTTCTCCTGTGAAATTCACCACGAAGGTAAGTAATAAGTAGAGTGTAAAGATGAGCTCTTAGGAAGATAAGACAAATTAAATCCGTTTTTTGACTCAGACGTTGCCGCAATCTTTGATGAACTCCTTGAGATGAAACTCTTTGAGTTATCAGAGGTGAAATGACTGAATGAAGTAGGGAGGAGTGATGATAACTGATGTAAGTACCATAGATTAGTTGGCCATCCTACTGAGAAATGGTTCATCTTCAAGGATAAAATCATGCACTTAGCTCGAGAAGGAAAAAATGAACTTCAAGATAAGAAATCAAGTTAAAATCAAGTCATTACCTGCAATTTTATAGAAGAGCATGATGTCCCAAAAATGAATCTGACAGGAATGATTAAGTTTGGAGATTTTGATCCTATTAATATTGACAAGTTATTTCCTCTTTATACAATAAATATTGTGGCTCTTGTAGAAGAAGAATCAACAAAAGAAGATGGAGACTAGGAAAATCATCTTAATGATTATGGATGGACTCTCGTACTCATCATAGACATTAGAATAAACTAAGAAATACGTTATGAGAAAGATGGTGAGAATCCCTCGAATAAAAAGTTAATTATATGCTCGAAGGAGGAGGAAATGAAGGTGCATCACTATCAAGAGTTGAGTTGACCAATTACATTTGGAGAATATCTGTCAAGCTAGTTTCATAGCAAGTCCATATGTGACTGCGCAAAAGCTCTATGTCGTAATATTGATAAGAAGGAAGCAAAAAATGAAACTTTGTCATATCCATCACCCAAAGAACTACCAAAGTCATCTCCCAAGGTTGAAGATGTATGCATGGCCAAAATTACATTCTCAGATGATGATCTTTTAATTTGTGACAAACCTCATAATCACCCTTTATTCGTGGTTGGTTTTGTATGCGAGCAAAGAATAAATAGAATCTTAGTAGACAGTAGGTCTGGGATCAACATCCTTCCAATTTGCACAATGAAGGAACTTGGGATCTCAATTGTAGATCTTATTGAAAATCGCTTAATGATCCAATGATTCAACCAAAGGGGGACAAAGGGCCATAGGGGTTATCAAAGTGGACCTCACTATCGGACAGTTACAATCAAGCATATGGCTACATGTAATTGATGCAAAATCTTAGTATAACATCTTGCTCGAAAGGCCTTCGATCCATGAGAACAAGTGGTTCCATCTACCTACCACCGATGTATGAAGTATTATGAGGATAGAGTCACAAAATGGATTGTTGCAGATGACAATCCCTTTAGTGAAGACGAAGCACACTTTGCTGATGCAAAGTTTTACTTGAAGAGATATGGTGCAAAAGTTCATGGCGTTGCGACAAAGCGATTGAACTCCAAAATAAGAAGGCTGAGGTACCTGTTGGCAAGATTAAAGCTGCAAACAAGGGAGACTCAAAGATTGGCAATCTAGACAAGGTACCTAACATAAATGGTGCTTGTTTAAGTAAAACAGTGATACCCATTCTTTGTTGCACTCCGAAGGCAAAGGAAAGTGAAATACACCCTCTCAAGTCGCACAAAGATGCACTAAATGGATTGACCTTTCCTGTTAAATGGATCGATGTGATAAAGTCATCCACAAAATTATTTGAAAAATTTGTAGCTCCTAAATCATTGCAAAATTAAGTGCTTCTGATGAAGCGTACAGATGAAGGTTTCAATCCTAATGCTTATACTTATAGATTGTTGGAGAAAGCTAGATACGATCCTAATAAACCATCAAAGTTAGGGAAACTTCCATTAGAACCCTCCATAAGGCAACAACGTGAAGGTTTAGGATATAAATGGCGTCCATCAGCTCACATTTTCATTAGAAGGTTTAGCAATAACTACATCACTACAGATGATAATCCTGTTTCTTCTGAAAAAGGCCTTCTATCTTTGATCGACTTGGAAGCTCAACGATGAGAATTTTCGTATTTAAGATGTTAGGGCCATTAAAGAAGAAAAAAATGCTTAGGAGAAACTCTGTGGGTATTACAGCTTCCACTTTCCTAAATCTCAAAATATTCCTAAGGATTTTCAAATTCTAATCCCTTCTAGAATGGGGTGGCAAACAAACCTCGTGGTTTCATGTGGAGAAGTACTGAAAGCAAAATCACATGTTGTGGTCTACATCAAGCAACGTGATACAGATGAAGAAAATGTTGGCTCTTCGTATCACATTAGTACACAAGATGAAAGGCATAATTTGAATCCACGTAAAGTTGATGAAGACATGGAGGATGTCTCATGGTCTTACCATATCTCTTTTAATGATAGAAGACCTTAAGAAGATGAAAATGAAAGGGATGTGCCACCCAAACTAGAAGAAGGAATAAAAGCAACGGTTGATGCACTGAAAGAAGTCAACCTTGGCACTAATGAAGATCTAAGACCCACCTTTGTGATTTCTTTACTTGATGGTGATGAAGAGAAGGCCTATGTTAACTTACTTAAAGAATACAAAGACGTATTCACCTGGAGTTACATAGAAATGCCCGGATTAGATGTTAAAGTAGCAGTCCATCATCTTGCTGTCAAAAAAGGTGCACTTCCTGTCAAGCAAGCTCAACGATGCTTTAGGCGTGAACTCGTTCCCGTAATTAAAGCCGAAGTTAACAAGCTTATTGAAGCTGGCTTAATCCATGACATTAAGTATTCCACATGGATCTCAAGTATTATCCCCGTAAGGAAGAAAAATAGACAAATTTGAGTTTGTGCCAACATTAGGGATCTCAATAATGCGTGTACAAAAGATGAATTTCCACTGCCTATCCCAAAGCTTATGATTGATGCCACTATCGGGTATGAGGCAATGTCTTTTACGTATGGTTCATACAGTAATAATCTGATCCGCATGTCGCCAAAGGATAAGGAGCTTACCACATTTTTGCATGCCTAAGGGTTTTGTTGCTACAAAGTGATTTTGTTTGGCTTGAAGAATGCTGGAGAATGTAATGCCCCAAAAACTGCCCGAAAATGTGTCTTAGGAAATGCCTATAATTGTAATTTCTATATATCTTAATATCCGTGCATGACATCAAAAATCTGACTTCATATTATTGATCAGGGAGCAAAATAGAGTGAGAAATGAGCATTACTCGAATCTCAGAGGACCCATGATGAAAAACAAATCTGACCAAAATTTCAATTCCCAGAAGCTGTTCACGTTGGCTCTGCGACGGCTCTTACTTTGTTGCCAGTTTTTTCTGTTTTGGTCTAAGGCTTTGGCGCCTTGAGCCTAAACCTTCCTATACGTAAAAACACCTATACTTAGCCATTTTCCCACCCCATATCATTCAAGACACTCCCAAAACCCTCTCTAACACTTAGCCAAATATTTCATCCAAATTCGAATGACTCAAACTCATTTCTGGATCTCAAGAATTTCATTCAATCTTCTAGTTCTCATTTAAATCTTCATCAAGGAAATCTCCAAAGTTGAGGTATGTGGGTTTCAATCATTGAGTCCTTTCACCAATGATGCCCAACCTTCCTTTTTATGTAAATCGCATGTTTTAAAGTTGATTTATCTATGGATACTTCTTATTATGAATTTGACTATGAACTATGTTGTAAAATGTTGATTATTTGAGCATGTTTTGAGCTATGACTCTGTGATCTTCATGATGTTCACTCTCCAATAAGAAAGCGATCGTTGTCAGCAATTAACCTAACTGAGGTTAGGGTCGAATCCAGAGGGAATATAGGGATTGACTACAATATTTCACTACCAATCGTTTCTAGTATTTATGACTACAATCTCTAAAGGAGGGAGGGTTTGTAATTTAAAAATAAAACAAAACTACTACTAACTATAATGCGAGGAAACACTTAATTATGGGGACAACTTGGGAATTGTGTTCCCCATGGTTTATCGACTTGATTACCCTAGATAACATAACTACAATTGGTGATTTGCATGTAGGACGTTAACTTAGGTTCTTCCAGCCCTCTTGTGAAGGTGAAGGTCAAATTTCACTGTGGCGCTTGGTTGGCAACAATAGCGTGCCAACTAACCGTTACCAATTGTCCCAGTCAACCTTCTCTTGGTCAGTCTCGGTTGATTAGATGAGTACATATCAATTGAATTCTATCATCTACTTCCCTTTTCCTATTCATCACTACCTTGGTCGGGATCGTGATAGTAGGCGGGTTTTGGTGTTAGCCACCACCAAACAACAATAATAATGAAGGAAAATAGATTATACATGCAAAAACCCATTCATGGAAACACAAGAAACCTAGTTCATCTCAAGTCAACTACCCATGGTTCCTATAACCCAAAGTTGTGGGTGCTTAGCTACTCATGACTAACGAAAAACACACAAAAATGTACATAGAAGACATAAATGAGAGCTTTACCAATACCAATAAAGAAAATAGGCACCACAAGTTGCAAACCCACAAGCTTGATTGATTAACAATGATTACAAGGCAAGATTTGCAATCCCCAAAATGGGTTTTCCAAGAGAGAACAATAAACTACTCTAAAAAACTAAGAAAAGATTCAAAGGGTGATTCTAGAATATCTCCTGGTTGAACTCCCTTCTAAAAACCTAACTTAAATTATATATAGTATTTACAAAACGACCTTAGAATTTACACAGAAAAGATAGTTGGTAGCTAATAAGTTTCGCAGGTACGACTCGTAGGTCATCCTATGAGTCATAGTTGGGGTCTCGTATCAAGTTCTTGGCATCTTGGACTAAAATGGTACGACCCATACGTACGATTCATTTCTTGAGCAACGACTCATATGTTGCTCTCATAGTCTTGGCCTTCAGTTTTTGGTCCAATATTTTGGCTCTTTGATTCTTGCTATGAGTCCACCTATATGAGTCATAGTGTGTCTTACGACTCGTAGGATGTCTTCGTAGGAGTGACCTTCACTTTGTAGATTTCTGAATATTTGGTCTCTGATTCTAGCTACAACACACCCTACTATTCGTAGCTTGAGCTACGACTCGTAGGTGGGCTCGTATAGCCCATGCTTCAGCAAAATCTGTAAATTTTCTTCAAAATCATGCCAACCTAATTTTTATGTAAGATTAACAGAAAAACACATCAAAACCATAAAAAGTTGGTTTAAGAACTCATAAAATCGCTTGTTTTAGACATAAAATGTGCTGTTTTTTTACAGCATATTAACACCCTTAACTTGGAATTGTTGCTTGTCCTCAAGCAACGACTTAATCTATGCATAAAGAGAATTAAATAGCAACTATACTAATGGCATATACAACAACTCCTTTGATTTAGGTACCCAACTACTCTTTTCAAAATAGGGTAACAAAGTTATTGAGCAAACAAGAACATAATGGGATACCTGGCAATCCAACTATGACAAGCTAAGAAGCATCAACCATCCACAATCACTGGTATAGTCATATGCTACTCAAGTAGTTCAAATGCCCTCACTGGAAAGAAGTCCCTCATACTCACTCAAAAGTATTTAGAATTCAGGGACTGAGGAAGCATTCTCACTCTCACAACTAAAATTCAATGCATACTGACTAACACCATAGGCTTGCCTTTATTCTCATCTTTTGGCTTGGTGATAAAGAGGAGGTGGATTACTTTAGGGCTTATAGGATTGTAACATAGGTTCTGGGTGCTTTGGTATGGTATTTTGGGTAAGTAGTGACTACAACCTATCCTTGAACCATGTCTATCAACACTTTTTGCTTTCATGATACAACCCTTTTTAATCAATCCATCCTTATTCTCCTGTTTTGAACTTTTCTCGAGTGCTTTGTTTCTCTTTTTCAGTTGTACCTCAATTTTAAACTTATTTTTGCTACTTTTTCTCAATTCAAGGCACTTTTCTTTTCTTTTTCTTCACCCGGTTCATGCTTTTTCATTTTTTTCTTGATTTCCCAACTAACTACCTTATTATTATTACTTTACCACAATAAAGGCCACCCTCAACTTAGGTTTTTAGCCTCAGGTGAAGTACACAATATCTATGCCTCAAGTCAGGGCCACCAACTGCAGCCACCCTCAACTTAGGCTTTTGGCCTCGATCAAGGTTCACATGTTCAAGGATAGACTAGGGCCAATATCAGGGTATTTCATCAAACAAGGTTAAGCTAGCAAGGTATCAAGAAAGAATGAGTACATGAGAAGCTCAAAAGTTTGGAACAAGGGATTCACTCGCTCATCTGGTGGGTCATTCAGGCCAAAAGTGGTTTCACTCAAATAACAAAGGTCTAATATCCTTTTCATGTCCACCATATGACCAAACCAACTTAAGAGTAACAAGGTAAGTTCTGGGTCCATATGAGATGCATGAATGCAGCAAAATACACTCACAACACACATGGCAATTGCATCCACAATCAAGTATTGGCTCACAGGTCATGTTTTCATTCTCAACTTATCTATATAATATCAGAACAAACATTGCCAGATACTAAAAAAATGTATGAATGCATTAATAATCACAACCTCAAAAATTTTGAGGGTACCCAATTTTTCATCAACACTTTATAAACACATCTAAAAATTATGTATATACCAATAGATAATATTACTATGAATTCACCCATTATCTTCACTACCTAAATATGCCGATTCAACAAAAAAGTAAATATCCACAAGGAAAAAGAAGCACAACAAGAAAACCTTGGGATAAAAAATAGGTAAAGTTATGGACTTGAGGCTACTTAGACTTCACCTTAATCTCTAACTTCCACCACCCCACCGAAATATGGTACTTTATCCTCAAAGTATAAGAACAAGAACGAAAAACAAATACTATAACATAGAAATATATATATGCATACATTAAAAACCAAAACTAACATTCACAATATAAGTAAATCCAACATAAGAATATGTAAACACAATGAAAAACCAACATAATAAAAAGATTGTCTAAAAAGAGAACAAAGTATCCAACATGAAAAAATAAGAACTAGGTTCAAAAGAAGTCAAACATCATGGTGCATCATGCACCGGTCTCTGGCTGGTTTGTGGGGTCCTGGGGCTGCCTCTCCTCTGCAGCAGTACCGGAAGTACCCTCTCCAGGTGGGGTGTGTTGCACTCGCTCTCTTTGAATTGCCACCAATAAAAGCGACTCCTGGACCACCTCCTCAGGTATGGGCTCCTCCTCCTATCTCGTCTTTTTCGGGGTCGACTCTGGGTCATCACTCTGCTCATAGGGCCTCTTCCCACAGGTGTATGGACGATCGGTGAGACAATCAAATTTCTCATCACCTATCGGTGCTACCTTTAAGCTGGAACAAGGGCTGCTAAGATCTATATTAAGTCAGCCTTGAACTTGTCCAACTCCTCAGTAACCGCGCTCGCGTCGGTAAGTCTTGCTCCCTCAAGCCTCTTGTGGACTCTAGTCTCAAATGCATCTATACGGGCATCCACCATCAGACTCTCTCATCAACTAAGTCTCGGGTGAATTCCTTCATCCTCCTCGGAGTCCTGAACAGTCTGATCAATCAATGGTTGGACCCGTGTTGACAAATCACATAGCCTGCCCTCTGCTACAAACACCCTGCATAATAAAGCCTGAAATGCAACAGTAGAGAAAAGAGGGTCAACCTGTAAAGTATATGCTGCTGGTACTGGAGTGCTGGAGGATGGTGTAGACTTGCTCTAAACTGCTGGTGTAGGCTCTGTAGTAGTTGGAGTAGTGCCAGTAGTTGCTGGAGGTGAAATTGGAATCTGAGGCCCCATTGGGAATGGCTCTGGGGTAGCTGGAGGAATAGCTCTCTGTAGGGCTATTGGGTTCTCATCAACCCTAATTAGGTTAGGGTCAATCATACACAAAGCCTCTACATGAGGTTCCAAGTGGAGAGAAACCCGCACACCAGCTTCCTTGCATAATCTATGAATCAGAATGGGGAATGGCAATGCTTGCTGAGTACGGACTGCTGACTCATGGATCTGTTCTACCATAATGCGAGCCCAATCAATTTCATACCTTGCTAAGATGTTTACCAACAACGCGACTCTCTCTAATGTGATCATATTATTTGTGAATGTGGGTCTGATGCACCATCGGATGATAGACCACCAAAACTTTGCCCTAAATGAAATCTGGGCCTTTAGGATATGCTTGGCGTGGTTTGTAACCCATATCGGCTCAACACCTCCCTCAAAAATTTGGCCCTCTATCCACCTCAATAACTCTGTTCTCAGCCTGACATCATTTGATTAACTACTTTCCTCATGTCTGCCATCTTATGATCATATTCTATTGTGGAGTGTGGGGCTCTGTAATTGGTCCGAATTGCACCATTCGGATAGTCTCTGCTGAGATGTCGACAACCTCACCCCTAACCGTGACTTCACTCAACCGTGGTGCATCAATGGGCTTCATGAGCCTCTGAAGGTTGCCACGTTTAATTGCATAGTAAGAGGCATAGAATTTTCGGACTAGGAAAGGGGCGTACTTTCCCAGCACTTATGATAACCATCCTAACCCGTGGTGGTCAATGTCAGCTTTTAAACCTGGCACACCTTTCAACCCCGAGCCTTTCAGCCTTGCTTCCTCATGAAATCTTTGCACCGGCCTCCCTTGACTTTTAAGTTCCAATCCATTATCATAGACCTCTTTCATTCCAGGAACACACCATCTTGTATTTTGCAGGTCGGTGGAGGTGACGCTGTAAGCAGAATCAGCTGGTTGTGGAGGAGTGTTCTTTTCTTGCTGACCCTAAGACACTTCAAGAGAACTAAAGTTAGAAGTAGAGTCATCATCATCTGACCCGTCTTCTTCACCCTCCTCATCATATTGGGAGGAGCTATCCACTTCCATCGGTACTCTAGTTGATTGCGATCATGTTAAGGGCATGTTAGCCTCAGATTCAGCGTGCACATTCATCTCTTCAATTGATTGCTCATCCTCGGAGGACTCATCTCTTAGGCGATGACTAGAAACAGAGGCAGCACCCCTTCGACCTATTGAAGACATTATCTTTGAAAAATTGTCAACATGTTAAAACATGAGTCCCATGATGCTTTATTTCAATCAAAAAAGTAACATATGAAACAATCAAAGAAGAACATTAAGATAACCTAAGTAAAAACAAATCGAACAAGGTTCAGGGCTGTAAATATGAGATGTAAGTACAATTCATAGGACAACCTACGAGTCGTATAGTAGCCTTATAACAACAAGGTAGCTAAGGGAAATGTATTCTAGAATCAGGTATAAGGCGCAGGTACGAGTCGTAGTGCGCACTATGAGTCATAGGCCGAGTTCATATCTTATTTCAAAGATATTTGGAGAGTTCAGATCAAGGCCATGAAACCACCACTACGACTCGTCACAAGGGCTATAAGTCGTAGGTGAGTCTTACATGGAAAATGTTAAGGCATCTTAGGTGACTGATGCCTGTTACAAAGATCTACTACGACTCGTTGGGTGACCTATGACTCTTAGTAGGTCCTCGTAGCAGAAAGCTGAGAGCACCTAGGGTGCCTCTAACTTTTCCATAATGACCAACAATGAATCAGAAAGCAGCAGAGTTCACACACACAGATATAGGTGATATGGCAGCAACTTAAACACTCTTCATTGTCAATCATCTCAAAACAAAGCATGAATTTTTGCCCATCTGGGCAAAGCACTTCTAATAGTAGAAACATCAACACACATTAAATGGGATACACATGAGTAAATTACCCTAAGAGAATTATAACACCCCCAACCCAACAATTTCAACCCCACATAATTTTCGTAAGATAATGACCCATAGAATACACAACAAAGCATATGGCCATATATCAGGCATCAAGGTCACCCAACAAAGGTAAAATTCAAGATACGACCCATCGTAGGTACATAGACTGTTATGCAATATGGTTTTCCTACTTCCACAATCACTATCACATGGTTTTGCCAATCATGATCATAAGGCGTTCATTCAAACCTCCAAAAGACAAGAATATTTCAGAGATAAACTGAATTTAACCGCGAGAACTTACCAGATGAATGTGTGAATAGATGATGACAAGAAGAAGAACTGGAAGAGTTCTTGATGCACAATTTTCTTGCTGGGGGATTTTAGTGGGTGAAAGATGTAAAGATGAATGAAATTGTGAAAAGGAATGATGTGGGAATTATAAACTGAAAGGGAATGCTTCATAAAGGGGTATGAAGAGCCAAGAGATGTTAGTCTCTAAAACGGTTTGCCCTTTAAAATTTTGCAGATTTATGTTATGAGACCCTGACTACGAGTTATATGACTTCATACAACTCATATGTCCTGATCTTCTAGCAGTCCCAACACTTAGGAAAATTCATGACTTCATACCTGAGCACTACGAACCCCACTTACGACTCCTGGAGACCCTATGAATCATAAGGTTGCTCATAGTGTGTGTCCCAACTTCTATTGCTCACTATTTCCCTCTAAGAAGCATGACTATAAGTCGTAACAATCATGATGACTCATAGGTCTGCTCGTAGAAGCTGTATCCAAGCAAAATTTTTTCCTTCATTAGTTCTTAGTTTGTTCCTTCAACCTATTACCTAAAATACACCAAAATGTCAATCAATTCAACTGGTTCAAAGTCTCAACAATCACAACATAATATTAAATTACCGACTAACAAGTTAAGTACAATAAAATGTTTAAAATAAAATGGCACACAAAAGATGCTTGGGTTGCCTCCCAAGAAGCACCTTGTTTAACACCGTGGCTCGACTTTGTCATCATAGATAATCATACTTCTCCATGAGTTCCATCACTGCTCCTTATACTCTTCCTTTGTTCATCTTGCATTGCATCTAGTTGCTCAGCAAGCTGCTCTATCCTATCACCAAGGCTTTGCATTGATATAGTGTTTTCTTCTACTTTGTAGTTAAATTTGAGGACATCAAAATTTATCTCTCTGACAATGTCATCTTGCTCATTCACCTTGATCAGGACTTGTTCAAGCATACACTCAATCCGGGTTAGTTTGTCAGTGATACAATACTGGTAGGGTAACCTTGTCCAGTGTGCAACATTTTTGCTTTTGGGTTTACTAGAGGCTCCCATAGATGCACTAGTAGTTGGTCCAGCATGCCCTTGAAGGAGTTAGTAGACTTGGGAAAATGTAGATAGCTTATCCATAATCTCAGTGATCTCATTAAATGGTCATCTTACGAACTCCCAACAGTCCCCTCCAAAAAGTGCATCAGCCTGCCCTTATTACTCAGAGGTTAGTGCATGGTAAAAGCTAGCTGCCAATTCATCATCACTCAGACCATGGTTCTGATTTGCTGCTAAGCACTGCTTGTACCTCTCCCAAGCACCTACCAAAGGTTCTCCTGGTTCTCTTTTGAAATTACAGATGTTGTTCTGTAGCTTTTGCTTGTTGGACTTCTTATAGAAGTTCATGAGGAAGACTCTCTATACTCCCCCCCCCCCCCAGTTTGAACAAACATCATGTGGGAGTATTGACCACCATTTTGTATCTTCATTCTGGAGTGTCATAGGTAAAACCTGAAGAGCCATGCCCTCCTAAGTAGGACATCTTGTCCCAAGGACCCACCTCAACATTTGAGTGAAATTCTGTAGGTGGATTTGGGGATCTTCAGACTCTTGACCATAAAATAGAGCATGCCTCTGCAAAGCTTCCAACAAGTCATTTGCAATGTAGAACTTTTGTTCAGTCATAATTCCAACCAACCTGCACCTGAAATCAACTAACCAAAAACGAACAGAAATAATAGAATATACGAGACTCTAGAAATCAACACTAGAACTAACTAATAGTGAAATCAAAACAAAACCTAGACGTATATTCCCTGGCAATGGCGCGATAATTTCTGATGATGTTCATGCTCCAATAAGAAATCGATCGTTGTCAGCAATTAAACTAATCGAGGTTAGAGTATAATCCATAGGGAATACATGGCTTGACTACAAGACTTCACTACTAATCATTTCTAGTATTTATGACTATAATCTCTAAATTGGGGGAGGGGGTTTGTGATTCAAAAACAAAATAAAATTACTACTAACTATAATGGGAGGAAACACTCAATTTTGGGGACAACTTGGGAATTGTGTTCCCCATAGTTCATCAACTTGATTACCCTAGATAACATAACTACAATTGGTGATTTGCATGCAGGATGGTAACTTAGGTTCTTCCAGCCCTTTTGTGAAGGTGAAGGGAAAATTTCACCATGGCGCTTGGTCGGCAACCATGGCGTGCCAACTAACCATTACCGATTTTCCTAGTCAACCTACCCTTAGTCAGGCTCGGTTGATTAGATGAGAACACATCAGTTGAATTCTATCATCTACTTTTCTTTTCCTATTCGTCAGTACCTTGGTCAGGATAGTGATAGTAGGCGGGGTTTGGTGTTGGCCACCACCAAACAACAATAATAATGAAGGGAAAAGATAATACATGCAAAAATCAAATCATGGAAATTCAAGAAACCTAGGTCATCTCAAGTCAACTAACCATGGTTCCAACAACCATAAGTTGTGCATGCTTAGCTACTCATGGCTAAGGAAAAACACACAAAAATGTACATACAAGATATAAATGAGAGCTTTACCAATACCAATTAAGAAAATAGGCACCAAAAGTTGCAAACCCACAAGCTTGATTGATCAACAATGAGTACAAGGCAAGATTTGCAATTCCCAAAATGGATTTTCCAAGAGAGAACTATAAACTACTCTAAAAAACTAAGAAAAGATTCAAAGGGTGATTCTAGAATATCTCCTGGTTGAACTCCCTTCTAAAAACCTAACTTAAACTATATATAGTATTTACAAAACAACACTAGAATTTATACAGAAACGACAGCTGGCAGTTGATAAGTTTCGTAGGTACGATTCGTAGGATGACCTACGAGTCATAGTTGGGATCTTGTATCAGGTTCTTGGCATCTTATAATAAACTGGTACAACCCATAAAAATGATTTTTTGCTTGAGCTATGACTCGTATGTTGGTCTCGTTGTCTTGGCCTTCTGGTTTTTGTCTAACATTTTGGCTCTTTGATTCTTGCTACAAGTCCACATATACGAGTAGTAATGTGTATTACGACTCGTAGGATGTCTTCATAGGAGTGACTTTCACTTGGCATATTTCCAAATTTTTGGTCTCTGATTCTAGCTACGACACACCCTACGATTCATAGCTAGAGCTACAACTCATAGGTGGGCTCGTACGGCCTATGCTTTAGCAAAATTTGTAACTTTTCTTTAAAATCATGCCAATCTAACTTTTCTACAATATTAACACAAAAACACATCAAAACCATAAATAGTCACTTTAAGAACTTACA
The DNA here is from genome assembly GCA_011800125.2 of Solanum clarkiae. Lineage (NCBI taxonomy): Eukaryota > Viridiplantae > Streptophyta > Magnoliopsida > Solanales > Solanaceae > Solanum > Solanum clarkiae. The sequence continues at coordinate 11,781,840 of JAABOM020000084.1, read as the reverse complement.
AAATCTCTTGAGGTATCAAATGTGTTGTATTTTGACAGCACATCAGATCTATGATGAGATTTGATCAGTGGTTTCGATGTATCTTGCATGAGAGTGTTACCAAGTGTTGATGGATTGATTTACATTAAGTTTTCTCACATGATTTCACTCTTGTGTTGCATGATTTTAAACTAGCATTACACACCCACCAAGAGTTTGATAAAATGTCCGGTTAAGGATTCTTTAGTTTTGACGATTTATTGTATGACTTATGAGTCAAGTGACTTTATGATGATGAAAGAAATATATGTATGTGGTAAATTCTTGAAAAGTATCTATGGTGTTGCAAGTTGACCACACCTTGTTGAGGGAGATATGCCTCAATCACCTTATCAGGGGTGCTATGCCCGTACTACCATGTTGAGGGATATATACCTTAATCACCTTGTCGGAGGGTGCTATGTCCATACTACCATGTTGAGGGGTAGATACCTGGTCCACTTTGTCGGGGTTACTATGCCCATATTACCATGTTGAGGGGTAGATACCTTGGCCACCTTGTTAGGGGGTGCTATGCCCATACTACCAATTGAGGGTAGATACCTCAATCACCTTCCAAGGGAGTGGTATGCCTTGGATTTCAAGTACTAGTTTGCTTGGTCTATGATGATGGTCTCTTCTTATACATGTAATATGTTCTATATAAGCATGTTTTACTTCAAGCATTCACCATGCATGTCATGTTGTTAATATACTATCCTTTGCTTATGATTATGCATTTTGACTATGTTGCTTATCTCTTGTTGCATTGCATCCTACATACTTAGTGCATTCAACGTACTAATACATACTCTATGCCTACAAGATATTACCATGTAGGAACTGGATCTCCTCACGATCATCCTCCAGATTGCTAGTTATGATATTTTGAAGATAAGCTTTGGTGAGTCCTCAAGTTTAGGGACACTAGCTATACTACTCTTGCTTATATTATTTCTTTATGTTGAATTCTTGATACTATGAGGGTGAGCCGGAAATATGTCTTAGCCCCTGCTCAAGTCTATGTTTAGAGGTGTTGTTGGACAAGTGATGTGATTATGCTATGTTCTTGACTCTTGTTTGATTAGGGATATCTAAAATTTCCCTTAGTCCCTTTATCCTTATTTTTACTCTCTTGTTGTTGTTCAATTGCTTCCGCAACCAAGGATGTGTAAATGATATGCTAAGAAGCTTGTTTGGGATCCCTTTGGGTTCCCATTCGCCATGTCATGTCAAAGCCTTGGACTTGGGTCGTGACAAGGCGACATACCAAAGAGCTATGCAAGATATCTTTGATGACATTCTTCACAAAAATGTTGAATGTTATGTTGATGATTTGGTGGTGAAGCCAAGAAAAGAAGATGATCATTTGTATGACTTGAGAATGGTATTTGATCTACTACGAAGGCATCAACTCAGGATGAACCCTTTGAAATGTACATTTGGAGTTACCTTTGAAAAATTCCTTGGATTTATCCTACGACATTGGGGTATATAAATTGATCGAATCAAAATAGATGCAATTCTGAAGATGGTCGAGCCAAGAAATATCCATAAATTGAAAAGCCAGGAAGCTAGCATATCTTAGGAATTCATGTCAAATTTTGCAGGAAAGTGCCAACTATTCAATTGCTTTATGAAGAAAAGAACTCATGTTGAGTGGGACCAAGCTTGCAGGACTGCCTTCTAGAGCATCAAGTCTTACGTGACAAGATCGCCAATTTAAGTAGCTCATACTCCTAGAAGACCATTGATACTATATTTATCAACTCAAGAAAGATGAGTGGGGGCACTTTTAACCTAAGAGAATGATGAAGGGAAAGAAAATTCTCTTTACTACTTAAGTAGGATGATGATGCCAAATGAGTTGAAGTAGTCACAAATTGAAAAGTTATGTCTGGCCCTAGTCTTCTCAATTCAAAAGATGAAACACTAATTTCAAGATCACATCGTCCATCTTATTTCTAAAGCAAACCCCATTGAATTTGTGATGTCAAAACCTGTCACGCCCAAAGTCCCCTTAAGGCGGACTGACACCCATTGCCGATAAGGCTCGGGAGAACCAACCTGTATCCACATGCTTTGTATACATATTATAAGGGATTTCTACATTCAACATGCCTTTAAGAAGGTAATCAGTAATAACAAGCCAAAAGGAAATGCATATGGCTAGGCCGTTGGGGCCAAGTTGTCTAAAGTACAAGACATGATCACACTTTAATTTACATAGTCTACAAAGCCTCTAGATAAGGAAAAGTATCTGATAAGGGTCAGGACAGGCCCCGCCTCGACTAACTATACAATACTAAAATATAAGCTCTAGACACTCAAAGCTCCGAAGCAACCTGGAGCTTGGTAACTACAGTTCGATATCCTGTACTCTTACTAGAGAGAGCTACTAGCACCTCTACCTGCAAGATGAGATGCAGGTCCCCCTTAAAGGACATCAATATAAGTAATATACTAAATATGTAAGGTAGTAAATATTGTATATAAAGTAACAACTCAAATGAAACTATGCACTGGTATAGGATACAAGACCACCTTTACTGTGGGATCATGTACTTTATGTTCTTTATATTACTTTCCCTTTACTATATAATTTGTGCACATCATGTAATACAAATGACCAGCTGATCATTGGTAAATCTATATTGGGATCGACCCTGGCTAGGCTTTTCCTTTAACCCCTTGTCCTAGCCCCCATGATAGGATCGACCCTAGCTAGGTGATTCTTCCACCCCTCAGGTTACCACCAATCAATAAGCAATATACTATATCTTTCAATTACCTTTGAGATGATACTTTTGGTGGTCATAATATTAGAGCTGTAGGACTATAGATATAGCATGTGACATGTAGATAGTCATACAAGACAATATGACAATGAAAAGAGTACATTGCACAAATAATGAAATGCGTATGAGATGAAATAACTCGTGAACTTTATTTAGCAACAAGAACCCATGTAACTTGGTATCGACGTATGTATGTAGATTTGAAGGTGACTATGTATGGGAGCATATTAATATGTGAAAGAGTGGAGACACAGTTAATAGTTGTGTCGGAGTTGGTAAGTGCCTTCATGTGCCAAGGAAGAATCTAGATTTCATGCTAAGTAATATGAAATCGAGTAGCCTTACATATCTCGTTCTATGACCTCGTTATTACCTCAAAGTAACCTCCTTTTCTCTCAAGTAGTGATCTAAATTAGTATGGGTAATAAAACAAGCATTAGTAACTACTAAACATGTCTTGGTAGTCCAATCTAATTTAAAAATAAACTTTAGGCAGCAACCCGTAAACATCGACCCAACAACATTATTTCATCATTTCCACCTCTAAGCATACGTGTCTACTACCCATTTTATATACATGGTTTACACAACCTACTTTAGGTTCGTAACATGCTGTAAACAGTCCACAATTCACAGCACACACCAACTCGCCACTATATGCAATCAGGCAGCACAACATTACGTCATTTCCCTATATCTTGACATCAACAAGTCAAAACTATTTGGACTTTAACCAAACTATCCTCAACTCATCTATACAAAAAATATCCTTAAAATAGTCCCAGAACAGTACAAAAGAAGTCATAAAGGACGTGAGACAGTAGCCTTCCATCCACCAGCCCACAAGTTCCAATCAAAATCACACTTAAGATAGCACAATAAAACTCATTTTTAAGTGAGACAAAATCAGGGCAGCAACCTTATATTAATATCTATAACTTAAACCTTGTTAAGAACATCAACTTCTCTTCATAATCCAACCTACAAACCATAGAGAAGTCACTAAAAAAAAGGCAAGTGTGCAATAACTTTCTAAACACATGTTGTCCGACCTTTGTTAACAATTATAACTAGCATATATTTCTTATTTTCATAAAAAAGGTTTACCAAATACATAGATATTTCCACTTACCTTAGCCTTAAAGATTGAATTTTCCTTCAATAACCCTAGAGGGTTTATTTGCTGTGTTGTGAAGTGAAGTAAAGAGTAAAAGAAAGTCTTTAGGAAAGCTGAATATTGTTCCAAAGTGAAATGACTTAAGGGACTATTTTTGAGCCCTTTTAAAGGGTCTATTTGGCCGAATTTCTCATACGATTTTGACCACATATTAACGCATATTAATAAGCTAGTGATGCAATATCTTGGCCCTCACACTTGGGCCTAAATGGCTCTCAAAGTTGATGGGCCTTTGCTGCCTATTTTTCCCCTTTCTCTTTGGTTAGTTGGTCCTAAATTATCAAATGAATTGTAATGGGCTTGGACTCTTTTTTATTATTCTTGGGCTGAAAATACGTCTATTTATGATGCTAAAACTCAGGCTAAAGTTACACCCTTAACACGGACTTTATCCATAATCGGACTTGGATGGATTCGATGTCGGGCCTCGTCTCTGTCTAGTTAGCAAGTTTAAGCTAAGAAAGTAGGTGAATCATATGCTAGCTTCCTAAGTCCTGCAAGCACCTCAATTCTATCACTTTGTTTAGGGCTATGATCTCCTTAATTTGACACAAAACTTGTATATACTTGATCCTCTTAAGCGTTAGACACACATATCGCCCTCTAACATGAGATTCAAGCACTTTTAAAAATGGGTGCTAATTTGACCAAACCACATTATGTTTCATTTGCATACAACTAGTACATGTAAGATGTGGGGTGTTACATCCTCCCCCCTTTAGGAACATTCATCCTCGAACGTTAGCACAATTGGATAGCTTAACCAAATTTAAATCTTTACTTGAACAAACTTTTGACAATTCACTAAGTATTCAATCACTTATATTTATTAGTGTCCCAACTCTGCATGTTAGACTTCTTCTTTAGCTTCAAATAAGTAATGGTATTTTGATTTCATCGCATCCTCACCCTCCCATGTTATCTCTTCTGCTTGTTTGTTTCTCCAAGAGTACTTTTACTGAAGCTATTTCTTTATTCCTTAGCTTCTTAACTTGACGATCTAGAATAACTATAGGTACCTCTTCATAGGTGAGATCTTCTGTAACCTACACATCTTTAATAGGAGTGATACGAGATGAGTCACCGATGAATTTTCGAAGCATTGAGACATGAAAAACTGGATGAACCATTGAAAGTTCTTGGGGTAGTTCTAATTCACATGCAACCTGCCCAAACTTCTTAATAATTTTATATATCCCTATGTATCATGGGCTTAGTTTTCATTTCTTACCAAATCTCATAATCCCTTTCATTGGAGATACCTTTAAGAATACCTAATCCCTTACTGAAAAATCTAGTCCTCTCCTTCTAGCATCCGCATATGATTTATGACAACTTTGGGCTGTTTCTAGCCGCTTCTGTATTACCTTAACTTTTTTCATGGGTTATTGTACTAGATCTGGCCTAAGAAAGATGGTTTCACCCACTTCAAACCATCCAATTGGTGACCTATATTTCCTTCCATATGAAGTTTCGTAAGGTGTCATGTTAATGCTTGAATGGTAGCTATTATTATACGCAAATTCAATAAGTGGCAAATGGTCCACCCAACTACCTTTAAAGTCCAATGCACGATCTTGTGACATATCTTTAAGTGTTTGAATAGTGCGGTCAGCTTGACCCTCTGTCTGAGCGTGGAATGTTGTACTCAAATTCACTTTTAACCCTAAACTCCTTTGGAAGGACTTCCAAAACTTTGCTGTGAACTGAGCTCCTTGATCAGATAAAATGAAGATTGGGACTCAATGTAGCCTGACTATCTCTTTGAAGTACAGCTTGGCATACTCTTCAGCTGTATAATCACTCCTAACTGGCAAGAAGAGTGCTAACTTTATGAGTCTATCAACTATTACCGATATAGCGTCAAACTTCTAAAATGAGCGAGGCAAGCAAAATCCATATTTAATCATATGTCACTTCCATATTGGAAGCTCTATACATTGCATATAACCTCCTAGCTTTGGTGCTCTACTTTGACTTGTTGGCAATTTGGACATTGGGCCACAAATTCTACAAGGTCCCATTTCATGCTTCCCCACCAAAACATTCCCTTTTGGTCATGATACATCTTAGTTGATCCTGGATGGATGGAATATCTGGAATGATGGGCTTCTTCCATTATCCTCTTTCTTAATCTATTAATATCAGGAACACATAATCTATTTTGGAAAAAAAGTATCCATTTTGTCTAAGGTCAAAGCCCTTTATCCTACCCTGACTCACCTTGTCTTTAAGTCGTTCGTAAAATAGGATCCTCAAACTATTTTTCTTTGTCCTCCATTACCAATGAAGATGTTGCTGCATTATGTACAACAACCCCTTCCTTTGGGATTTCAAGAAGCCGAACTCCCAAACTAGCAAGTTAACATTGATCCTTAGCCACTCCTTGACTTACTATGGCCTGGTCACTAGTATTCATGATTGCCTTATGACTTAGAACATCGGCTACCACATTTGCCTTCCCCAGATGGTGTAGTATATCAACGTCGTAATCCTTTATTAGCTCTAGCTATCTCCATAGTCTTAAATTTAGGTCTTTCTGCTTAAAAATATATTGCAAACTCTTATGATCAGTGTATATGTCGATGTGAACCCCATACAAATAGTGGCACCATATTTTCAGAGCAAACATAACCACTGCTGGCTCAAGATCATGTGTTGGGTAATTTTTCTCATGTGGTCATAGTTGTCTAGATGTATAAGCATTACCCGACCATGCTGTGTCAGTACACACCCTATCCTGAAGCATTGCGATACACTACATACCCCTCGGTGCCTTCTGAAAGTACTAGCACAGGTGCAGAAGTTAGCTTATCTTTCAGCACTTGGAAGCTCCTTTCACATGCATCATTCCATTGGAACTTGGTTGCCTTATGTGTCAACTTTGTTAGAGGTGAAGAAATAGAAGAAAAACCTTCAACGAACCTTCGGTAATAACCTGCCAACCCTAGGAAGCTCTGCATTTTCGTGGGTGTTGTTGGCCTTGGCCAATCTTTCACAGCCTCTATCTTTTGTGAGTGAACCTTATTCCCTCATCAGACACAATATGACCCAAGAATTCCACTAATTGTAGCCAAAATTCACATTTAGAAAATTCGGCATACAACTGTTTATCACGAAGAACCTGTAATACCTGTCATAAGTGATTTGCATGGTCCTCTTCTGATCTTGAATATGCCAAAATGTTATTTATAAATACTATCATGAACACATCCAAGAATGGCTTGAATACCCTATTCATCAGATCCATAAAAACTAGTGGTGCATTCGTTAGCCCAAATAACATAACAAGAAATTCAAAGTGACCATAGCGTGTTCTGAAAGTAGTCTTAGGTATATCTTTCTCC